>OX608078.1:16415959-17015959 GCA_951509765.1 Sphenella marginata
CTATGTGACCGTTTTGCTCAAATTGTATGTATTCATTTGGCTCACGTTCTGACGACCATGTTTGCCTAAATGTTCAAAATTGTTCTTTGGAGAACGAGAGGGTATGTATGTGTTATTGGTGGCGAGCACTGTTGGCTCTGAGGCATGGCGCGATTGGCTTCCTCATTTTCGGTATGAAAAACCACCTTCTGGCTCAGGCCTAGGCGACCGTATTGCTCAAAAGGTATTTATTAAATCATTTGGCTCAGGTTCTGATGACCGTGTTGCGCAAATGTTAAAAACATTTTGTTCTTTAGAGAACGGGAGGTGCGGGACACCTGTGACACCCTAAATGTATTTGTTGGTGGCGAGCACTGTTGGCTCTGAGGCATGGCGCGATTGGCTTCCTCATTTTCGCTTGGAAAAACAACCTTTTGGCTCAGGCCTAGGCGACCGTCTTGCTCAAAAGGTATTTATGCATTTGGCTCAGGTTCTGATGACCGTGTTGCGCAAATGTTAAAAACATTTTGTTCTTTAGAGAACGGGAGGTGCGGGACACCTGTGACACCCTATATGTATTGGTTGGTGGCGAGCACTGTGGGCTCTGAGGCATGGCGCGATTGGCTTCCCCATTTTCGCTTGGAAAAACCACCTTTTGGCTCAGGCCTAGGCGACCATCTTGCTCAAAAGGTATTTATGCATTTGGCTCAGGTTCTGATGACCGTGTTGCGCAAATGTTAAAAACATTTTGTTCTTTAGAGAACGGGAGGTGCGGGACACCTGTGACACCCTATATGTATTTGTTGGTGGCGAGCACTGTTGGCTCTGAGGCATGGCGCGATTGGCTTCCCCATTTTCGCTTGGAAAAACCACACTTTTGCTTTCCAAACCATAAATTGTATCTTCGAAATATTTTATAAGCTTATTGCGAATTACAATAGCATGCAATGCAAATAAAATAAACGAATGAAATAACCGTAGCTTATGTATGTCGCTTAAACATCCTCGCCCCCCTAGACGGCTTAGTCGTCTAGTGAAATTCATAAGTCGCCGGTTCGTATCCGGCTCGAAGGACCATGTCTAAGCTTTAGAGAAGGCGAGTTGTTTTTTTTAGTTACTATTATTTTTTATTTTATTTTATTATTTGGCTCAGGTGCTATGTGACCGTTTTGCTCAAATTGTATGTATTCATTTGGCTCAGGTTCTGACGACCATGTTTGCCTAAATGTTCAAAATTGTTCTTTAGAGAACGAGAGGGTGTGTATGTATTATTGGTGGCGAGCACTGTTGGCTCTGAGGCATGGCGCGATTGGCTTCCTCATTTTCGCTTGGAAAAACCACACTTTGGCTTCCCAAAATATAAACTATATCTTCGAAATATTTTATAAGCTGATTGCGAATTACAATAGCATGCAATGCAAATAAAATAAACGAATGAAATAACCGTAGCTTATGTATGTATGTCGCTTAAACATCCTCGCCCCCCTAGACGGCTTAGTCGTCTAGTGAAATTCATAAGTCGCCGGTTCGAATCCGGCTCGAAGGACCATGTCTAAGCTTTAGAGAAGGCGAGTTGTTTTTTAAGTTATTATTATTTTTTAATTTTATTTTATTATTTGGCTCAGGTGCTATGTGACCGTTTTGCTCAAATTGTATGTATTCATTTGGCTCAGGTTCTGACGACCATGTTTGCCTAAATGTTCAAAATTGTTTGTTCTTTAGAGAATGGGAGGTGCGGTACACCTGTGACACCCTGTATGTATCCGGCTCGAAGGACCAAATGTTACGGCGGCTTGCTACTTGGTAGGACACTACCAAGTTATAAGCGCTCGTAATAAGGGGTGAGTGGAAGAAAGTAAAGAAAAACTCGTTAGTTCGTATAAACAAACAAAAGTACACAGGTTTATTAAAGCAACGTTTAAAATGTAATAACAAGTGAAAGTAATTGAATTTAAAATGAATTAATTAATCAAATCAAAATATATGGAAAGGAAATTTGGAAATTTGACGAGTATCGCTTACCTTGGGTAACTTGGCTGCTGGCGATCTCTTGTACGTTCGTAAAAAAAGTGACCGCGAGAAAAAATATAATTTAATGTGTATCCCCCGCCGAATAATAGCTCTCGCTCTTATCCGGTGGGGTACGGTTATCGGTTTCGACCGAGGTAAAAGTAAAAGCTCTGCGCATTAGGGTGTGCCTTAATATTTAGGCCGGTGGCCTAAACATGCCGGCCCCCTTGCAGCAGGCAATTTATCAAGACCCGGAAAGGTAAGCAGTTATTTAAAACTATGTACATATGTATGTATTTTCTATTTTAGTTTCGTCGCCCCTGTGCAGCGTCCGTGTTTGCGGTTCTTAGTTATGTATGGTTTATTGCTGGTGGTCTCCCGAAACCACCAAGCCAAATAATGTTGGCATAGACGACGGCGCCTAGTATAAGCCGGACTGGTGAGGACCGGTGGAATGTCGGATCCGCCAGCTTCATAAATTGAAATGGCGTTGATACTGACGGATCGAGTGACGTTGTCGGACTAAGCCGCGAATAGCGAGCGACTACTGTGACCTGGGTTGTCACTTCTCCGACCACTCCATACTTTCCGCGAAGGACGAGAGTGCACTTGGTGTGGTAGTGCGTGCCGGTGCGCTCCAAACGGAGGTCCTTTGCGAGGTTCGCGTCGATTATTGAGTTCGGCGTGCACGGATCGATGAGGGCGCGCACGATGTGGAGTTCACCCCCCGCCGCGATTCGGACCAAGGCCGTTGGAGCAATAGCTACGAAGGCGCGCGTTATAGTTAAGGGGGCCTCCCCAAGGCGCCCTGTTCTGAAGCCAGATGGTGTCCTCTCGTGTATCGCGAGAGCTTCGCTTTGTGCTGTTGATTGCGTATGTTTTGGATACGGGGCCGCCCTGCCAGCGGTACGTCGTGACGAGCGGGGCGGACGTGGCTCCGCGTCGGCACGGCGCCCTCCGGAAGGACGGTGCGATGGGCGGAAAGGACGTGTCTCCGCGCCATCCCCGCGTGGAATATTTGAGGGCTTCTCATGGTGAAGGAGCGGTCGAAAGCGGCGATGTTCCAAAGCAACCGGTGGAGCCCTGGACGTTAGTGCGGTGACGTCTTCCCTGCGATTAGCTTCTTCGTCAGCTACTTCCTCTGCCCATGTTAACGTCTTCTCCGCGACGTGGATGGAAAGTGCTCCCTCCGAGCTTGCGTCATCGTCGTCGTCGTGGACGGTCGGTGGTGCCTGGTCGGTATGTGTCGAAGTATGGTGCATGACCTCCTCTGGTGAAAAGGTGACAGGCAGTTAGTGCAGTACCGCGCGTCGATGATCACCCTTAGTCGCTCCACATTGGACAAGCCCCGGTAAATTGGGCACAGTCGAATACTGTGCGACTTTTGGCACAGGCGGCACGGAATAGTAAACGTGACGCCCCGAGTTTCCGCCTTTTTGGATGCTGAAGCCAGTCATTCTGAAAGATTAGTCGTCAAGCATTAATTGTCACGGATTTATATTTCCGTATGTCGGGTGGTTTGCGGTCTTGCACATACTTAAACACGTTTGGCTTTGGCTTTTTGTTTGGCAATTTTTCCTTATCTGGCAGCTTTGTCACGAATGACAATTCCCTGCAACCCCAGCACACAGTACATATTGGTGAGTGTAGTAACTCGTTGGAGCCCGAACTGTATTATTTGTTGGTAACCTGGTGTAAAAAAGGGAGAAATGGTGCGAGGTCCCCCGACTTTTGTTTTAGTTTGGGTATCAGTAAGCGGTATGTGCACGTATTTGCTCTGAAAAGACTAAGTTTGGGGTCTCATCACGGCTGGTTCTTACGTGGTGCATAACCAGCTGATCGACACCGTGCTCAATCAGCTCGTAAATCACCCACCTCTGCTGTTTTACAGACGTGGTCAGCAACTCTGTGCTGCCACATCCCACCGCTGACGACTGTGTCACTCGTCAATGTAAAGGTGCAGACAGATATACCGCGACACCCATGAAGGAATCTAACATAACCCCCTTGTGCCAAGGGGAGTTGAACGCTCATTGCGGTGAAAAATCTACCATACTGAGATGTTTCCCTTTTTTTTGTGCAAATAAACTGGCACTTGTGGACAGTGCAGTGAAAAATAATAATCTACCAAATTAAATATTCTGTGAAAAAAGTGGTTAGTTTCAATATTTTTGACCACGCTATATTTCGTCTTTGCGATTAAATTAATAACGTACGGCCAACGATATTTATTTCCACCAACATTCTTCGGCGTGAAAAATGCGTATAAGGGTACACATTCATAGTGACCCAGATTTCCCCTAACATTATGCGAAAAAGTTTCACCCGCTCAATATGGTACGCCACGAAAAGTGGTGGATTTTTGCAACGAGTACATACCCGTTACGATCATGTGTGGGTACCGATCGTTACGCGAAGTGGCTACGCTATTTCATTCAGCACTGCATACATTCCTGAATGAAATGTCATTGATGGAAAATACACACGAGGTAAGTACTAAAATTTGTGAATTTTATTTTTATTGTAATATTATAATGAGTTTTCTTTGTTTCGTTTATTTTCAGGTGGCAGGTGGATCATTGGGGGATAGAAGCAGTGGATACATGGCGATTTCGAGGTAAGTATAAGGTTACGCTGCCGAAATCCTGTATCGTTTCGACAGCGTGGAAACCATGTATGTGCGTGTGTGTATCACTCGCTGTGGTGGCCGGCGCCCAGCGATGGATACATACATGAAAATTATGTAGATATCCAATTCTAATTTTTTATCTTTTTAGGTTGTATGGGCAGCTTTCTATATGCCCCATCAATGAGCAGCCAAACATATGCTCCATCAATGGACAGCTCTCTATATGCCCCATCAATGAGCAGCCAAACATATGCTCCATCAATGGGCAGCATTCTATATGCCCCAACGGTGTATGCCACACAAAGGTGTGATGAAAATATTAATGCCCTATTGTGGCATGGCGCATGGGCGGGTGAGAAATTTAATTGATGCGCCGGGGGAATAAAATGTGCAATCCATAATTTTTACCATTGTTGGTTTTTACCAACGTACCGATTGCCGTGTGCTGCTCACAGAGACCACGGCCAAATACGACGGATCTACCGAGTCGGGGATACATACCAACAACAAACAGCTGGTTCAACGGACTGCACATCTTGTAGGAGCGCGGTTTCGTACATAGCTCATAGTAGTACCACGAATAGTGGTGGTAATAGCAGTGACAACAATGAACTAGGTTTAGAGGACAGTATTCAAGCAGTTGTGAGGTGGAAGCTAAAAAATGCAGTCTGTGGTGGAGACAGTACATCATCAGCGGTAGCTTGTTTTTTTAGTTACTATTGTCAACCAATCTGGTAACTCCTAATATGATCGACCATAACTGACCGAACACCGAAGAAGAAACAGCGATAGTCATAAACGAGTATTCGTGCAGCGCGCAACGCAAGCGCTCGTATCCTTTTTAAAAAAAATGAATTTAAAAAAACAATTTAACTCTGTAACGCTAAAGTGAACTATTAAACTATTATATATATCAAAACCAAATATGTTTATGACATATTTTCAGAAGTGAGACGTGCCTACGCGCTACGCTCAAAGCTAAAAGAAAAACTGTGAAACTGTGAAATTTGCATACGAACGTGAATTTTCATGTGTTGTGTCGGTCGGTCGGGTGGATAAAATATCGTCGTGTAATAAATTCTGAATGCATTCGAGATGCCGAAATTCAGTGATTTAAAAGTTGAGCAATTACGGAAAAAATTGCGAGACATCGGTTTATCTACCACCGGTAATAAACCGCAACTCGTGGAAAGACTGTGCGAACATTTCAGTGAAGAACGTTTCATAAGTGCTTTGAACGAAAGTGCAAATGCAAGCAAGAACATGCAAAATTATTCGTTTTCCTCTGTAGATACACGTCATGAAGACAGGCCCCTGAGTAGCTCATCGCCAGTTGCAACGACGGTGCCTGCGTCTTCATACAGTACGTGCATAGAAACAACGGCAAATAGTGCAGCGATAATGGCACCTTTGCAAAACGAATCACGTTTCGTGTACACAAGTACACAAGCAAACGCTTTGCTACCAATTTATGGTGACGCAATTCCTATGTACTCTTCATCTTATTTGCCCAGCGCACAAGGGCAAACGAATATGCTAAATCCATCGGCCAACGTTACTGGCCAACGTTTATATGGAAATCTGAACGCATATAGTGTACCAACAACGACATACGCATGGACTCCATGCAACGTTTCCTCTCTGCCCTACGAACAAGAGCAGCAGAAAATTCAATTTTCAACGGCTAGCGCAAGTGGCAGACACGTTCATTGGGGTGCGCAAACGATATTGCCACAGCCAATATTCTCTGCCGCGAACGCTGTCAACGTTAACCGAACGCGCTACGACATGAACGCGCAACGACATGGTGAAATACCGACGACAGTAACGAATACGATACGATATAATAACGAAATTTCAAACAACAACGGACAACATTTTTGTTGTAATAACGAAGCGACAAGTTTGCATCCAATACAACAAACGAGTGTGAACAGTACCGATATAAGAATATGTGGAATGTCGCAATTAGAAGAAAGAATATTGCCACAAGCATTTGAAAGAAATGTAAACAACGAATATAGTAAAAAGAAACTGTCAATTTTTGGTGATGTGCGCGATATAATTGCAATCCTCCCATCGTACGATCCGTGTAAAAAAACTTTAAGTGCCGAACAATTTATAAATCGTGTTGATCAGCTACGTAGTGCTTATTGCTGGGATGATAAAGTCTTATTGTATGCAATACAAACGAAACTTGAAGGTGTAGCCAAAATGTGGATAGATGCCAGTGTAGAAATCTTTGTAGATTGGCAAAGTTTTGTTTACGAATTTTTGAAAGAGTTTCCATGTACATTGAATGCTGCTGACATTCATATGGAACTAATTAATATGAAACAAAATAATTGTGAAAGTGTAGAAGCATTTTATTACCGAGTGTTGGCAACCGGCCGCCGTGCTAAATTAGATGATGCGTCAATAATAAAGTACATTATTAATGGAATTAATGACAATGTTTTGAAACAGTGTGTATCGGTATACAATTACCAAACATGCAGTGAAATGCTACGAGCAATAGTGAATTATTGTAAGAACAATAACAAGAAAAGTACGAATATTGTCAAACGTAACGAAGAGCCGACGCAGGCGAATGTGAAAAAAGAAAAACAAACAAAAGCAATAGTGTGCTACAATTGCAACAAGGCTGGACATTTGTCGCGAAACTGTCCTGAGCCACAAAAACGCGAACGGTGTACAAAATGTTCAAAGGTGGGTCATTCCACTAACAATTGCAAAACGGTAGTACCGAAAAATAATTGTAACGCAGTGCGCGAAATCGAAACGGATTTTACAATCAAAGAAATCGAAATAAATGGATTCAAAACAAATGCATTTGTAGATACCGGTAGTAGTAGAACGTTAATAAAACAGTCTCTCGCGAACAAAATCGGTAAAATTGATGATTGTTGTGTTACATTAAAAGGTTTTGGTGGGGCGTCATATAAATGTACATCCAAAATAAATGTAAAGCTAAATATAGACGAAAACATGTACGATACGGAAATGTTAGTCGTAGAGGATAAAATGATCGATTATCCAGTGCTACTAGGTATTAATGTAATACATAGTGCAAATAAACAATTCGTATTCAAAGGTAAAGAAATGTGGGTTATCGAAAAACCAAATAATGAAATTCTAAGCATTACGGACGGTGAGTTCGGTGAACTAAAAAACACGTTACGAAAGTATGATAAATGTTTTAGCACTGAGTCGGGTTCAGTGGGTAAGACCAATATAACAAAAATGAACATTACGTTATTATCGGATACGCCGGTTAATATGAAACCGTATAGACTGCCATTCGTGCGTAGATCTATATTAAAAGAAATTATCGAAGATTTATTAAAACTCGAAATTATTCGCCCGTCAAGTTCGCCGTATGCATCGCCTATTGTGCTCGTTGAAAAGAAAAATAAAGAGTTTAGAATGTGTGTCGACTATCGTCAACTAAATAAAATTACCGTGAAACAACCGTATCCGATGCCAATAATTGATGAACTTTTCGCGCAGTTAGCGGGTAATCAGTTTTTTACGACTTTAGACTTTAAAATGGGCTATCACCAAATCGAAGTGGCCGAAAACTCAAAGAAGTTTACCGCGTTTGTGACCACGGAAGGTCACTATGAATATAACCGGATGCCATTTGGTCTCGTCAATGCTCCGGCCGTTTTTCAAGAAGCTATGAATGAATTAATTAAGCAGTGTAAATCGAAAAATATAATCGCGTATTTGGACGATGTGATTATACCTAGCCAGTCAGTTGAGGAAGGCATACGTAAATTGGAAGATTTTCTAAATGTGGTAAAAGAAAACGGGTTGACGTTAAGAATAGATAAATGTGGGTTTTTGAAAGATGAGATTGAGTTTCTCGGACATAAAATATCAAACGATGGTATAAAACCTGGTGATCGAAAAGTGAACGCTATCAAAAATTTTAAAATTCCTACAACGCAAACCGAAGTTCGACGTTTTCTCGGTTTAACTGGATTTTTTAGAAAATTCGTTGAAAATTATTCGGTTATCGCGCGTCCGTTAACAAAACTAACAACGAAAGTTTTTGCTGGAAAATTTGAATGGGGTCAAGCTCAGCAAGATGCATTTTCCATGCTTATAAATAAACTGTGTAGTACACCCGTACTAGTTTTGTACGATTTCAATGCACAACACCAGGTGCATACCGACGCAAGCAGTATAGGTATTGCAGCAGTATTATTACAGTCAAAACGCGATTGTGATGAGTGGCAAGCTGTAATGTATTTTAGTCGCCACTGTACACCGGCTGAATCGACCTATCACAGTTACGAGCTCGAGGTATTGGCGGTTGTGGAAGCATTGCAACGCTTCCGCATATATTTGTTGGGTAAGTCATTCAAAATATTTACTGACTGTTCCGCAATTTCGAGCCTGAAGGCTAAAACGCCACCACTGCCACGTATTTCAAGATGGTTAGTACGCTTGATGGAGTATGATTGTGACATCATACATCGACCTGGAACTCGTATGGCTCATGTCGATGCAATGAGTCGTGCTCCAGTTCCGATTGACAAAGTCACGCGTGTTCACGTTGCTGACGACGATTGGTTGCTAACGATGCAGCTACGCGATCCATACATAAGAGAAGTTATCTCTGTTTTAAGGGGTGAAACTGAGTCAAACCAAGCGAAACAATTACGAAAAGAATATTGTCTCGAACGTAACCGATTATACCGAAGGTTAGATAGTAAGTTACTCTACGTTGTACCAAAATCCGTACGCTGGCGTGTAGCCCGATACTGCCATGATGATTTTGGACATTTCGGTGTTGATAAAACTATACAGCGCATAGCGAAAAATTTTTGGTTTCCAAAAATGCGAAAGTACGTTAAGGACTATATAGCATCCTGTGTCGAGTGTTGCTATGGCAAAATGAAAGGAGGTAAACCCGAAGGTGTACTGTACGCTGAACCAGCTGAACCGATACCATTCCGACTCTTGCATATAGATCACTTGGGACCGTTTGTTAAGATTAAGCATGGTAATACGCACGTCCTTGCCATTAGTGATGCGTTTACAAAATATATCGTAGTGAAGCCCGTCCGTAGCACTAAAACGTTGCCTGTTATACAAGCATTAAATGAGATTTCGGGGTATTTTGGCCTCCCTGCTCGAATAGTCACTGACCGTGGAACGGCGTTCACGTCAAAGCAATTTAGTAATTATTGCCACGAAAACAACGTTATACATATAAAAACAGCAGTTCGAACTCCTCGCGCAAACGGGCAAGTGGAGCGGGCGAACCAAGTTATATTAAATTATCTTCGTACAACAACTTCTAATCCGAAAGAATGGGACGACCAAATGCGTAAACTTCAGTGGTCAATCAACTCACAAACTAATTCGACAACTGGGTATTCACCCAATGAACTGATATTCGATTTTAAACTAAACGATGTAATTCATAACCAACTTATGGCAGCAACAATCGACGATGATGATAGCGAAACTATTCAAGCAAAACGAAACAACGCCATGTCTTCTATTAATGCTCAGCGAGATAAATGGAAGGAGCGTTTCGACAAAAAGCATAAAGCGCCCACTACATACGAAATCAACGATATGGTGGTTATACATAATGAGCCATCTGCTACCGGGGAATCACGTAAGCTCGAACCTAAATTTCGTGGTCCCTATGTCGTAGCAAAAGTACTTGGGAAGGACCGCTACCTTCTCACCGACATTGACGGCATGCAACAAAGTCAAAAGAAATTTACATCTGTCTATACCGTGGATAAAATGAAACCTTGGTGCTCCATGCCACCTGAGCTCGACGGTTTCAGCGACGACACACCCACTAACGATGATGAGAATTTATCCGACAACGAATCTGAGAAATCGACCGACATCGGGGCGATGTCATTATCAGAAAGGGCCGAGCTGTCAACCAATCTGGTAACTCCTAATATGATCGACCATAACTGACCGAACACCGAAGAAGAAACAGCGATAGTCATAAACGAGTATTCGTGCAGCGCGCAACGCAAGCGCTCGTATCCTTTTTAAAAAAAATGAATTTAAAAAAACAATTTAACTCTGTAACGCTAAAGTGAACTATTAAACTATTATATATATCAAAACCAAATATGTTTATGACACTATTATTTTTTATTTTATTTTATTATTTGGCTCAGGTGCTATGTGACCGTTTTGCTCAAATTGTATGTATTCATTTGGCTCAGGTTCTGACGACCATGTTTGCCTAAATGTTCAAAATTGTTCTTTGGAGAACGAGAGGGTGTGTATGTATTATTGGTGGCGAGCACTGTTGGTTCTGAGGCATGGCGCGATTGGCTTCCTCATTTTCGCTTGGAAAAACCACCCTTTTGCTTTCCAAACCATAAATTATATCTTCGAAATATTTTATAAGCTTATTGCGAATTACAATAGCATGCAATGCAAATAAAATAAACGAATGAAATAACCGTAGCATATGTATGTATGTATGTCGCTTAAACATCCTCGCCCCCCTAGACGGCTTAGTCGTCTAGTGAAATTCATAAGTCGCCGGTTCGTATCCGGCTCGAAGGACCATGTCTAAGCTTTAGAGAAGGCGAGTTGTTTTTTTTAAGTTATTACTATTTTTTATTATATTTTATTATTTGGCTCAGGTGCTGTGTGACCGTTTTGCTCAAAAGGTATTTATTCATTTGGCTCATGTTCTGACGACCATGTTTGCCTAAAATGTTCTTTGGAGAACGAGAGAGTATGTATGTATTATTGGTGGCGAGCACTATTGGCTCTGAGGCATGGCGCGATTGGCTTCCTCATTTTCGCTTGGAAAAACCACCTTTTGGCTCAGGCCTAGGCGACCGTCTTGCTCAAAAGGTATTTATGCATTTGGCTCAGGTTCTGATGACCGTGTTGCGCAAATGTTAAAAACATTTTGTTCTTTAGAGAACGGGAGGTGCGGGACACCTGTGACACCCTATATGTATTGGTTGGTGGCGAGCGCTGTTGGCTCTGAGGCATGGCGCGATTGGCTTCCCCATTTACGCTTGGAAAAACCACCTTTTGGCTCAGGCCTAGGCGACCGTCTTGCTCAAAAGGTATTTATGCATTTGGCTCAGGTTCTGATGACCGTGTTGCGCAAATGTTAAACACATTTTGTTCTTTAGAGAACGGGAGGTGCGGGACACCTGTGACACCCTATCTGTATTGGTTGGTGGCGAGCACTGTTGGCTCTGAGGCATGGCGCGATTGGCTTCCCCATTTTCGCTTGGAAAAACCACCTTTTGGCTCAGGCCTAGGCGACCGTGTTGCTCAAAAGGTATTTATGCATTTGGCTCAGGTTCTGATGACCGTGTTGCGCAAATGTTACAAACATATCTTCCCATTTTGGTATCTCTGTTTTGTTCTCTATGGTTTGTTCCCATAGAACCAGAGTACATTCGGGAAGTTTGGTGGAACAAAGATAGGTTATAATTGCATCCCAGTTTGATATGTCAATTTGATGACACTGAATCGCCGAGATGCAATTATTAATGTCGCGCTGAAGCTTTTTGATTGCTGTACCGCATTCATGTTCGACGGACGTTAAACTAAATAGCGATTTCAATTGCGTATTAACTACGATACGCTTGTTTTCATATCTGTCGCTTAGATTCTTCCAGGCTGTGGTAAAACCTTCGTTGGTCAAGGGACATCTCCGCACAATCTCCTTCGCTTCCCCTAGTGTTTTCTGGTTGAGGTGGTATAGCTTTTCAACCGGGGTAAGGCGTTTATTTAATATGTATATGGCCGTGAACATATCCCTAAAAGTTGGCCAGGATAGGTAGTCTCCTTTAAACACATCGGTGTCACAAGGTGGAAGTCGTATGTTCTGTTCACGGCTGGAAGTATCAGAGACTTGTGGTGCTGGAGCTGCTTCAACAGTTAATTTCTCTATTTCACCATTAATTGCAGCCATGCCTCTCGCGTAACATGCGAAGCAGGTGTTATTTTTTTGTCTTAATGACTGCAGGTCTTCCTTGGTTAGGTCTGGTGAACTTAAAAGACTTTCATAGCATGCTTTAGTCTTTTTCCACAATGACTTTAGCTCTTCTTGCTGAATGGCAAGGGTGTGCTTATCTTGGTCTTGTGGGCTGAAATCTTGGTCAAACGAAACGACGCAATCTGAAAGACGTATGTAAGTCTCCATTTTTTTAATAATTTTAAAAATCTTGTTTGTTTGCAGTGAAACACTAGCGGACTGAAATGCCTAATAGAAGTGCTTTGAATATATGGGAAAATATTCAAAGTGAACCAGATGTTAATCTTTTTGAAGATTTGCTGTATCGTGGAACGTATATGTGACCCAGATAGAAATCGCAAGGATTTAATGTGTCTTTTAGCACGCTGAGAGTGAACGTGTCTGTTGAATAAAATGGAAAACCAAATGCCTAACAGCCAAAAAAAACCAAAGTGTTTCCAATCCAAAGTGCAATAAAATGTGTGAAACGTCGTTTAAAATGTATTATTTATTAGACAATTAAAATCGACAAAAATGTAAAAGATCTTAATTTAATACAATATCGAGTGTTGTTTAAAAATATATAAGTTTGCAACAATGTCGCAAGGAATAAATGCCACAAGCCACCCAACGTATGCTATAGTTCTGTCGGTGGCACGTAGTTATTACAAACGTTCGACGAAGTATTAAAAAGATACAAGTGAATATTGTGATATTTTTTGCAAATGCATCAATCAAGTGGAAGTGTAAATTATTGTTGAAATTCAACAATCAATGGACTGTAATATTCGAAAGAATAGCGACTCTACAGTGCTGTGGTAATGTGTTAAAAAAAAAAAATAAAAAATAAAAGAGGTTTAGCCACTGCCTGTCTGCCTTGAGCTGTGTCGAGGAGTCCTTACCACTGGAGGGGGGAACTTCTCGATAGTCAAAAGGCGCTATCTGTGTGTTACGAACACAAAGAACCTCAACTTTCTCTGATCTACAAAGTTCTATCACAATTTCACTTGTGGTACGTGATTGCGTACTTAAAAAAAAGGTGTGCACTAAAATCAACCACTTACCTTAAAAAGTTTAGGGTTTAATATGTGCAGTGATGAGAACTGTGTACGCTGATGATGTGATGTGATATGATGTTATGTTATGTGATGTTTTGTTATAGACTGTATTGTGATGTGATGTTGCTGGACTGTATATATGTGATGTTGATGGACTGTATTGTGATGTGATGTTGCTGGACTGTCTATATGTGATGTTGATGGACTGTATTGTGATGTGATGTTGCTGGACTGTATATATGTCTGTCCCTGTTGCGCTGTCACTCGCTGCTCTGTATATTCGCTATGTTAGTGATTTTGATGTGTCTCCGTGTATTTAATTGTAATTTAAAATAATTTTTGCGCTGGTTTATAATCACAATGTTGATGAAGCGTGTTTAAAATTTGCTGGATATTCCTGGCGAGATGGACCAAATGTTACGGCGGCTTGCTACTTGGTAGGACACTACCAAGTTATAAGCGCTCGTAATAAGGGGTGAGTGGAAGAAAGTAAAGAAAAACTCGTTAGTTCGTATAAACAAACAAAAGTACACAGGTTTATTAAAGCAACGTTTAAAATGTAATAACAAGTAAAAGTAATTGAATTTAAAATGAATTAATTAATCAAATCAAAATATATGGAAAGGAAATTTGGAAATTTGACGAGCATGGCTTACCTTGGGTAACTTGGCTGCTGGCGATCTCTTGTACGTTCGTAAAAAAAGTGACCGCGAGAAAAAATATAATTTAATGTGTATCCCCCGCCGAATAATAGCTCTCGCTCTTATCCGGTGGGGTACGGTTATCGGTTTCGACCGAGGTAAAAGTAAAAGCTCTGCGCATTAGGGTGTGCCTTAATATTTAGGCCGGTGGCCTAAACAATATATGTACATATAATAATGAAATATTGAATACAATTTTTAAATACACCGTTTTATTTTTTAGTAGAACTATATTATTCATAGTCTCTGCTATTCATGTAATTTAAAATTTTAGTTCTTTTTCAAAAACGCAGTCAAACTTCTATTTTTTTCAAAATTCTATAATAAAAGTGAGATTCAAAAGTATTCATGGTCACTATTTTCGGGTAGTTCTTGAGATGCATCCTAAAACATTTGTTTTTAACATATCTTGCATGTTCTATTGCCAAAAATAATTCAAAATTAAAATTTTTCTGGAAAATAGGACAAAAGTTTTTTTTTATCAGGGACGGGGACTTTTAGTCCTTTTAAAATAAAAGTCCGAAGTAAAAAGTTATTTCTGGACTTTTATTCTTATCCGGACAAAAACAATCGGACAACTCGGACTTTTATATTTGCTCGCCAAAAATAAAAGTTATCTTTGTCATTTTATTTTTTAAGGACAGAATGAAAGTCCGAGCCAAAATCTACCAACCCGCCAATCTAAATTTAATGAATTTCTTATCATATGAAAGATTTTGGTTCGGACTTTAATTCTGTCCTTAAAAATATAAGGACGTTATTTTTGTCCTTATTGCTGGCGAGAAAAAATAAAAGTCCGGGGTTTTAAGTTATGTTAATGATATGTTATGAAATTTGTTAAATTTCACTATATACGGTCGGTAATTTAGATGCATCTTAAAATCCCGAAAAACTTAAGTGTTTACAATGAAATGTAAATTGTTTTGTGGAAAACGCACTGAAAATTTTATTTCCTTCCAATTTTGTTCGATATGGCATCATTCTATGTGACCATTATCTATATATTAATAGGCTAACATTTTTTCCATACAATCAATTGCCAGAGTGTATCTCATAAAAAAATGCATAACTCCAATTATTATATATTTTGATATGTTTTCATGGGAGCTTTGCATAGGCATATTATATTTAACAAAAAATGCTTCATTAATTTGTAATAATTCATAAAAGTTTTCACCAAAACCCAAAGCTGTTAAGTACTGTATCTGACTGTTTTGTTGTACATACAGCAGTGGCGCAGGTGGTGAGCGTTCCGGCTATGATGCGTGCGTTCGTAGGTTCAAGGACGTGTTCAGGGCAGGTTAAGTTTTTTTTTTTTTTTACTAAATTGAATTTGCCTTAAAATATACAAAAACTTATTATTATTTTTTTTTTTAAATTCGTTATATTTGTAATCCAATATTTTTCTGTTTATTTTGTTTATGACATCTATCTTGGAGTGAAAAACCCAAATTTTTTGAAAAAATATAAAAAATTATTCCAATTTATCAATTTATATTTTTTAAGAAATATATCGTATTTAATATGGAAAAGTAAAAACACAGTTTGTAGCTTCTTCAATTTTATATTCACGAAATAGTTTGAAATTGCGTTAATTTTCCTAAAGACATCAACTATTTTTTTCCTAAAAATTTTTATTTGTGAAAGAGTCGACATATAACAAAATATTTCAACATTTTTCTGTTTATGACATCTATTTTCGAGTGAAAAACCCAAATTTTTTGAAAAAAAGCTAAACAATTATTTCAATTTATCAATATATATTTTTTAAGAAATATATCAAAAAGTAAAAACACAGTTTGTAGCTTCTTCAATTTTATATTCACGAAATAGTTTGAAATTTTGTTAGTTTCCCTAAAGACATCAACTATTTTCTTCCTAAAAATTTTTATTTGTAAAAGAGTCGACATATAACCGGAATCCTTACATATTTAGGCTAAATTGGGCCAGTTAGGTTATGTGTTTTCAATATTTCCGAGTTGAATTTGACGAAAAAAACCAGAAAACCATCATATGTCTAAGTTGTAATATTCTCCCGCTATACGGACTTCAAAAAATCTACAACTAAAAGAAAAATTGAGAAAACTGTCTGTATACCGACAAAAAAAAAAACACAATTTGGAAACCGGCTAATGTTAAGAAGTTAACGGAATCTCAAAATGAACTTTCATTCGTTTCATTCTATATGGTATGTATGTATGTACATATATTCTTAGTGGAAATATTTGCTGAACCTTTAGCGCTTAGGTATAGCATTTGACATGCCATACTCATGTGTTCCAATAGCGCATGTGTAATGGTCTCGAGTGGGACGCGTGGAGTTCATGGTTCGAGCCCAACTTCGAACATAAAACTGTTTCCTTTTTTTTCATATTGACTATTTTTTTTGCAGGGAAATTACTTAAATTTACCTTAACACAATATGTACTTATATATGTATGTAGTTTAATTGCATTTTTTTAAGGAATTTGCTTTTTCTTAATTGCTATAAGACTAAAGGGTAACTATAACACAATATGTACTTATATACATATGTCGTTCTATGAATTTTTTTTAAGGAATTTGATTTTTTCTAATAAATAAATATGGCTATATACATATAAGTTGAGGTCATACGATATAAATATCATGGAATATTATTGAAATGATATAAAAGTCAATATGTAATGTACTTATATATATATATCTAAATTGTTGAGAAAAAACCCTAAAGAATCCAATATGGAAACCGGCCTAATGCTCATATTGAGAACTTCGAAATAAACGCCAAATTCATTTTTAATAAAAAAAAACGTATACATATGTGGCCTAATGCTCATATTGAGAACTTCGAAATAAACGCCAAATTCATTTTTAATAAAAAAAATGTATATGTATGTGGCAAAGTCCTAACGGAAAAATGTTTTCATTCTCCCATAGAGCGTCGGTTCGTATTTCATTTGCTCTCACATTAACAAATTGAGAGTCATCAAAATCCTAACGGTAAAATATTTTTATTCTCTCACTTATTAAACATATTGAGCTAAAGTAGTGGCGTCGGTTCGTTCCACTCATATTTCATTTGCACTCCACCTCTTACTCATTAACAAATTGAGTAATGTATACACTTGCGTCGGCGCGTCTGTCCAATTTCATTTTGACCGAGAGTTGCCATCCCTTACGATAATTTTCACCATCCTGCCAAAAAACATGTTGCCTGCTGTTTGGAAGATTACCCTATTTAAAATTTTTTTTTTTAAAAATGCCCTATCTCAGAGTTTGTTTCAATAAGGGCGTTATTTGATATATGTACATATAATAATGAAATATTGAATACAATTTTTAAATACACCGTTTTATTTTTTAGTAGAACTATATTATTCATAGTCTCTGCTATTCATGTAATTTAAAATTTTAGTTCTTTTTCAAAAACGCAGTCAAACTTCTATTTTTTTCAAAATTCTATAATAAAAGTGAGATTCAAAAGTATTCATGGTCACTATTTTCGGGTAGTTCTTGAGATGCATCCTAAAACATTTGTTTTTAACATATCTTGCATGTTCTATTGCAAAAAATAGTTCAAAATTAAAATTTTTCTGGAAAATAGGACAAAAGTTTTTTTTTTATCAGGGACGGGGACTTTTAGTCCTTTTAAAATAAAAGTCCGAAGTAAAAAGTTATTTCTGGACTTTTATTCTTATCCGGACAAAAACAATCGGACAACTCGGACTTTTATATTTGCTCGCCAAAAATAAAAGTTATCTTTGTCCTTTTATTTTTTAAGGACAGAATGAAAGTCCGAGCCAAAACCTACCAACCCGCCAATCTAAATTTAATGAATTTCTTATCATATGAAAGATTTTGGTTCGGACTTTAATTCTGTCCTTAAAAATATAAGGACGTTATTTTTGTCCTTATTGCTGGCGAGAAAAAATAAAAGTCCGGGGTTTTAAGTTATGTTAATGATATGTTATGAAATTTGTTAAATTTCACTATATACGGTCGGTAATTTAGATGCATCTTAAAATCCCGAAAAACTTAAGTCTTTACAATGAAATGTAAATTGTTTTGTGGAAAACGCACTGAAAATTTTATTTCCTTCCAATTTTGTTCGATATGGCATCATTCTATGTGACCATTATCTATATATTAATAGGCTAACATTTTTTCCATACAATCAATTGCCAGAGTGTATCTCATAAAAAAACGCATAACTCCAATTATTATATATTTTGATATGTTTTCATGGGCCAGGAGCTTTGCATAGGCATATTATATTTAACAAAAATTTCATTAATTTGTAATAATTCATCAAAGTTTTCACCAAAACCCAAAGCTGTTAAGTACAGTATCTGACTGTTTTGTTGTACATATAGCAGTGGCGCAGGTGGTGAGCGTGCTGGCTATGATGAGTGCGTTCGTAGGTTCAAGGACGTGTTCAGGGCAGGTTAAATTTTTTTTTTTTTTTACTAAATTGAATTTGCCTTAAAATATACGAAAACTTTTTATTATATATTTTTTTAAATTTATTATATTTGTAATCCAATATTTTTCTGTTTTTTGTTTATGACATCTATCTTGGCGTGAAAAACCCAAATTTTTTGAAAAAATATAAAAAATTATTCCAATTTATCAATTTATATTTTTTAAGAAATATATCATATTTAATATGGAAAAAGTGAAAACACAGTTTGTAGCTTCTTCAATTTTATATTTACGAAATAATTAGAAATCGCGTTAATTTTCCTAAAGACATCAACTATTTTCTTCCTAAAAATTTTTATTTGTAAAAGAGTCGACATATAACCCAATATTTCAATATTTTTCTGTTTATGACATCTATCTTCGAGTGAAAAAACCAATTTTTTTGAAAAAAAGCTAAACAATTATTTCAATTTATCAATATATATTTTTTAAGAAATATATCATATTTAATATACAAAAAGTAAAAACACAGTTTGTAGCTTCGTCAATTTTATATTTACGAAATAATTAGAAATCGCGTTAAATTTCCTAAAGACATCAACTATTTTCTTCCTAAAAATTTTTATTTGTAAAAGAGTCGACATATAACGCAATATTTCAATATTTTTCTGTTTATGACATCTACTTTCGAGTGAAAAAACCAAATTTTTTAAAAAAAAAAAAGCTAAAAACTTATTTCAATTTATCAATATATATTTTTTAAGAAATATATCATATTTAATATACAAAAAGTAAAAACACAGTTTGTAGCTTCTTCAATTTTATATTCATGTAATAGTTTGAAATCGCGTTAATTTTCCCAAAGACATCAACTTTTTGCTTCCTAAAAATTTTAATTTGTAAAATAGTCGACATATAATCGGAATCCTTACATATTTCCGAGTTGAATTTGACGAAAGAAACCAGAAAACCATCATATGTGTAAGTTGTAATATTCTCCCGCTAAACGGACTTCAAAAAATCCACAACTAAAGGAAAAATTGAGAAAACAGTCTGTATCACCAAAAAAAAAAACACAATTTGGAAACCGGCTAATATTAAGAAGTTATCTGAATCTCAAAATGAACTTTCATTCGTTTCAATCCATATGGCCAATTTTGTTCGATATGGCATCATTCTATGTGACCATTATCTATATATTAATAGGCTAACATTTTTTCCATACAATCAATTGCCAGAGTGTATCTCATAAAAAAATGCATAACTCCAATTATTATATATTTTGATATGTTTTCATGGGCCAGGAGCTTTGCATAGGCATATTATATTTAACAAAAAATGCTTCATTAATTTGTAATAATTCATCAAAGTTTTCACCAAAACCCAAAGCTGTTAAGTACAGTATCTGACTGTTTTGTTGTACATATAGCAGTGGCGCAGGTGGTGAGCGTGCCGGCTATGATGCGTGCGTTCGTAGGTTCAAGGACGTTTTTTATTTTTGTTTACTAAATTGAATTTGCCTTAAAATATACGAAAACTTTTTATTATATTTTTTTTTTAAATTGATTATATTTGTAATCCAATATTTTTCTGTTTTTTGTTTATGACATCTATCTTGGAGTGAAAAACCCAAATTTTTTCAAAAAATATAAAAAATTATTCCAATTTATCAATTTATATTTTTTAAGAAATATATCATATTTAATATGGAAAAAGTGAAAACACAGTTTGTAGCTTCTTCAATTTTATATTTACGAAATAATTAGAAATCGCGTTAATTTTACTAAAGACATCAACTATTTTCTTCCTAAAAATTTTTATTTGTAAAAGAGTCGACATATAACCCAATATTTCAATATTTTTCTGTTTATGACATCTATCTTCGAGTGAAAAAACCAATTTTTTTGAAAAAAAGCTAAACAATTATTTCAATTTATCAATATATATTTTTTAAGAAATATATCATATTTAATATACAAAAAGTAAAAACACAGTTTGTAGCTTCGTCAATTTTATATTTACGAAATAATTAGAAATCGCGTTAAATTTCCTAAAGACATCAACTATTTTCTTCCTAAAAATTTTTATTTGTAAAAGAGTCGACATATAGCGCAATATTTCAATATTTTTCTGTTTATGACATCTATTTTCGAGTGAAAAACACAAATTTTTTAAAAAAAAAGCTAAAAAATTATTTCAATTTATCAATATATATTTTTTAAGAAATATATCATATTTAATATACAAAAAGTAAAAACACAGTTTGTAGCTTCTTCAATTTTATACTTACGAAATAATTAGAAATCGCGTTAATTTTCCTAAAGACATCAACTATTTTCTTCCTAAAAATTTTTATTTACAAAAGAGTCGACATATAACCCAATATTTCAATATTTTTCTGTTTATGGCATCTATTTTGGAGTGAAAAAACCAAATTTTTTAAAAAAAAAAGCTAAAAACTTATTTCAATTTATCAATATATATTTTTTAAGAAATATATCATATTTAATATACAAAAAGTAAAAACACAGTTTGTAGCTTCTTCAATTTTATATTCATGTAATAGTTTGAAATCGGGTTAATTTTCCTAAAGACATCAACTATTTTCTTCCTAAAAATTTTAATTTGTAAAATAGTCGACATATAATCGGAATCCTTACATATTTCCGAGTTGAATTTGACGAAAGAAACCAGAAAACCATCATATGTGTAAGTTGTAATATTCTCCCGCTAAACGGACTTCAAAAAATCCACAACTAAAGGAAAAATTGAGAAAACAGTCTGTATCACCGAAAAAAAAAAACACAATTTGGAAACCGGCTAATATTAAGAAGTTATCTGAATCTCAAAATGAACTTTCATTAGTTTCAATCCATATGGCCAATTTTGTTCGATATGGCATCATTCTATGTGACCATTATCTATATATTAATAGGCTAACAGTTTTTCCATACAATCAATTGCCAGAGTGTATCTCATAAAAAAATGCATAACTCCAATTATTATATATTTTGATATGTTTTCATGGGCCAGGAGCTTTGCATAGGCATATTATATTTAACAAAAAATGCTTCATTAATTTGTAATAATTCATCAAAGTTTTCACCAAAACCCAAAGCTGTTAAGTACAGTATCTGACTGTTTTGTTGTACATATAGCAGTGGCGCAGGTGGTGAGCGTGCCGGCTATGATGCGTGCGTTCGTAGGTTCAAGGACGTGTTCAGGGCAGGTTAAATTTTTTTATTTTTTACTAAATTGAATTTGTCTTAAAATATACGAAGACTTTTTATTATATTTTTTTTTTAAATTTATTATATTTGTAATCCAATATTTTTCTGTTTTTTGTTTATGACATCTATCTTGGAGTGAAAAACCCAAATTTTTTGAAAAAATATAAAAAATTATTCCAATTTATCAATTTATATTTTTTAAGAAATATATCATATTTAATATGGAAAAAGTGAAAACACAGTTTGTAGCTTCTTCAATTTTATATTTACGAAATAATTAGAAATCGCGTTAATTTTCCTAAAGACATCAACTATTTTCTTCCTAAAAATTTTTATTTGTAAAAGAGTCGACATATAACCCAATATTTCAATATTTTTCTGTTTATGACATCTATCTTCGAGTGAAAAAACCAATTTTTTTGAAAAAAAGCTAAACAATTATTTCAATTTATCAATATATATTTTTTAAGAAATATTTAATATACAAAAAGTAAAAACACAGTTTGTAGCTTCGTCAATTTTATATTTACGAAATAATTAGAAATCGCGTTAAATTTCCTAAAGACATCAACTATTTTCTTCCTAAAAATTTTTATTTGTAAAAGAGTCGACATATAACGCAATATTTCAATATTTTTCTGTTTATGACATCTATTTTCGAGTGAAAAAACCAAATTTTTTAAAAAAAAGCTAAAAAATTATTTCAATTTATCAATATATATTTTTTAAGAAATATATCATATTTAATATACAAAAAGTAAAAACACAGTTTGTAGCTTCTTCAATTTTATACTTACGAAATAATTAGAAATCGCGTTAATTTTCCTAAAGACATCAACTATTTTCTTCCTAAAAATTTTTGTTTACAAAAGAGTCGACATATAACCCAATATTTCAATATTTTTCTGTTTATGACATCTATTTTGGAGTGAAAAAACCAAATTTTTTTAAAAAAAAAGCTAAAAACTTATTTCAATTTATCAATATATATTTTTTAAGAAATATATCATATTTAATATACAAAAAGTAAAAACACCGTTTGTAGCTTCTTCAATTTTATATTCATGTAATAGTTTGAAATCGCGTTAATTTTCCTAAAGACATCAACTATTTTCTTCCTAAAAATTTTAATTTGTAAAATAGTCGACATATAATCGGAATCCTTACATATTTCCGAGTTGAATTTGACGAAAGAAACCAGAAAACCATCATATGTGTAAGTTGTAATATTCTCCCGCTAAACGGACTTCAAAAAATCCACAACTAAAGGAAAAATTGAGAAAACAGTCTGTATCACCGAAAAAAAAAAACACAATTTGGAAACCGGCTAATATTAAGAAGTTATCTGAATCTCAAAATGAACTTTCATTCGTTTCAATCCATATGGCCAATTTTGTTCGATATGGCATCATTCTATGTGACCATTATCTATATATTAATAGGCTAACAGTTTTTCCATACAATCAATTGCCAGAGTGTATCTCATAAAAAAATGCATAACTCCAATTATTATATATTTTGATATGTTTTCATGGGCCAGGAGCTTTGCATAGGCATATTATATTTAACAAAAAATGCTTCATTAATTTGTAATAATTCATCAAAGTTTTCACCAAAACCCAAAGCTGTTAAGTACAGTATCTGACTGTTTTGTTGTACATATAGCAGTGGCGAAGGTGGTGAGCGTGCCGGCTATGATGCGTGCGTTCGTAGGTTCAAGGACGTTTTTTATTTTTGTTTACTAAATTGAATTTGCCTTAAAATATACGAAAACTTTTTATTATATTTTTTTTTTAAATTTATTATATTTGTAATCCAATATTTTTCTGTTTTTTGTTTATGACATCTATCTTGGAGTGAAAAACCCAAATTTTTTCAAAAAATATAAAAAATTATTCCAATTTATCAATTTATATTTTTTAAGAAATATATCATATTTAATATGGAAAAAGTGAAAACACAGTTTGTAGCTTCTTCAATTTTATATTTACGAAATAATTAGAAATCGCGTTAATTTTACTAAAGACATCAACTATTTTCTTCCTAAAAATTTTTATTTGTAAAAGAGTCGACATATAACCCAATATTTCAATATTTTTCTGTTTATGACATCTATCTTCGAGTGAAAAAACCAATTTTTTTGAAAAAAAGCTAAACAATTATTTCAATTTATCAATATATATTTTTTAAGAAATATATCATATTTAATATACAAAAAGTAAAAACACAGTTTGTAGCTTCGTCAATTTTATATTTACGAAATAATTAGAAATCGCGTTAAATTTCCTAAAGACATCAACTATTTTCTTCCTAAAAATTTTTATTTGTAAAAGAGTCGACATATAACGCAATATTTCAATATTTTTCTGTTTATGACATCTATTTTCGAGTGAAAAACACAAATTTTTAAAAAAAAAAGCTAAAAAATTATTTCAATTTATCAATATATATTTTTTAAGAAATATATCATATTTAATATACAAAAAGTAAAAACACAGTTTGTAGCTTCTTCAATTTTATACTTACGAAATAATTAGAAATCGCGTTAATTTTCCTAAAGACATCAACTATTTTCTTCCTAAAAATTTTTATTTACAAAAGAGTCGACATATAACCCAATATTTCAATATTTTTCTGTTTATGGCATCTATTTTGGAGTGAAAAAACCAAATTTTTTAAAAAAAAAAGCTAAAAACTTATTTCAATTTATCAATATATATTTTTTAAGAAATATATCATATTTAATATACAAAAAGTAAAAACACAGTTTGTAGCTTCTTCAATTTTATATTCATGTAATAGTTTGAAATCGGGTTAATTTTCCTAAAGACATCAACTATTTTCTTCCTAAAAATTTTAATTTGTAAAATAGTCGACATATAATCGGAATCCTTACATATTTCCGAGTTGAATTTGACGAAAGAAACCAGAAAACCATCATATGTGTAAGTTGTAATATTCTCCCGCTAAACGGACTTCAAAAAATCCACAACTAAAGGAAAAATTGAGAAAACAGTCTGTATCACCGAAAAAAAAAACACAATTTGGAAACCGGCTAATATTAAGAAGTTATCTGAATCTCAAAATGAACTTTCATTCGTTTCAATCCATATGGCCAATTTTGTTCGATATGGCATCATTCTATGTGACCATTATCTATATATTAATAGGCTAACATTTTTTCCATACAATCAATTGCCAGAGTGTATCTCATAAAAAAATGCATAACTCCAATTATTATATATTTTGATATGTTTTCATGGGCCAGGAGCTTTGCATAGGCATATTATATTTAACAAAAAATGCTTCATTAATTTGTAATAATTCATCAAAGTTTTCACCAAAACCCAAAGCTGTTAAGTACAGTATCTGACTGTTTTGTTGTACATATAGCAGTGGCGCAGGTGGTGAGCGTGCCGGCTATGATGCGTGCGTTCGTAGGTTCAAGGACGTGTTCAGGGCAGGTTAATTTTTTTTTTTTTTTACTAATTTGAATTTGCCTTAAAATATACGAAAACTTTTTGTTATATTTTTTTTTTAAATTTATTATATTTGTAATCCAATATTTTTCTGTTTCTTGTTTATGACATCTATCTTGGAGTGAAAAACCCAAATTTTTTGAAAAAATATAAAAAATTATTCCAATTTATCAATTTATATTTTTTAAGAAATATATCATATTTAATATGGAAAAAGTGAAAACACAGTTTGTAGCTTCTTCAATTTTATATTTACGAAATAATTAGAAATCGCGTTAATTTTCCTAAAGACATCAACTATTTTCTTCCTAAAAATTTTTATTTGTAAAAGAGTCGACATATAACCCAATATTTCAATATTTTTCTGTTTATGACATCTATTTTGGAGTGAAAAAACCAAATTTTTTTAAAAAAAAGCTAAAAACTTATTTCAATTTATCAATATATATTTTTTAAGAAATATATCATATTTAATATACAAGAAGTAAAAACACAGTTTGTAGCTTCTTCAATTTTATATTCATGTAATAGTTTGAAATCGCGTTAATTTTCCTAAAGACATCAACTATTTTCTTCCTAAAAATTTTAATTTGTAAAATAGTCGACATATAATCGGAATCCTTACATATTTCCGAGTTGAATTTGACGAAAGAAACCAGAAAACCATCATATGTGTAAGTTGTAATATTCTCCCGCTAAACGGACTTCAAAAAATCCACAACTAAAGGAAAAATGAGAAAACAGTCTGTATCACCAAAAAAAAAAAACACAATTTGGAAACCGGCTAATATTAAGAAGTTATCTGAATCTCAAAATGAACTTTCATTCGTTTCAATCCATATGGCCAATTTTGTTCGATATGGAATCATTCTATGTGACCATTATCTATATATTAATAGGCTAACATTTTTTCCATACAATCAATTGCCAGAGTGTATCTCATAAAAATATGCATAACTCCAATTATCATATATTTTGATATGTTTTCATGGGCCAGGAGCTTTGCATAGGCATATTATATTTAACAAAAAATGCTTCATTAATTTGTAATAATTCATCAAAGTTTTCACCAAAACCCAAAGCTGTTAAGTACAGTATCTGACTGTTTTGTTGTACATATAGCAGTGGCGCAGGTGGTGAGCGTGCCGGCTATGATGCGTGCGTTCGTAGGTTCAAGGACGTGTTCAGGGCAGGTTAAATTTTTTTTTTTTTTACTAATTTGAATTTGCCTTAAAATATACGAAAACTTTTTATTATATTTTTTTTTTAAATTTATTATATTTGTAATCCAATATTTTTCTGTTTCTTGTTTATGACATCTATCTTGGAGTGAAAAACCCAAATTTTTTGAAAAAATATAAAAAATTATTCCAATTTATCAATTTATCTTTTTTAAGAAATATATCATATTTAATATCGAGAAAGTGAAAACACAGTTTGTAGCTTCTTCAATTTTATATTTACGAAATAATTAGAAATCGCGTTAAATTTCCTAAAGACATCAACTATTTTCTTCCTAAAAATTTTTATTTGTAAAAGAGTCGACATATAACCCAATATTTCAATATTTTTCTGTTTATGACATCTATCTTCGAGTGAAAAAACCAATTTTTTTGAAAAAAAGCTAAACAATTATTTCAATTTATCAATATATATTTTTTAAGAAATATATCATATTTAACATACAAAAAGAAAAACACAGTTTGTAGCTTCTTCAATTTTATACTTACGAAATAATTAGAAATCGCGTTAATTTTCCTAAAGACATCAACTATTTTCTTCCTAAAAATTTTTATTTACAAAAGAGTCGACATATAACCCAATATTTCAATATTTTTCTGTTTATGACATCTATTTTGGAGTGAAAAGACCAAATTTTTTAAAAAAAAAAAGCTAAAAACTTATTTCAATTTATCAATATATATTTTTTAAGAAATATATCATATTTAATATACAAAAAGTAAAAACACAGTTTGTAGCTTCTTCAATTTTATATTCATGTAATAGTTTGAAATCGCGTTAATTTTCCTAAAGACATCAACTATTTTCTTCCTAAAAATTTTAATTTGTAAAATAGTCGACATATAATCGGAATCCTTACATATTTCCGAGTTGAATTTGACGAAAGAAACCAGAAAACCATCATATGTGTAAGTTGTAATATTCTCCCGCTAAACGGACTTCAAAAAATCCACAACTAAAGGAAAAATTGAGAAAACAGTCTGTATCACCAAAAAAAAAAAACACAATTTGGAAACCGGCTAATATTAAGAAGTTATCTGAATCTCAAAATGAACTTTCATTCGTTTCAATCCATATGGCCAATTTTGTTCGATATGGCATCATTCTATGTGACCATTATATATATTATAAGTCTAACTATGTTGTTGGTATATGTCAATGAAATTTAATTTTGTTTATTGAAATATTGACGGAATATGAAAGGAGTGGTGGGTCTGATGGTGGACTTTCAAACATTACTAAGTACCGGTTTTGCCATCTCCTATTAATGATTACTGGTCTTTAATGGACGGATTTTTTTTGGTTAGTTGTCAAATTATCCGTCTTTAGAGTAAACCAGCTTTTATGAAAGCGACTCTCAATAACTCAACTATAAATAATTATTTTCAGCAATAAAAATGGCATTAGGTACTGGAGAAAAATGCGAACAGAGGATTTAATAAGTTAAACTAATTTAAGGTGGTCGAATTTCGACCACGGGATATACTAGTCAAACATGAATACACTATCAATATCTCATAACGTAATACAAACATAAACTCTCGCTAACATATATAAAAATGAATTGGCGTTCGTATATACCGTAAGATCTCCGTATCGGCTCAACCGATTTTAAATATTTTTTCTTTAATGTTTCCAATCTGTTTCAGGTCTCATTTACCACATAAATTTTTTTTTTTCTTATCTCATTTTACATTTTTTTAGCTAATACTCAATAACGGCCTAACCGATTTTCAAAATTTTTTCTTTTCTTTATTCTATCGGACATAGTGTTTATTTATATAGAACACACCATTTTCTAAATCCTCAATTTAATCATATATTAGCTAAAGAAGTTTAGCTACCATATAAATTGTAGTCAGTTGAGATCACTGGTAATTTAACTGAAATGTGCCTGTAGGGAACTTAATGCCATACAGATTTTTTCCGTTTTATATTTAAATACAAATGGTGAATTCCTT
The DNA here is from genome assembly GCA_951509765.1 of Sphenella marginata. Classification (NCBI taxonomy): domain Eukaryota; kingdom Metazoa; phylum Arthropoda; class Insecta; order Diptera; family Tephritidae; genus Sphenella; species Sphenella marginata. Next base: position 16,444,637 of record OX608078.1, read on the forward strand.
TTCGCTAATTTGGCTAATGTTGAAAAAGTGAATGCAACAACCAAAAGTTTTGATTGTGAATATAGGTTGTTATTCCGTCCTTTTTCATAATCTATGTTATGGTGAAGAAGTTGTAATCTATATATCGACAGCCACACTGCAAAACCCTGTATGTTCAAAACCAAAAAGTTTTCAGGAGAGGGAAAAAACTGTAATAATTATAACGTATGTATTATTCCTGTAAGAACGAGAACGGCGACCTGGTGACTGATGTTCAGAGAATACTAGAGATATGGAGGGAACACTTCTCTGCCCTTTTAAATGGAGAAATTGAGCAAGAAACCAGAGAAGAGCTCGAACCCGAACCCACAATCGAAGATGACGAAATTGACCACCCAGAACCCGACTATAATGAGGAGCTATATCCCGGTTAAAAAACAATAAAGCAGCTGGCGCTGATGGTTTGCCTGCTGAGCTATTCAAGCATGGCGGCGAGGAGCTGGTAAGGCGTATGCACCAGCTTCTGTGCAGAATATGGTCGGATGAATGCATGCCCGAAGATTGGAATCTAAGTGTTCTGTGCCCAATCCACAAGAAAGGTGATCCTGCAAACTGCACCAACTACCGCGGAATCAGCCTTTTGAATATCGCATATACGGTCTTGTCAAGCGTATTGTGCGAACGATTGAAGCCTGACGTGAACAGACTGATTGGACCTTATCAGTGTGGCTTCAGACCTGGAAAATCTACCATCGACCAGATTTTTACAATACGTCAAATCCTGGAGAAAACCCGTGAGAAAAGATCGGACACACACCACCTCTTTGTTGATTTTAAAGCCGCTTTCGATAGCACGAAAAGGAGCTGCCTATATGCCGCTATGTCTGAATTTGGTTTCCCCGCAAAACTTATACGGCTTTGCAAAATGACATTGAGCAACACCACCAGCTCAGTCAGAATTGGGAAGGATCTCTCCGAGCCGTTTGAAACTAAACGAGGTTTCAGACAAGGTGACCCCCTATCGTGCGATTTCTTTAATTTGATGTTGGAGAAAATAATACAATCTGCAGTACTCAACCGCGCTGGAACAATATTCTATAAAAGCGTGCAACTGTTAGCATATGCTGACGACATTGACATTATCGGCCTTAACAACCGTGCCGTAACCTCTGCGTACTCCAAACTAGAAAAAGAAGCGGAAAAAATGGGTTTGGTGGTGAACGAAGGCAAAACGAAGTACATGCTGTCATCAAGCAAAGAGTCAGCGCATTCGCGCCTTGGCACCCACGCCACTGCTGGCACCAAAAAGTTCGAAATAGTGAAGGACTTCGTTTACCTTGGATCCAGCATAAACTCCAACAATAATGCCAGCCTAGAAATCCAACGAAGAATTGCTCTTGCAAATAAATGCTACTTTGGACTGAGTAGGCAATTGAAAAGTAAAGTCCTCTCTCGACGCACGAAAATCACACTCTACAAGTCACTCATCGCTCCCGTCCTGCTATATGGTGCAGAGGCGTGGACACTAACAACATCTGACGAGGCTGCATTGGGAGTATTCGAGAGAAAAGTTCTGCGAAAGATTTATGGGCCTCTATGCGTTGGCGACGGCGAGTACCGAAGAAGATTTAATGATGAGTTGTATGAGCTTTACGCAGATGTCGACATAGTACAGCGCATTAAAACACAGCGGCTTCGCTGGCTAGGCCACGTCGTGCGAATGAACGAAGACGCTCCAGCCCAGAAGGTATACTTATCGGCACCCGCCGGTGGAAGCAGAGGAAGAGGAAGACCACCACTCCGATGGAAGGACCAAGTGGAGACCGACCTGCGATCTCGTGGGGTCTCCAATTGGCGCCAGTTGGCGCAAAGAAGAAATGACTGGCGAGCTATGTTGGACGGTCAAAATCGCTCAGGCGGTTAGATGGCCATTTAAAGAAGAAGAAGATGTATATGAGCGACGGTTATTTCATTTCACCACTGGAAAGAAACGGGAAGTTGTAACCCGATTTTGACTGAATTTTAATGTGGGAAATGTCACGATCTATGGGAAAGGCTCAGAACCTTATTTTTGGAAAAATAGTGACTTACGGGGTTTTGCAGTGTAGCTGTCGATATATAAAAATGAAATGGTGTTCAGTTGTCACGCTAAAACTCGAAAAGGGCTGAACCAAATTATATACTTCCTTTGGAGGGTTTCTTTGTTATTACCACGCGCAGGTCATGTATTAAAATCAAAACAAAATATTAGGGGGGCGTGGTACCTCCCATACAGTTTTATTAATTTGGCTGTTATGTTTTGTGGCTATGTATGATACAATTGCTATGTATGATAAAATTGGATCTATTTATGCGAATATTGGTTGTTGTCTTTGTCGTCTATGTTTATCTTCACTACTGCGCTGTAGATGGCCAGAACGTCAGATGACGCTAGATGGTGCATATCAACACACACACACGCTGTACATAATTGCCTTTGTTGCTGTTTACATTAGTACAGCAATTTATATCTATATCTATTCTATATATGTATATAAAAATGAAATGGTGTTCAGTTGTAACGCTAAAACTCGAAAACGGCTGAACCAAATTATATACTCACCACCATATGGCGCGTTGGTCCATTGATATACATACATACATATCTTAATAATATACAAAAACGTAAGTGTGTGAGTGACTGAATTTTTGTGACTCTTTCACGTTTAAACTAATGCCTCGAACTTTACGAAATTTTGCACACTAATTCTTTGGAGTACAGAATAGAAACACGCATAATTATATTTCGATATATTTATCGATAACAGAGTTATCGGTCAAAATGTAGTTTTACGTAAGCTTTGGATTATTCGCAGAAAATTGGTATCAAACGGAAGTGGAAGAACACCGTTTTCATTTGGACGTTGGTTCACTTCGATATATTTATCGATAACAGAGTTATCGGTCAAAATGTGGTTTCGGGTAAACTTTGGAATATCCGCACACAATTGATATCAAACGAAAGGGAAAGACGGCAGCTTTCATTCGAACTTTGGTTCATTTCGATATATTAATATTCGCACAAAATTGGTATAAAAAGAAAGGGGAAGGCCACAGGTTTCATTTTGACTTTACTTCATTTATGGAAACATCTATTTTGAGAACGGCTGGACCTAATACACATATCTAAATTTGGAAGGTAGATTTTGTATCCGCTCGAGATGGTTATACGCTAAAAAAATAAATGCATTTGGAAAGGTTTTGGAGATGTCCCTAAAAATGTTGACCAGGGTAACCTTATAAAGTCTTATTTCAATATGAGCTCGTTTTCGAGATATTGGTAAAAATGCCAACCAGGAGGGGCACTCAATCAAATGAAAGGTGTTGACAAATGATTTAACATGTTTTAGCTATTTTCCCATATAAAACGAAGGTTTTTAGATATTAACGAAAACGTGGACCAAAATTGGAGCTAGAAGGTTTTTGTGAGCAAATGGGTCTAAAATGAAAGGTCTGCATGAGAGTTTTAAAATGGAGTAATTTTAAGTCCTTTTGGGATTGGGATTGAGAAAGGGATAGGTATATGGATGACAATTAAAAAGCAATATGAAAAGACAAAAGCATATGAAGAGGATGGACGGAGAGAAAGATGTGGAGCTGAAATTAGGAGGGCGACTCACATATTTTAAATGCAAGCAAGTTAATGTTTAGGCAGGACAACGTCTGCCGGGTCTGCTAGTCTATATACTTATAAAAATGGAGCCTATTTTCCTTGCTGACGCTATAACTCCAGAACGGCAGGACCGAATAAAACGAAATTTTGCACGTAGTTTTTGATTGAGCCCGACATTGTTTGTGGCCAAATATATATATATTATATATATACTTATAAAAATGGAGCCTATTTTCCTTGCTGACGCTATAACTCCAGAAATTTTGCACGTAGTTTTTGATTGAGCCCGACATGGTTTGTGGCCAAAAAAAGTATAAGAAACCGAGAAGATTTTGGAGATATTCCACAAAATGTGGACCAGGGGTGACTCCAGAAAGTGTTTGTACGATATGGGTATCAAATGAAAGCTATTGATGAGTCTTCTAACATGGAGTGGTCTTGAGTCCCATACGGGGTCCCGTTTCCGAGATATTGACCCAAATGTGAACCAGGGGTGACTCCAGAAAGTGTTTGTACGATATGGGTATCAAATGAAAGGTATTGATGAGTGTTCTAACATGGAGTGGTTTTGAGTCCCATATGGGGTCCCGTTTCCGAGATATTGACCCAAATGTGGACCAGAGGTGACTCCAGAAAGTGTTTGTACGACATGGGTATCAAATGAAAGGTGTTGACGAGCGCTTGAATATAGTGTAGTTATTAGTCCCATATAAGACCCCGTATTCGAGGTATTTCCCAAAATATGAACCAGGTGTGACCCCAGACGGGTTTTCTACAATATGGGTATCAAATAAAAGGTATTGATGAGTATTTAAAAAAGAGGTGATTTTCAAGACCTTATGCGACCCGTTTTCCGAGTTATCTACCAAAATGTGGACCAGAGGTGACCTTAGAAGGTGTTTACACGATATGGGTGCGAATAGAAGGTGTTGATGAGTGTTTAAAAAAGAGGTGATTTTCAGGACCCTATGCTACCCGCTTACGAGATATCCAAAAATGAGGACCAGGGGTGACCCTGGTATAATATAAAAATAAGTCGGAAAGCTGGAAAACAATGTTAGTCATTTTTCACATACATCGCCATTAATTTTATGTGACATTTTTTCTTATGCGCACGTTCTTTCAAACGCAAAATTAAAACCGGTATTGTGTTCACTGTGAAATTGAAAAATGTATAGTAACTCATCAATTGAGAACGGCTGGACCGATTTCACTAATTTTTTTTTGTATTTGTTTGTGCCCCGAGAAGGTTCTTCAGAAAGAAAAAGTTAAAACTGTTTCTGGAATCCTGAGATATTGACCGAAATGTGGACCAGGGGTGACCCCGAATGTATTTTAACAATATGCGTATCAAATTAAAGGTGTTGATGAGAGTTTTCACAAGGAACAGTTTTCAGGTTCATCTGCGAACCCGTTTCCAAGATATTGACCATTAGGTGGACCAAGGCTGACCCAAGAATAAGCTCATATAATTAGCTATCCTATCAAAAGTGTTGTCTTAGAGTGAATTTTAAATTCATCTGAATTCAGGAAAAAAATTAGAGTAAATTCAGGAAAAAAATTATCATACTAAAGCTTTTTCATAGAGCTGTTCGCCTTATCTATGTATAAAAATGGAGCCTATTTTCCTTGGTGACGCTATAACTCCAGCATGGGTCATAACACTTTTTTCTGAGTGCTGACACAGTTGCACCAGCACACTAAAATGTGCACGGCACGATTGTGCTTTTGCGAACTATCGAAAGTCGATAATTGAGCGCACACGTTTTCTCCTTGCACATATATTCATTCACCCACACATTGCTCACATTCGTATAGAATTTACCAGAATCGGTAATGCTTGCCATCCAACGTCAAGTGTTAATACACGTCCAAAAATCTCGAGAGAGGTAACAAAAGACGCGTCTTGACCTCCGTAACAATAATCCGAAGGGGGAAAAGCAATATTTTGTTTCTGTGAAAAGTAATTAGTGAAAAACCGAAAATTGACCCGGGGCAGATCCCCAATTCTAGGCCCGATCCACGTTTTTATGTGCAGAACACCTTCCCACGTAGGCGGCCTTCGGCCGCTCTTCAAAAAATAACCCTGGGCTACGCCATTCCAACCCCGGAGGAAACAAGCAACCTGGCTTTGGAAGCAGCCAATCTTGGCCATTCACCCAAACTCCAAAAAACCTTTGAGCGTTTGCACAAATTTAAGCGGTGAGTACAAACTTATAATCATCCCCCCAAAGCAAATAATAATAATAATAATGTGACCAGATGGTAACACGCACACTTTATTGCCGAAATAACATTCGCGATGTATCGAACGTGTTACCGTGCTACGAAGGTGTGCTTGTGCGAGCCGCACATCTATAAGTGTCAGCACAGTAGTGCCGCACAGCACAGTGTTACACACCCTTTTGATTGAGCCCGACATGGTTTATGGCCAAAAAAAGTATAAGAAACCGGGAAGGTTTTGGAGATATTCCACAAAATGTGGACCAGGGGTGACTCCAGAAAGTGTTTGTACGATATGGGTATCAAATGAAAGGTGTTGACGAGCGCTTGAACATAGTGTAGTTATTAGTCCCATATAAGACCCCGTATTCGAGGTATTTCCCAAAATATGGACCAGGTGTGACCCCAGACGGGTTTTCTACAATATGGGTATCAAATAAAAGGTATTGATGAGTATTTAAAAAACAGGTGATTTTCAAGACCCTATGCGACCCGATTTCCGAGATATCTACCAATATGTGGACCAGGGGTGACCTTAGAAGGTGTTTACACGATACGGGTGCGAATAGAAGGTGTTGATGAGTGTTTAAAAAAGAGGTGATTTTCAGGACCCTATGCTACCCCGCTTACGAGATATCCAAAAATGAGGACCAGGGGTGAGCCTGGTATAATATAAAAATAAGTCGGAAAGCAGGAAAATAATGGAAGTCATTTTTCACATACATCGCCATTAATTTTATGTGATATTTTTGCTTATGCGCAACGTTCTTTCAAACGCAAAATTAAAACCGGTATTGTGTTCACTGTGAAATTGAAAAATATATAGTAACTCATCAATTGAGAACGGCTGGACCGATTTCACTAATTCTTTTTTTGTATTTGTTTGTGCCCCGAGAAGGTTCTTCAGAAAGAAAAAGTTAAAAAAGTTTCTGGAATCCTGAGATATTGACCGAAATGTGGACCAGGGGTGACCCCGAATGTATTTTAACAATATGCGTATCAAATTAAAGGTGTTGATGAGAGTTTTCACAAGGAACAGTTTTCAGGTTCATCTGCGAACCCGTTTCCAAGATATTGACCATTAGGTGGACCAAGGCTGATCCAAGAATAAGCTCATATAATATAGCTATCATATCAAAAGTGTTGATGACTGTGTCCGCTTAGAGTGAATTTTAGATTCATCTGAATTCAGGAAAAAAATTATCATACAAAAGCTTTTTCAATGGAGCCTATTTTCCTTGCTGACGCTATAACTCCAGAACGGGAGGACCGAATTAAACGAAATTTTGCAAGTAGTTTTTGACAGGGTTTATGGCCAAAAAAAGTATAAGAAACCGAGAAGGTTTTGCAGATATTCCACAAAATGTGGACCAGGGGTGACTCCAGAAAGTGTTTGTACGATATGGGTATCAAATGAAAGGTATTGATGAGTGTTCTAACATGGAGTGCTTTTGAGTCCCATATCGGGTCCCGTTTCCGAGATATTGACCCAAACGTGGACCAGGGGTGACTCCAGAAAGTGTTTGTACGATATGGTTATCAAATGAAAGGTATTGATGAGTGTTCTAACATGGAGTAGTTTTGAGTCCCATATGGGGTCCCGTTTCCGAGATATTGACCCAAACGTGGACCAGGGGTGACTCCAGAAAGTGTTTGTACGATATGGGTATCAAATGAAAGGTATTGATGAGTGTTCTAACATGGAGTGCTTTTGAGTCCCATATGGGGTCCCGTTTCCGAGATATTGACCCAAATGTGGACCAGAGGTGACTCCAGAAAGTGTTTGTACGATATGGGTATCAAATGAAAGGTGTTGACGAGCGCTTGAATATAGTGTAGTTATTAGTCCCATATAAGACCCCGTATTCGAGGTATTTCCCAAAATATGAACCAGGTGTGACCCCAGACGGGTTTTCTACAATATGGGTATCAAATAAAAGGTATTGATGAGTATTTAAAAAAGAGGTGATTTTCAAGACCTTATGCGACCCGTTTTCCGAGTTATCTACCAAAATGTGGACCAGAGGTGACCTTAGAAGGTGTTTACACGATATGGGTGCGAATAGAAGGTGTTGATGAGTGTTTAAAAAAGAGGTGATTTTCAGGACAATATGCTACCCGCTTACGAGATATCCAAAAATGAGGACCAGGGGTGACCCTGGTATAATATAAAAATAAGTCGGAAAAAAAAGCTAAACAATTATTTCAATTTATCAATATATATTTTTTAAGAAATATTTAATATACAAAAAGTAAAAACACAGTTTGTAGCTTCGTCAATTTTATATTTACGAAATAATTAGAAATCGCGTTAAATTTCCTAAAGACATCAACTATTTTCTTCCTAAAAATTTTTATTTGTAAAAGAGTCGACATATAACCCAATATTTCAATATTTTTCTGTTTATGACATCTATTTTCGAGTGAAAAAACCAAATTTTTTAAAAAAAAGCTAAAAAATTATTTCAATTTATCAATATATATTTTTTAAGAAATATATCATATTTAATATACAAAAAGTAAAAACACAGTTTGTAGCTTCTTCAATTTTATACTTACGAAATAATTAGAAATCGCGTTAATTTTCCTAAAGACATCAACTATTTTCTTCCTAAAAATTTTTGTTTACAAAAGAGTCGACATATAACCCAATATTTCAATATTTTTCTGTTTATGACATCTATTTTGGAGTGAAAAAACCAAATTTTTTTAAAAAAAAAGCTAAAAACTTATTTCAATTTATCAATATATATTTTTTAAGAAATATATCATATTTAATATACAAAAAGTAAAAACACCGTTTGTAGCTTCTTCAATTTTATATTCATGTAATAGTTTGAAATCGCGTTAATTTTCCTAAAGACATCAACTATTTTCTTCCTAAAAATTTTAATTTGTAAAATAGTCGACATATAATCGGAATCCTTACATATTTCCGAGTTGAATTTGACGAAAGAAACCAGAAAACCATCATATGTGTAAGTTGTAATATTCTCCCGCTAAACGGACTTCAAAAAATCCACAACTAAAGGAAAAATTGAGAAAACAGTCTGTATCACCGAAAAAAAAAAACACAATTTGGAAACCGGCTAATATTAAGAAGTTATCTGAATCTCAAAATGAACTTTCATTCGTTTCAATCCATATGGCCAATTTTGTTCGATATGGCATCATTCTATGTGACCATTATCTATATATTAATAGGCTAACAGTTTTTCCATACAATCAATTGCCACAGTGTATCTCATAAAAAAATGCATAACTCCAATTATTATATATTTTGATATGTTTTCATGGGCCAGGAGCTTTGCATAGGCATATTATATTTAACAAAAAATGCTTCATTAATTTGTAATAATTCATCAAAGTTTTCACCAAAACCCAAAGCTGTTAAGTACAGTATCTGACTGTTTTGTTGTACATATAGCAGTGGCGAAGGTGGTGAGCGTGCCGGCTATGATGCGTGCGTTCGTAGGTTCAAGGACGTTTTTTATTTTTGTTTACTAAATTGAATTTGCCTTAAAATATACGAAAACTTTTTATTATATTTTTTTTTTAAATTTATTATATTTGTAATCCAATATTTTTCTGTTTTTTGTTTATGACATCTATCTTGGAGTGAAAAACCCAAATTTTTTCAAAAAATATAAAAAATTATTCCAATTTATCAATTTATATTTTTTAAGAAATATATCATATTTAATATGGAAAAAGTGAAAACACAGTTTGTAGCTTCTTCAATTTTATATTTACGAAATAATTAGAAATCGCGTTAATTTTACTAAAGACATCAACTATTTTCTTCCTAAAAATTTTTATTTGTAAAAGAGTCGACATATAACCCAATATTTCAATATTTTTCTGTTTATGACATCTATCTTCGAGTGAAAAAACCAATTTTTTTGAAAAAAAGCTAAACAATTATTTCAATTTATCAATATATATTTTTTAAGAAATATATCATATTTAATATACAAAAAGTAAAAACACAGTTTGTAGCTTCGTCAATTTTATATTTACGAAATAATTAGAAATCGCGTTAAATTTCCTAAAGACATCAACTATTTTCTTCCTAAAAATTTTTATTTGTAAAAGAGTCGACATATAACGCAATATTTCAATATTTTTCTGTTTATGACATCTATTTTCGAGTGAAAAACACAAATTTTTAAAAAAAAAAGCTAAAAAATTATTTCAATTTATCAATATATATTTTTTAAGAAATATATCATATTTAATATACAAAAAGTAAAAACACAGTTTGTAGCTTCTTCAATTTTATACTTACGAAATAATTAGAAATCGCGTTAATTTTCCTAAAGACATCAACTATTTTCTTCCTAAAAATTTTTATTTACAAAAGAGTCGACATATAACCCAATATTTCAATATTTTTCTGTTTATGGCATCTATTTTGGAGTGAAAAAACCAAATTTTTTAAAAAAAAAAGCTAAAAACTTATTTCAATTTATCAATATATATTTTTTAAGAAATATATCATATTTAATATACAAAAAGTAAAAACACAGTTTGTAGCTTCTTCAATTTTATATTCATGTAATAGTTTGAAATCGGGTTAATTTTCCTAAAGACATCAACTATTTTCTTCCTAAAAATTTTAATTTGTAAAATAGTCGACATATAATCGGAATCCTTACATATTTCCGAGTTGAATTTGACGAAAGAAACCAGAAAACCATCATATGTGTAAGTTGTAATATTCTCCCGCTAAACGGACTTCAAAAAATCCACAACTAAAGGAAAAATTGAGAAAACAGTCTGTATCACCGAAAAAAAAAAACACAATTTGGAAACCGGCTAATATTAAGAAGTTATCTGAATCTCAAAATGAACTTTCATTCGTTTCAATCCATATGGCCAATTTTGTTCGATATGGCATCATTCTATGTGACCATTATATATATATTAATAGGCTAACATTTTTTCCATACAATCAATTGCCAGAGTGTATCTCATAAAAAAATGCATAACTCCAATTATTATATATTTTGATATGTTTTCATGGGCCAGGAGCTTTGCATAGGCATATTATATTTAACAAAAAATGCTTCATTAATTTGTAATAATTCATCAAAGTTTTCACCAAAACCCAAAGCTGTTAAGTACAGTATCTGACTGTTTTGTTGTACATATAGCAGTGGCGCAGGTGGTGAGCGTGCCGGCTATGATGCGTGCGTTCGTAGGTTCAAGGACGTGTTCAGGGCAGGTTAATTTTTTTTTTTTTTTTTACTAATTTGAATTTGCCTTAAAATATACGAAAACTTTTTGTTATATTTTTTTTTTAAATTTATTATATTTGTAATCCAATATTTTTCTGTTTCTTGTTTATGACATCTATCTTGGAGTGAAAAACCCAAATTTTTTGAAAAAATATAAAAAATTATTCCAATTTATCAATTTATATTTTTTAAGAAATATATCATATTTAATATGGAAAAAGTGAAAACACAGTTTGTAGCTTCTTCAATTTTATATTTACGAAATAATTAGAAATCGCGTTAATTTTCCTAAAGACATCAACTATTTTCTTCCTAAAAATTTTTATTTGTAAAAGAGTCGACATATAACCCAATATTTCAATATTTTTCTGTTTATGACATCTATTTTGGAGTGAAAAAACCAAATTTTTTTAAAAAAAAGCTAAAAACTTATTTCAATTTATCAATATATATTTTTTAAGAAATATATCATATTTAATATACAAGAAGTAAAAACACAGTTTGTAGCTTCTTCAATTTTATATTCATGTAATAGTTTGAAATCGCGTTAATTTTCCTAAAGACATCAACTATTTTCTTCCTAAAAATTTTAATTTGTAAAATAGTCGACATATAATCGGAATCCTTACATATTTCCGAGTTGAATTTGACGAAAGAAACCAGAAAACCATCATATGTGTAAGTTGTAATATTCTCCCGCTAAACGGACTTCAAAAAATCCACAACTAAAGGAAAAATGAGAAAACAGTCTGTATCACCAAAAAAAAAAAACACAATTTGGAAACCGGCTAATATTAAGAAGTTATCTGAATCTCAAAATGAACTTTCATTCGTTTCAATCCATATGGCCAATTTTGTTCGATATGGAATCATTCTATGTGACCATTATCTATATATTAATAGGCTAACATTTTTTCCATACAATCAATTGCCAGAGTGTATCTCATAAAAATATGCATAACTCCAATTATCATATATTTTGATATGTTTTCATGGGCCAGGAGCTTTGCATAGGCATATTATATTTAACAAAAAATGCTTCATTAATTTGTAATAATTCATCAAAGTTTTCACCAAAACCCAAAGCTGTTAAGTACAGTATCTGACTGTTTTGTTGTACATATAGCAGTGGCGCAGGTGGTGAGCGTGCCGGCTATGATGCGTGCGTTCGTAGGTTCAAGGACGTGTTCAGGGCAGGTTAAATTTTTTTTTTTTACTAATTTGAATTTGCCTTAAAATATACGAAAACTTTTTATTATATTTTTTTTTTAAATTTATTATATTTGTAATCCAATATTTTTCTGTTTCTTGTTTATGACATCTATCTTGGAGTGAAAAACCCAAATTTTTTGAAAAAATATAAAAAATTATTCCAATTTATCAATTTATCTTTTTTAAGAAATATATCATATTTAATATCGAGAAAGTGAAAACACAGTTTGTAGCTTCTTCAATTTTATATTTACGAAATAATTAGAAATCGCGTTAAATTTCCTAAAGACATCAACTATTTTCTTCCTAAAAATTTTTATTTGTAAAAGAGTCGACATATAACCCAATATTTCAATATTTTTCTGTTTATGACATCTATCTTCGAGTGAAAAAACCAATTTTTTTGAAAAAAAGCTAAACAATTATTTCAATTTATCAATATATATTTTTTAAGAAATATATCATATTTAACATACAAAAAGAAAAACACAGTTTGTAGCTTCTTCAATTTTATACTTACGAAATAATTAGAAATCGCGTTAATTTTCCTAAAGACATCAACTATTTTCTTCCTAAAAATTTTTATTTACAAAAGAGTCGACATATAACCCAATATTTCAATATTTTTCTGTTTATGACATCTATTTTGGAGTGAAAAAACCAAATTTTTTAAAAAAAAAAAGCTAAAAACTTATTTCAATTTATCAATATATATTTTTTAAGAAATATATCATATTTAATATACAAAAAGTAAAAACACAGTTTGTAGCTTCTTCAATTTTATATTCATGTAATAGTTTGAAATCGCGTTAATTTTCCTAAAGACATCAACTATTTTCTTCCTAAAAATTTTAATTTGTAAAATAGTCGACATATAATCGGAATCCTTACATATTTCCGAGTTGAATTTGACGAAAGAAACCAGAAAACCATCATATGTGTAAGTTGTAATATTCTCCCGCTAAACGGACTTCAAAAAATCCACAACTAAAGGAAAAATTGAGAAAACAGTCTGTATCACCAAAAAAAAAAACACAATTTGGAAACCGGCTAATATTAAGAAGTTATCTGAATCTCAAAATGAACTTTCATTCGTTTCAATCCATATGGCCAATTTTGTTCGATATGGCATCATTCTATGTGACCATTATATATATTATAAGTCTAACTATGTTGTTGGTATATGTCAATGAAATTTGATTTTGTTTATTGAAATATTGACGGAATATGAAAGGAGTGGTGGGTCTGATGGTGGACTTTCAAACATTACTAAGTACCGGTTTTGCCATCTCCTATTAATGATTACTGGTCTTTAATGGACGGATTTTTTTTGGTTAGTTGTCAAATTATCCGTCTTTAGAGTAAACCAGCTTTTATGAAAGCGACTCTCAATAACTCAACTATAAATAATTATTTTCAGCAATAAAAATGGCATTAGGTACTGGAGAAAAATGCGAACAGAGGATTTAATAAGTTAAACTAATTTAAGGTGGTCGAATTTCGACCACGGGATATACTAGTCAAACATGAATACACTATCAATATCTCATAACGTAATACAAACATAAACTCTCGCTAACATATATAAAAATGAATTGGCGTTCGTATATACCGTAAGATCTCCGTATCGGCTCAACCGATTTTAAATATTTTTTCTTTAATGTTTCCAATCTGTTTCAGGTCTCATTTACCACATAAATTTTTTTTTTTCTTATCTCATTTTACATTTTTTTAGCTAATACTCAATAACGGCCTAACCGATTTTCAAAATTTTTTCTTTTCTTTATTCTATCGGACATAGTGTTTATTTATATAGAACACACCATTTTCTAAATCCTCAATTTAATCATATATTAGCTAAAGAAGTTTAGCTACCATATAAATTGTAGTCAGTTGAGATCACTGGTAATTTAACTGAAATGTGCCTGTAGGGAACTTAATGCCATACAGATTTTTTCCGTTTTATATTTAAATACAAATGGTGAATTCCTTTTCGCTAATTTGGCTAATGTTGAAAAAGTGAATGCAACAACCAAAAGTTTTGATTGTGAATATAGGTTGTTATTCCGTCCTTTTTCATAATCTATGTTATGGTGAAGAAGTTGTCATCTATATATCGACAGCCACACTGCAAAACCCTGTATGTTCAAAACCAAAAAGTTTTCAGGAGAGGGAAAAAACTGTAATAATTATAACGTATGTATTATTCCTGTAAGAACGAGAACGGCGACCTGGTGACTGATGTTCAGAGAATACTAGAGATATGGAGGGAACACTTCTCTGCCCTTTTAAATGGAGAAATTGAGCAAGAAACCAGAGAAGAGCTCGAACCCGAACCCACAATCGAAGATGACGAAATTGACCACCCAGAACCCGACTATAATGAGGAGCTATATCCCGGTTAAAAAACAATAAAGCAGCTGGCGCTGATGGTTTGCCTGCTGAGCTATTCAAGCATGGCGGCGAGGAGCTGGTAAGGCGTATGCACCAGCTTCTGTGCAGAATATGGTCGGATGAATGCATGCCCGAAGATTGGAATCTAAGTGTTCTGTGCCCAATCCACAAGAAAGGTGATCCTGCAAACTGCACCAACTACCGCGGAATCAGCTTTTTGAATATCGCATATAAGGTCTTGTCAAGCGTATTGTGCGAACGATTGAAGCCTGACGTGAACAGACTGATTGGACCTTATCAGTGTGGCTTCAGACCTGGAAAATCTACCATCGACCAGATTTTTACAATACGTCAAATCCTGGAGAAAACCCGTGAGAAAAGATCGGACACACACCACCTCTTTGTTGATTTTAAAGCCGCTTTCGATAGCACGAAAAGGAGCTGCCTATATGCCGCTATGTCTGAATTTGGTTTCCCCGCAAAACTTATACGGCTTTGCAAAATGACATTGAGCAACACCACCAGCTCAGTCAGAATTGGGAAGGATCTCTCCGAGCCGTTTGAAACTAAACGAGGTTTCAGACAAGGTGACCCCCTATCGTGCGATTTCTTTAATTTGATGTTGGAGAAAATAATACAATCTGCAGTACTCAACCGCGCTGGAACAATATTCTATAAAAGCGTGCAACTGTTAGCATATGCTGACGACATTGACATTATCGGCCTTAACAACCGTGCCGTAACCTCTGCGTACTCCAAACTAGAAAAAGAAGCGGAAAAAATGGGTTTGGTGGTGAACGAAGGCAAAACGAAGTACATGCTGTCATCAAGCAAAGAGTCAGCGCATTCGCGCCTTGGCACCCACGCCACTGCTGGCACCAAAAAGTTCGAAATAGTGAAGGACTTCGTTTACCTTGGATCCAGCATAAACTCCAACAATAATGCCAGCCTAGAAATCCAACGAAGAATTGCTCTTGCAAATAAATGCTACTTTGGACTGAGTAGGCAATTGAAAAGTAAAGTCCTCTCTCGACGCACGAAAATCACACTCTACAAGTCACTCATCGCTCCCGTCCTGCTATATGGTGCAGAGGCGTGGACACTAACAACATCTGACGAGGCTGCATTGGGAGTATTCGAGAGAAAAGTTCTGCGAAAGATTTATGGGCCTCTATGCGTTGGCGACGGCGAGTACCGAAGAAGATTTAATGATGAGTTGTATGAGCTTTACGCAGATGTCGACATAGTACAGCGCATTAAAACACAGCGGCTTCGCTGGCTAGGCCACGTCGTGCGAATGAACGAAGACGCTCCAGCCCAGAAGGTATACTTATCGGCACCCGCCGGTGGAAGCAGAGGAAGAGGAAGACCACCACTCCGATGGAAGGACCAAGTGGAGACCGACCTGCGATCTCGTGGGGTCTCCAATTGGCGCCAGTTGGCGCAAAGAAGAAATGACTGGCGAGCTATGTTGGACGGTCAAAATCGCTCAGGCGGTTAGATGGCCATTTAAAGAAGAAGAAGATGTATATGAGCGACGGTTATTTCATTTCACCACTGGAAAGAAACGGGAAGTTGTAACCCGATTTTGACTGAATTTTAATGTGGGAAATGTCACGATCTATGGGAAAGGCTCAGAACCTTATTTTTGGAAAAATAGTGACTTACGGGGTTTTGCAGTGTAGCTGTCGATATATAAAAATGAAATGGTGTTCAGTTGTCACGCTAAAACTCGAAAAGGGCTGAACCAAATTATATACTTCCTTTGGAGGGTTTCTTTGTTATTACCACGCGCAGGTCATGTATTAAAATCAAAACAAAATATTAGGGGGGCGTGGTACCTCCCATACAGTTTTATTAATTTGGCTGTTATGTTTTGTGGCTATGTATGATACAATTGCTATGTATGATAAAATTGGATCTATTTATGCGAATATTGGTTGTTGTCTTTGTCGTCTATGTTTATCTTCACTACTGCGCTGTAGATGGCCAGAACGTCAGATGACGCTAGATGGTGCATATCAACACACACACACGCTGTACATAATTGCCTTTGTTGCTGTTTACATTAGTACAGCAATTTATATCTATATCTATTCTATATATGTATATAAAAATGAAATGGTGTTCAGTTGTAACGCTAAAACTCGAAAACGGCTGAACCAAATTATATACTCACCACCATATGGCGCGTTGGTCCATTGATATACATACATACATATCTTAATAATATACAAAAACGTAAGTGTGTGAGTGACTGAATTTTTGTGACTCTTTCACGTTTAAACTAATGCCTCGAACTTTACGAAATTTTGCACACTAATTCTTTGGAGTACAGAATAGAAACACGCATAATTATATTTCGATATATTTATCGATAACAGAGTTATCGGTCAAAATGTAGTTTTACGTAAGCTTTGGATTATTCGCAGAAAATTGGTATCAAACGGAAGTGGAAGAACACCGTTTTCATTTGGACGTTGGTTCACTTCGATATATTTATCGATAACAGAGTTATCGGTCAAAATGTGGTTTCGGGTAAACTTTGGAATATCCGCACACAATTGATATCAAACGAAAGGGAAAGACGGCAGCTTTCATTCGAACTTTGGTTCATTTCGATATATTAATATTCGCACAAAATTGGTATAAAAAGAAAGGGGAAGGCCACAGGTTTCATTTTGACTTTACTTCATTTATGGAAACATCTATTTTGAGAACGGCTGGACCTAATACACATATCTAAATTTGGAAGGTAGATTTTGTATCCGCTCGAGATGGTTATACGCTAAAAAAATAAATGCATTTGGAAAGGTTTTGGAGATGTCCCTAAAAATGTTGACCAGGGTAACCTTATAAAGTCTTATTTCAATATGAGCTCGTTTTCGAGATATTGGTAAAAATGCCAACCAGGAGGGGCACTCAATCAAATGAAAGGTGTTGACAAATGATTTAACATGTTTTAGCTATTTTCCCATATAAAACGAAGGTTTTTAGATATTAACGAAAACGTGGACCAAAATTGGAGCTAGAAGGTTTTTGTGAGCAAATGGGTCTAAAATGAAAGGTCTGCATGAGAGTTTTAAAATTGAGTAATTTTAAGTCCTTTTGGGATTGGGATTGAGAAAGGGATAGGTATATGGATGACAATTAAAAAGCAATATGAAAAGACAAAAGCATATGAAGAGGATGGACGGAGAGAAAGATGTGGAGCTGAAATTAGGAGGGCGACTCACATATTTTAAATGCAAGCAAGTTAATGTTTAGGCAGGACAACGTCTGCCGGGTCTGCTAGTCTATATACTTATAAAAATGGAGCCTATTTTCCTTGCTGACGCTATAACTCCAGAACGGCAGGACCGAATAAAACGAAATTTTGCACGTAGTTTTTGATTGAGCCCGACATTGTTTGTGGCCAAATATATATATATTATATATATACTTATAAAAATGGAGCCTATTTTCCTTGCTGACGCTATAACTCCAGAAATTTTGCACGTAGTTTTTGATTGAGCCCGACATGGTTTGTGGCCAAAAAAAGTATAAGAAACCGAGAAGATTTTGGAGATATTCCACAAAATGTGGACCAGGGGTGACTCCAGAAAGTGTTTGTACGATATGGGTATCAAATGAAAGCTATTGATGAGTCTTCTAACATGGAGTGGTCTTGAGTCCCATACGGGGTCCCGTTTCCGAGATATTGACCCAAATGTGAACCAGGGGTGACTCCAGAAAGTGTTTGTACGATATGGGTATCAAATGAAAGGTATTGATGAGTGTTCTAACATGGAGTGGTTTTGAGTCCCATATGGGGTCCCGTTTCCGAGATATTGACCCAAATGTGGACCAGAGGTGACTCCAGAAAGTGTTTGTACGACATGGGTATCAAATGAAAGGTGTTGACGAGCGCTTGAATATAGTGTAGTTATTAGTCCCATATAAGACCCCGTATTCGAGGTATTTCCCAAAATATGAACCAGGTGTGACCCCAGACGGGTTTTCTACAATATGGGTATCAAATAAAAGGTATTGATGAGTATTTAAAAAAGAGGTGATTTTCAAGACCTTATGCGACCCGTTTTCCGAGTTATCTACCAAAATGTGGACCAGAGGTGACCTTAGAAGGTGTTTACACGATATGGGTGCGAATAGAAGGTGTTGATGAGTGTTTAAAAAAGAGGTGATTTTCAGGACCCTATGCTACCCGCTTACGAGATATCCAAAAATGAGGACCAGGGGTGACCCTGGTATAATATAAAAATAAGTCGGAAAGCTGGAAAACAATGTTAGTCATTTTTCACATACATCGCCATTAACTTTATGTGACATTTTTTCTTATGCGCACGTTCTTTCAAACGCAAAATTAAAACCGGTATTGTGTTCACTGTGAAATTGAAAAATGTATAGTAACTCATCAATTGAGAACGGCTGGACCGATTTCACTAATTTTTTTTTGTATTTGTTTGTGCCCCGAGAAGGTTCTTCAGAAAGAAAAAGTTAAAACTGTTTCTGGAATCCTGAGATATTGACCGAAATGTGGACCAGGGGTGACCCCGAATGTATTTTAACAATATGCGTATCAAATTAAAGGTGTTGATGAGAGTTTTCACAAGGAACAGTTTTCAGGTTCATCTGCGAACCCGTTTCCAAGATATTGACCATTAGGTGGACCAAGGCTGACCCAAGAATAAGCTCATATAATTAGCTATCCTATCAAAAGTGTTGTCTTAGAGTGAATTTTAAATTCATCTGAATTCAGGAAAAAAATTAGAGTAAATTCAGGAAAAAAATTATCATACTAAAGCTTTTTCATAGAGCTGTTCGCCTTATCTATGTATAAAAATGGAGCCTATTTTCCTTGGTGACGCTATAACTCCAGCATGGGTCATAACACTTTTTTCTGAGTGCTGACACAGTTGCACCAGCACACTAAAATGTGCACGGCACGATTGTGCTTTTGCGAACTATCGAAAGTCGATAATTGAGCGCACACGTTTTCTCCTTGCACATATATTCATTCACCCACACATTGCTCACATTCGTATAGAATTTACCAGAATCGGTAATGCTTGCCATCCAACGTCAAGTGTTAATACACGTCCAAAAATCTCGAGAGAGGTAACAAAAGACGCGTCTTGACCTCCGTAACAATAATCCGAAGGGGGAAAAGCAATATTTTGTTTCTGTGAAAAGTAATTAGTGAAAAACCGAAAATTGACCCGGGGCAGATCCCCAATTCTAGGCCCGATCCACGTTTTTATGTGCAGAACACCTTCCCACGTAGGCGGCCTTCGGCCGCTCTTCAAAAAATAACCCTGGGCTACGCCATTCCAACCCCGGAGGAAACAAGCAACCTGGCTTTGGAAGCAGCCAATCTTGGCCATTCACCCAAACTCCAAAAAACCTTTGAGCGTTTGCACAAATTTAAGCGGTGAGTACAAACTTATAATCATCCCCCCAAAGCAAATAATAATAATAATAATGTGACCAGATGGTAACACGCACACTTTATTGCCGAAATAACATTCGCGATGTATCGAACGTGTTACCGTGCTACGAAGGTGTGCTTGTGCGAGCCGCACATCTATAAGTGTCAGCACAGTAGTGCCGCACAGCACAGTGTTACACACCCTTTTGATTGAGCCCGACATGGTTTATGGCCAAAAAAAGTATAAGAAACCGGGAAGGTTTTGGAGATATTCCACAAAATGTGGACCAGGGGTGACTCCAGAAAGTGTTTGTACGATATGGGTATCAAATGAAAGGTGTTGACGAGCGCTTGAACATAGTGTAGTTATTAGTCCCATATAAGACCCCGTATTCGAGGTATTTCCCAAAATATGGACCAGGTGTGACCCCAGACGGGTTTTCTACAATATGGGTATCAAATAAAAGGTATTGATGAGTATTTAAAAAACAGGTGATTTTCAAGACCCTATGCGACCCGATTTCCGAGATATCTACCAATATGTGGACCAGGGGTGACCTTAGAAGGTGTTTACACGATACGGGTGCGAATAGAAGGTGTTGATGAGTGTTTAAAAAAGAGGTGATTTTCAGGACCCTATGCTACCCCGCTTACGAGATATCCAAAAATGAGGACCAGGGGTGAGCCTGGTATAATATAAAAATAAGTCGGAAAGCAGGAAAATAATGGAAGTCATTTTTCACATACATCGCCATTAATTTTATGTGATATTTTTGCTTATGCGCAACGTTCTTTCAAACGCAAAATTAAAACCGGTATTGTGTTCACTGTGAAATTGAAAAATATATAGTAACTCATCAATTGAGAACGGCTGGACCGATTTCACTAATTCTTTTTTTGTATTTGTTTGTGCCCCGAGAAGGTTCTTCAGAAAGAAAAAGTTAAAAAAGTTTCTGGAATCCTGAGATATTGACCGAAATGTGGACCAGGGGTGACCCCGAATGTATTTTAACAATATGCGTATCAAATTAAAGGTGTTGATGAGAGTTTTCACAAGGAACAGTTTTCAGGTTCATCTGCGAACCCGTTTCCAAGATATTGACCATTAGGTGGACCAAGGCTGATCCAAGAATAAGCTCATATAATATAGCTATCATATCAAAAGTGTTGATGACTGTGTCCGCTTAGAGTGAATTTTAGATTCATCTGAATTCAGGAAAAAAATTATCATACAAAAGCTTTTTCAATGGAGCCTATTTTCCTTGCTGACGCTATAACTCCAGAACGGGAGGACCGAATTAAACGAAATTTTGCAAGTAGTTTTTGACAGGGTTTATGGCCAAAAAAAGTATAAGAAACCGAGAAGGTTTTGCAGATATTCCACAAAATGTGGACCAGGGGTGACTCCAGAAAGTGTTTGTACGATATGGGTATCAAATGAAAGGTATTGATGAGTGTTCTAACATGGAGTGCTTTTGAGTCCCATATCGGGTCCCGTTTCCGAGATATTGACCCAAACGTGGACCAGGGGTGACTCCAGAAAGTGTTTGTACGATATGGTTATCAAATGAAAGGTATTGATGAGTGTTCTAACATGGAGTGGTTTTGAGTCCCATATGGGGTCCCGTTTCCGAGATATTGACCCAAACGTGGACCAGGGGTGACTCCAGAAAGTGTTTGTACGATATGGGTATCAAATGAAAGGTATTGATGAGTGTTCTAACATGGAGTGCTTTTGAGTCCCATATGGGGTCCCGTTTCCGAGATATTGACCCAAATGTGGACCAGAGGTGACTCCAGAAAGTGTTTGTACGATATGGGTATCAAATGAAAGGTGTTGACGAGCGCTTGAATATAGTGTAGTTATTAGTCCCATATAAGACCCCGTATTCGAGGTATTTCCCAAAATATGAACCAGGTGTGACCCCAGACGGGTTTTCTACAATATGGGTATCAAATAAAAGGTATTGATGAGTATTTAAAAAAGAGGTGATTTTCAAGACCTTATGCGACCCGTTTTCCGAGTTATCTACCAAAATGTGGACCAGAGGTGACCTTAGAAGGTGTTTACACGATATGGGTGCGAATAGAAGGTGTTGATGAGTGTTTAAAAAAGAGGTGATTTTCAGGACAATATGCTACCCGCTTACGAGATATCCAAAAATGAGGACCAGGGGTGACCCTGGTATAATATAAAAATAAGTCGGAAAGCTGGAAAACAATGTTAGTCATTTTTCACATACATCGCCATTAATTTTATGTGACATTTTTTCTTATGCGCACGTTCTTTCAAACGCAAAATTAAAACCGGTATTGTGTTCACTGTGAAATTGAAAAATGTATAGTAACTCATCAATTGAGAACGGCTGGACCGATTTCACTAATTTTTTTTTGTATTTGTTTGTGCCCCGAGAAGGTTCTTCAGAAAGAAAAAGTTAAAACTGTTTCTGGAATCCTGAGATATTGACCGAAATGTGGACCAGGGGTGACCCCGAATGTATTTTAACAATATGCGTATCAAATTAAAGGTGTTGATGAGAGTTTTCACAAGGAACAGTTTTCAGGTTCATCTGCGAACCCGTTTCCAAGATATTGACCATTAGGTGGACCAAGGCTGACGCAAGAATAAGCTCATATAATTAGCTATCCTATCAAAAGTGTTGTCTTAGAGTGAATTTTAAATTCATCTGAATTCAGGAAAAAAATTAGAGTAAATTCAGGAAAAAAATTATCATACTAAAGCTTTTTCATAGAGCTGTTCGCCTTATCTATGTATAAAAATGGAGCCTATTTTCATTGGTGACGCTATAACTCCAGCATGGGTCATAACACTTTTTTCTGAGTGCTGACACAGTTGCACCAGCACACTAAAATGTGCACGGCACGATTGTGCTTTTGCGAACTATCGAAAGTCGATAATTGAGCGCACACGTTTTCTCCTTGCACATATATTCATTCACCCACACATTGCTCACATTCGTATAGAATTTACCAGAATCGGTAATGCTTGCCATCCAACGTCAAGTGTTAATACACGTCCAAAAATCTCGAGAGAGGTAACAAAAGACGCGTCTTGACCTCCGTAACAATAATCCGAAGGGGGAAAAGCAATATTTTGTTTCTGTGAAAAGTAATTAGTGAAAAACCGAAAATTGACCCGGGGCAGATCCCCAATTCTAGGCCCGATCCACGTTTTTATGTGCAGAACACCTTTCCACGTAGGCGGCCTTCGGCCGCTCTTCAAAAAATAACCCTGGGCTACGCCATTCCAACCCCGGAGGAAACAAGCAACCTGGCTTTGGAAGCAGCCAATCTTGGCCATTCACCCAAACTCCAAAAAACCTTTGAGCGTTTGCACAAATTTAAGCGGTGAGTACAAACTTATAATCATCCCCACAAAGCAAATAATAATAATAATAATGTGACCAGATGGTAACACGCACACTTTATTGCCGAAATAACATTCGCGATGTATCGAACGTGTACCGTGCTACGAAGGTGTGCTTGTGCGAGCCGCACATCTATAAGTGTCAGCACAGTAGTGCCGCACAGCACAGTGTTACACACCCTTTTGATTGAGCCCGACATGGTTTATGGCCAAAAAAAGTATAAGAAACCGGGAAGGTTTTGGAGATATTCCACAAAATGTGGACCAGGGGTGACTCCAGAAAGTGTTTGTACGATATGGGTATCAAATGAAAGGTGTTGACGAGCGCTTGAACATAGTGTAGTTATTAGTCCCATATAAGACCCCGTATTCGAGGTATTTCCCAAAATATGGACCAGGTGTGACCCCAGACGGGTTTTCTACAATATGGGTATCAAATAAAAGGTATTGATGAGTATTTAAAAAACAGGTGATTTTCAAGACCCTATGCGACCCGATTTCCGAGATATCTACCAATATGTGGACCAGGGGTGACCTTAGAAGGTGTTTACACGATACGGGTGCGAATAGAAGGTGTTGATGAGTGTTTAAAAAAGAGGTGATTTTCAGGACCCTATGCTACCCCGCTTACGAGATATCCAAAAATGAGGACCAGGGGTGAGCCTGGTATAATATAAAAATAAGTCGGAAAGCAGGAAAATAATGGAAGTCATTTTTCACATACATCGCCATTAATTTTATGTGATATTTTTGCTTATGCGCAACGTTCTTTCAAACGCAAAATTAAAACCGGTATTGTGTTCACTGTGAAATTGAAAAATATATAGTAACTCATCAATTGAGAACGGCTGGACCGATTTCACTAATTCTTTTTTTGTATTTGTTTGTGCCCCGAGAAGGTTCTTCAGAAAGAAAAAGTTAAAAAAATTTCTGGAATCCTGAGATATTGACCGAAATGTGGACCAGGGGTGACCCCGAATGTATTTTAACAATATGCGTATCAAATTAAAGGTGTTGATGAGAGTTTTCACAAGGAACAGTTTTCAGGTTCATCTGCGAACCCGTTTCCAAGATATTGACCATTAGGTGGACCAAGGCTGATCCAAGAATAAGCTCATATAATATAGCTATCATATCAAAAGTGTTGATGACTGTGTCCGCTTAGAGTGAATTTTAGATTCATCTGAATTCAGGAAAAAAATTATCATACAAAAGCTTTTTCAATGGAGCCTATTTTCCTTGCTGACGCTATAACTCCAGAACGGGAGGACCGAATTAAACGAAATTTTGCAAGTAGTTTTTGACAGGGTTTATGGCCAAAAAAAGTATAAGAAACCGAGAAGGTTTTGCAGATATTCCACAAAATGTGGACCAGGGGTGACTCCAGAAAGTGTTTGTACGATATGGGTATCAAATGAAAGGTATTGATGAGTGTTCTAACATGGAGTGCTTTTGAGTCCCATATCGGGTCCCGTTTCCGAGATATTGACCCAAACGTGGACCAGGGGTGACTCCAGAAAGTGTTTGAACGATATGGTTATCAAATGAAAGGTATTTATGAGTGTTCTAACATGGAGTGGTTTTGAGTCCCATATGGGGTCCCGTTTCCGAGATATTGACCCAAACGTGGACCAGGGGTGACTCCAGAAAGTGTTTGTACGATATGGGTATCAAATGAAAGGTATTGATGAGTGTTTTAACATGGAGTGCTTTTGAGTCCCATATGGGGTCCCGTTTCCGAGATATTGACCCAAACGTGGACCAGGGGTAACTCCAGAAAGTGTTTGTACGATATGGGTATCAAATGAAAGGTATTGATGAGTGTTCTAACATGGAGTGCTTTTGAATCCCATATGGGGTCCCGTTTCCGAGATATACACCCAAATGTGGACCAGAGGTGACTCCAGAAGGTGTTTATACGATATGGGTGTCGAATAAAAGGTGTTGATGAGTGTTTAAAAAAGAGGTGATTTTCAGGACCCTATACTACCCCGCTTACGAGATATCCAAAAATGAGGACCAGGGGTGACCCTGGTATATTATAAAAATAAGTCGGAAAGCAGGAAAATAATGGAAGTCATTTTTCACATACATCGCCATTAATTTTATGTGACATTTTTTCTTATGCGCACGTTCTCTCAAACGCAAAATTAAAACCGGTATTGTGTTCACTGTGAAATTGAAAAATGTATAGTAACTCATCAATTGAGAACGGCTGGACCGATTTCACTATTTTTTTGTATTTGTTTGTGCCCCGAGAAGGTTCTTCAGAAAGAAAAAGTTAAAAAAGTTTCTGGAATCCTGAGATATTGACCAAAATGTGGACCAGGGGTGTTGATGAGAGTTTTCACAAGGAACAGTTTTCAGGTTCATCTTCGAACCCGTTTCCAAGAAATTGACCATTAGGCGGACCAAGGATGACCCAAGAATAAGCTCATATAATATAGCTATCATATCAAAAGTGTTGATGGCTGTGCCCGCTTAGAGTGAATTTTAAATTCATCTGAATTCAAGAAAAAAATTATTATACAAAAGCTTTTTCATAGAGCTGTTTGCCTTATCTATTTATAAAAATGAATCCCTATTTCCCTTGGGCATCGCTTCACTCCTGAATGGATAAACTAATTACAAAAGTTAAATTAGGTTATGTCGATTTGCTATTCTTTTTTCAATTCAGTTCGCAGTTTTGGTAAGTTTGAATATATTAACTGACGGTAATTCTTTCATTTAGGTGTCACCTCCTAAAAAAATTGAATGCATGTCGTGAAATAAAAAAATTAAGAATATTCGACGATTTAATAAGATGCTTTAGTGAACATCTAAGAAAGACGAAAATTTAAAACATTCAATAATGATATCTTAATAAATGGTAAAAATTTAGATCAAATCGAAACTGTAGGGAAATTCACCACATTCACCAAGGTTCAAATAAATAAATTTATAGATTGAAATACACTATATCTGGGTATGAAAGATAGTTCGAGCAAATTGTGCTACGCAATAAGGTAAGATACATAACAATAAATGAAATACGCCCTAATTTTTGGCAGGACATCGTCTGCCAGGTCTGCTAGTCTATTTATAAAAATGAATCCCTATTTCCCTTGGGCATCGCATCACTCCTGAATGGATAAACTAATTACAAAAGTTAAATTAGGTTATGTCGATTTGCTATTCTTTTTATACCTAGTAGTGCTTCGCACACAAGGTATATTAACTTCATTCGCCTAACGGCAGTATGTAACGGAATAAACGAATCGAGATAGATATTGACTTATATATATCAAAATGTTCAGGAGAAAAAAAGAAATTGATTGAGCCATGTCCGTCCGTCCGTCTGTGAACACGATAACTTGAGTAAATCTTGACATATCTCAATGAAATTTGGTATGTAGGTTCCTTTTCACTTATCTCCGAGCGTTAATGAAAATAATCCAAATCGGTTACAAGCCGCGCCCTCTTTCTATATATATAATATTTTCGAAAATACAAAAAGAGTGATTATTCAGTACATAATACACCTATAAGGATAATATTTGGTGTGCACTTTAGCGTTAAGGCAACAAATACATTTTTGAAGAAATTTTTAAAAAGGGGCGTGGTACCGCCCACTTTTGATATACTCAAATTTGGAAATATTATTAATCATAAATCAAAAACCGCTCAAGATAGAAAAATAAAATTCAGCACACATATATATATTAATACAGGCAATATTTCGAAAAAAAATTCTCGAAATCGGGTTAGGTTCACGCCCAATTTTATACGAAAGATTTTGAAAAGGATCATAGATATATTGAATATGCTATAACTTTGCTTAAACCAGCTGTATATAAATTCTATTTCACCTCTGAAGTGTTCGTGGGCAAAGAAAGTCGAAAGCACAAAATTTAAGGAAAATGGGCGCGGCCCCGCCCCTTATGGGGGATTATTCCACAAAACTTTCCATGCCATAACTCCGGTAAAAATTGACTTATTGAAACGATATTTAGAGAAAGTGTTCAACATATAAAGCTAACTCTTTGCTGTAAAAATAAACAAAATCGGTGAACGGACACGCCCACTTTTTGAACACAGTTCAAAAAAATTTCTTCGTAAAATTAAAATCGCGATATTTCCATAATTGTATAAGTTATATAAATAAGATTTTACACACATAATAAGCTTTTTAAGCAAAACTAAACTGTATAAAAATTTTGTGGATTTTGATTAAGTAAGCGTGGCGTCGCCCACTTTTTAGCATAAAAGCTCTGCTATTTTCAAAAGCGATTGCTTGGAATTTCAAGAATGTATTTCAATGAAATTTTGTGAGATACTTCCTACACTGAACCAAAAAGGTACGTAATATCAATAAAAAAGTACATTGGCACAATTAAAATTTTATTAAAAATGAGCTAATAAATTAGTTAATTGTCACAATTAACATCGATCATTAAATTTAATAAAACTGTTTATTAAATTTATTTTTTGAATTCTATTAATAAGTTCGCTACAACTACTAATATTTTATTGAATTTAATTAATTTTTTTATTAAATTTAATAAATGTTTAATAAAAAGTTCGCTACGCCTATTAATATTTTATTGAATTTAATTAATTTCTTTATTAAATTTAATAAATGTTTAATAAAACGTTCGCTACGCCTATTAATATTCTATTGAAAGCAATACATTTTTTATTATCTATTATTAATATTTTTTGTACAATATAAATAAATTATTAGTATTTATTATTATTACACTATTTGTTAATTTTAATCAGGCGCGTAAATTTCCGAAAATTAAAAAATATACGTCTGTACTAGAATAATTACTCTATTTACCTTTAAAACCCCTGTTAAGAAATTAGCATTAATAGCAATAATGAAAATACGAAAGAATAAAATTAAATAATATTTCACACTGAGAGAAGTTATTGGCAGTCGATAATCAATTGTCAGAGCAAGTCTGAGAGGTCACAACTAAACTCCTGCAACGGTTCACTCATTTGGCCCTTTAAGAAATTCGCGCCAAACTAACTGCTTTTCGAGCTATGAATACAGCGGGCAAAAATCGTAAAAATGAGTGTCCCTAGTTATTATAGTCACGGTTGCCAAAGGTTTAACCAAAAAAATGAACAAGAAGTTAAAAAAAATTTCCAAAAATTACTAAGCTGTACACAACGCAGTCGTATTGAATTATCAGAGAAAGTAACAATTAAATTGTACTTATGCTTGTGAGGTGATACTAAAAGGTGACGCTAATTTGGCAAAAAAAGATTGAAAACGTTTAAAAGAAAGCCCGGTATGCTGTTGAAAAGAAAATGATTATGAAATATTTTCAAGTATTTCTTGACTATGAAATTGTCATGAATAGCCCACAAATGTTGACGTTCCGTTTTGCATGTTGAATAATTGCAATTTTCCGCTTTTTATATGAATTTCAATGTTATTTCATTTTTTGTTTTTATTTTTCCGAAGTTTCAGTTTTTCTTCAAGAAATAAAGCGACAACTATTTACTTATTGCCAAAGCCTGAAGAAATCCTACACAAAATTTGAAAACAAACAATAAAAATAAATATTGTTTTGTACACGTCTAAAATATTTAGCCTAGATTTAAAACTTTTTGGGGCTACATATTCAAAGTGTTGTTTGGAATTTTCAGTAAGATTGACTTCCTTTGACTAATTTCATTATTTTTGTATGAAAGAATGTGCAAAAAAACAAGAAAAATACTGCAACTCAAAGTTAAGAACTTTGTGGAAAATTCATGAAAATTCAAGAAAACTCGAAAAATTTTCATAAAAATTTCTAACTTTTTAGTAAAAATATTTAAATTTTTTCGAGTTTTCAGTTTTGTGGCCCGTTCAATTAAAGTGAACAAAGATAGCAATCTTAAGCCGCTAGAATAATTACTCGATTTTTGGCAATTTTTTTCCTAGCCAAGTGCATTATCTTCCATACAAATTTATAAGCGTAATATTTTTATATTGAAGAAAATGCTCTTGGTCGGCTTTTGACAATTGAACGAGCAGCAAAACTGCATACTCGAAAAAAATCAAAAAAATTTTACGAGAAAGTTAGAAATTTCGATGAAATTTTTTCGAGATTTCTTAAATTTTCATGAATTTTCCACAAACTTTTGAACTTTGATTTGCAGAAGTTTCATTATGTATTTCATTCAAAATAATTAAATTAGTCTAAAGAAGTTAATTTTACTGGATATTCCAAAAAAACCCTTGGAACGCAGACATACTGATCTAGGTGTATGACCAAATTTGGTTTGGTTTTTTTGGTTCCTCCCTAAAAATTAGTATATCTTTTTTGTTTGGGGTCCGATTTTGATAAAACAAAGTGCAGAGCCCTTTCTAAGCCTCACGCAGTATACTTGTGAAAGTCTCATCAAAATTTATTGCTTAGTTTCCGAGATCCTTAAGTTCAAACAGACAGACAATAATTTTAAAAATGGATCAGATGAACTCTATAGCATTCTCCAGGTCATCCCCAGTCATCTTTTCAAAGAAATTTTCAATGTACAGACACGACTCTTCCAGAGATTTATTATAGTATAGATATGCTGATACCCACATAAATATTTATTTAAATTTATTTAAGAAAAAAAATTTCATAGGTTCCTCCCTAAAAATTAGTATATCTTTTTTGTTTGTGATTCGATTTTGATAAAACAAAGTGCAGATCCCTTTCTAAGCTTCAAGCAGTATATTTGTGAAAGTCTCATCAAAATCCATTCCTTAGTTTCCGAGATCCTTAAGTTCAAACAGACAAACAGATAGACGATAATTCTAAAAATGGGTCAGATGAACTCTATAGTATTCCCCAAGTCACCCCCAGTAATTTTTTCAAAGAAATTTTCAATGCACAGACACGACTTTTCTAGAGTTTTATTAAAGACTAGTGAGGCCCGTTTGCTTCGCTGCGTATCACAACTTATAACAGACTGAGTCCGATTTTAATCATTATAGCCTATACGCACTTTTTCGAAGTTCGACTTTCTTTCTATAACTTGATTGTAAAGTTCACAACAACAATTAAACAATACATTTGGGCCAGGTTTCGAAATTGTAACAGGTCGACGTCTGTACATGGCATCTACCCACCCTTCTCTTTTTCCGTCCGAAATTTTTGAAGATATATAATTGAAACCATTTGAGATATTTAAATTAAGCGCATCGCATATAACAGTACCCATTGGCACCATTCGTTTGATACCCACATTGTACTCACACATTTTTTTTGCAAATATTCGTCGATAACTTCAAGATATCTCCGAAACCATTTGGCATATTTCAATTGATCACATCGCATATTACAGCACTCATTGACACCTTTCGTTTGACATCCATATTGTACTAAGACATTTTTGGTCACCCCTGGTCCACAAATTGGGCGATAACTCCAAAACCGGTTGAGATATCGAAAAAAGTGATATCTTAAATTTTAAGTTGAGTATCTGGCAATCCAACGACAAAAGTTTCATTCATTTCCATTCAGTACTTTCAGAGTGATACGGCCACAAACATACGGACAGACAGACAGACAGACACACAAAAATTAAAAAAAATGGTTGATTTGGATTCTACTCGTTTAATAATGCTTCCCCCAATCAATTTTTTTGTTGATATCTGCCATGTACAGACATTGACCTGTTACAATTTTATTATATGTAGAGATATGCTGATACCCAGATAAATATTTATTTAAATTTATTTAAGAAGAAAAATTTCATAGGTTCCTCCCTAAAAATTAGTATATCTTTTTTGTTTGTGGTCCGATTTTGATAAAACAAAGTGCAGATCCCTTTTTAAGCTTCAAGCAGTATATTTGTGAAAGTCTCATCAAAATCCATTGCTTAGTTTCCGAGATCCCTAACTCAAACAGACAAACAGACAGACAATAATTTTAAAAATGGATCAGATGAACTCTATAGCATTCCCCAGGTCATCCCCAGTCATCTTTTCAAAGAAATTTTCAATGTACAGACACGACTCTTCTAGAGATTTATTATAGTATAGATATGCTGATACCCACATAAATATTTATTTAAATTTATTTAAGAAAAAAAATTGCATAGGTTCCTCCCTAAAAATTAGTATATCTTTTTTGTTTGTGGTCCGATTTTGATAAAACAAAGTGCAGATCCCTTTCTAAGCTTCAAGCAGTATATTTGTGAAAGTCTCATCAAAATCCATTGCTCAGTTTCCGAGATCCTTAACTCAAACAGACAAACAGACAGACAATAATTTTAAAAATGGATCAGATGAACTCCATAGTATTCCCCATGTCATCCCCAGTCATTTTTTCAAAGAAATTTTCAATGTACAGACACGACTTTTCTAGAGATTTATCTTATATATAAAATTCTCGTGTCACAGTTTTTGAAATCATACTCCTTCGAAACGGTCTCACCGATTCTCATGAAATTTTGTGAGCATATGGAGTAGGTCTGAGAATCGACCAACATCTAGAGCCTATGCGACCCCTTTTCCGAGATATCGACCACAATGTGGACCAGGGGTGACCCTAGAAGGTGTTTGTTTATACGATATGGGTAACGAATAAAAGGTGTTGATGAGTGTTTAAAAAATATTTAATTTCCCGGACCCTATGCTACCCAAAAATGTGGACCAGGTGTGACCCCAGACGGGTTTTCTACAATATGGGTATCAAATAAAAGGCGTTGATGAGTGTTTAAAAAAGAGGTCATCTTCAATTCCCTATGCTACCTGTTTTCCGTTTTTATTTTTTTATGATACAACATATAAAAATACATAAAATCCTAAATTATCACCCTTCTACGATCAGCCCTTATTTTTTAATAGACATTTTAGTAATTTAATCACTTTTCATCACCGGACGATAACTGATCAATCTTTATTTAATTAGTTATCCCCGCCAGATGTCTACTGGTGTCACTTCTGACCCAGTAAACAGCACGGAGTAGGGATGAGAACGAAGCCGGTCTCCTGTTTCTCTCACAAAATAAGACTTCTCTCACTCCCTACACAGCTGTCGGCCATGTTGTTTATGCATCAAGTGTAGTAAGGTTGACAATTATTATTTTGCTATCTCAGTGTAACTCTCATATTAATTATTAGTCATTGCTATTCTATCAATAATAATAAAATTATCATCAATGATAATAAAAATAATCATCAATAAAAATAACACTATCATCAATAATAAAAATTATCAAGCGATTTTTCAAGCGATTTTTATAACCAATAACAACGGATTTTGTGTTGTAAGTACACTTTTTTTATTTATATCGAAAATGTTGTTGGAAACGGTTATAAAAGATTCGGTGGAATTTAATCTATATATATAAAATAGGATGTATGTATGTACGTACATATGTATGTATGTTATAGACTCCGGAATTACCGCGCCGATTTTGTTCATATTTACAGGATAGCTCAGTCGAAACCCGGAGAGTGTTTATGTAAAGTTTTATTTTTTTACAGAAAGTGGAGTGGAAATATTCCAAACTTTTTTAATTTATGGTGCGATTTTCTTCAAATTTGGTACAAGGGTAGTTTTTACTTTTGTTAAAATTTGGGGTTAATTTTTTTTTTTGCGGGAAGTGGACCAGGGACCGAAATATTTCAAACTTTTTTATTTATGGTGCGATTTGCTTTAAATTTGGTACTTTTTTTAAGTTTGGGGTTATTTCTTTTTCTTGGTACTTTTGTTAAAATAAGGGGTAACTTTTTTCCGGGAAGTGGACCGAAATATTCCAAACCTTTTTACTCATTGTGCGATTTTCTTAAAATTTAGTACAAAGGTAGTATATACTTTTGTTAAAATTTTGAGTAATTTTTTTTCCGGGCAGTGGACCAGGGACCGAAATATTCCAAACTTTTTTATTTATCTTGCGATTTTTTCCACTAAATTTGGGTATAAAAACGTCTGCCGGGTAATTCTAGTTATAGTATAGATAGATATGCTGTTTCCCACATATTTATTTAAATTTATTTAAGGTTCATAGGTTCCTCCCTAAAAATTAGTATATCGTTTTTGTTTGTGGTCCGATTTTGATAAAATAAAGTGCAGATCCCTTTCTAAGCTTCAAGCAGTATACTTGTGAAACTCTCATCAAAATCCATTTCTTAGTTTCCGAGATCCTTAAGTTCAAACAGAAAAATAGACAGACAATAATTTTAAAAATGGATCAGATGAACTCTGTAGTATTCCCCAGGTCATCCCCAGTCATTTTTTCAAATAAATTCTCAGTGTACAGACACGACTTTTCTAGAGATTTATTATAGTATAGATAGATAGATAGATATGCTGATACCCACATATTTATTTAAATTTATTTAAGAAAAAAAATTTCATAGGTTCCCCCCTAAAATCCATTTATTAGTTTTCGAGATCCTTAAGTTCAAACAGACAAGCAATAATTTTAAAAATGGATGAGATAAGCTCTATAACATTCCCCTAGTCATCCGCACTAATTTTTTCAAAGAAATTTGCAATATGCAGACACAACTTTTCTAGAGTTTTATTAAAGACTAGTAGCCAGGGGAGCGTCAGCACAAGGGAGGACAGGGGTACCAGCCATAGTACCCCAGTCATCCCAAGCCAAAAGATAACCGTGGAATTGGGGGGCAAGGGTACCAGCCATAGTACCCTCCCTCCTAGCTCACACAAGGGAAACGGAAGTTCACCAGCCATAGTGCCTTCCAGAAAATCCAAGAAATCGTCTGGTACGTTGGAGAAAGCCAAGTACCACAGGGCAGTCTTCATTCTGAAGAAGATCAGGCGGAATGAAGAGGCTGGCTAGGTCCACGCGCGAGACGCAGAGGACAGGGTATGGTGCGAGGCAGTAGTCAGGGACTACGAGAGCAGCCATACCAATAAGCCAGCAGCCCAATCACAGCAACAACCATCCAAACCAAGACAATCGGCAAAGCGCAATAGATCACACGAGGTGAACGAGCGCGATGTCAAGAAGGGCAAATTCGGCCAGCAGCACGAGGGCCCTTCCACTAGTGCTGCAGCAGCGGCCAGGAATACCTACAGCGAGGTGGTCAGAGATCACTTCCAGGTTGCACTGGTCGATGCTGCGGGAACTAGTGGGAGGCAAGTACTGGCGGCTTGGAGCTCCATTGAGGGACGTCTGTCCGAGATGGTCGTCGAACACCTCATGGAGAACCAAACCCCAGTGCCCGTCTTCAACTGCGAGGAAATTTGCCGAGGCTCTTGGAGAGGTGCGTTGCTAAGATAAGCAACGCATCGGATGGTCTTAAGCTTAAGATCATCCTGGCTTCGGAGATTCCCAGGAGACCCCGGGCACGCATCTGGTTGCCCAAGATGAAGCTGGATGAAGGGAAGGTAATCCAGTGCCTCAGAATGCAAAACCCAGGTGTCCCGATGGATGACTGGGTGGTCTTAAAAATAGAGGAGCAGCAAAAGAGCAGCCAGCCAGCGCTACTGCTGATCTCCAATGAGTCCCTGGGGGCACTCGAGGAGAGGGGAAACAAATTAAAGTTCGCCGTCAGGAACGCCAAGCTAAAGATTTTCCCAGCAGCGGTAGCGCCTGACAACAACCTGGAGGGCCGGCTGATGGGGCTCCGTCAACATCCAACAAAGCTGCAGGTGTGCCTCCCAAGTCCGATGATTAGGGTGCCACAAATTAACCGGCAGCACTCCAAGATCGCCTCGGACAATCTTCAAGTCCTCCTCAGGGAGGAGGACATCGACATCTGCTTGGTGCAGGAACCCTGGGTGTGGCGCTCCAAGGTCAGGGGCCTCAACGCCAGGGACTACAATCTGTTCTACACACTTGGAGAAGGTAAACCGAGAGCTTGCATCCTAGTTAGGGATACTGTTAATGCTTTCTTTTTACCTAATTTCAGCACTTTTGATCTAACGGCGGTCAGGATTGAGTCAGGAGGCAGACGTAGTCTAACGATCGCCTCTGCGTATATGGCTCACGATCGACCGGCACCGCCAGCGGAAGTACAGCTGTTGATCAATGAGAATGACAAAAATAAGGAGGCAACTCTTTTGGGCTGTGACGCCAACGCCAGGCACACGATGTGGGGCAGTAGCGAAACTAACGAACGTGGTGAGTCTCTTTTTGATTTCTTACTATCTAATAACCTATGTATATGTAACACGGGCAGCTCTCCTACCTTTGCTTTTCCAAGTTCAGAGAACTTCGGAGGGTGGGAAGAAGTCCTAGACATTACCATGAAATCTGACTCCCAGGAACTTATAGTAAGGAATTGGGAGGTGTCCAAGCGTCTATCTCTGTCTGATCATAAGATAATCCTCTTTGATGTAGAATGGGAGAGGGAGATAAGAAAACCCTATAGGAACCCGAAGCGAACTTCGTGGGGTCTGTTCGACAAGATAGTCAGTAATAGGCTCAGTAGGAATAAAAAATCCATACAATTTAGTAACTGCCTGGACGATCGAGTTAGATCTCTAGAGAAAAGCTTTCAGGTAGCCTACAAAGTTGCCTGTCCAATATCAAGAAGCAAAAAGACTTTTCCACCATGGTGGGATGAGAACCCTGGCGACCTAAGGTCGAATCTCAGGAGGGTCTTTAATGACTGCTACTCAAGGAAGAACTTCCAGGAGTATAAGATCTGCTTGAGAGAGTACAAGAAAGCAGTAAGAACAGCGAAAACGAGATCCTGGCAGGAACACTGCGAGTCAATCGAGTCCACGAAGGACTCAGCGAGGCTTGGGAAGATCCTCGCCAGGAGCCACACGAACAAGACGTTCGTTAAACGCGCTGATGGGACATGGGCAGGGTCATCAGCGGAAACCCTTGACATTCTAATAGGAGCTCACTTTCCGGATACTTCTGGGGAACTGGAGCGGAGAGGAGGGGTGGCGCAGCTGGAGGCGCCGACCTCCTTGATAGACAAAATTTTAGGAGAAGACAAAATTGCCTGGGCAATTAACAGCTTCTCACTCTATAAATCAGCGGGAGTAGATGGAATACTTCCCATTATGCTGCAGAAGACTCAGGCATCTTTGGTTAAGGAACTGAAGGAGATCTTCGCAGCATGCATTATCCATAATCACATCCCGTCCACGTGGAAAGAAACAAGGGTGGTTTTCATTCCCAAATCTGGCAGAAGAGGGCATGGGGTGGCCAAGGACTTTCGGCAGATAAGCCTTACATCCTTTGTGTTAAAAACTTTCGAGAGACTATTAGATATCCACATACGGGGACTTCTTCAGGACACCCCCTTTTCGGAAGCGCAGCACGCGTATCTAAGGGGGAAATCCACGGAGACCGCACTACACGAGGTGGTGCGGACTGTCGAGAAGTCACTTTTGTTCAAAGAATTTACTCTAGCGGCGTTCGTTGATGTGGAAGGCGCTTTCAACAACGTGAGAGCCGACGCGATATCGGAAGCACTCGTAAGGGTAGGGGTGGAAGAGCCAATAAGGAACTGGATCACGTCCCTACTCCTTAATCGCGAAATATCAGCCGAGCTGGGGGGAGCAAAAGTTAGGAAGCAGATATGCAGAGGCACACCGCAGGGCGGGGTGCTCTCACCTCTGCTATGGCTCCTCACTATGAACGACATACTAATAAAACTTACCTCAAGCGGGGCAAAAGTCGTGGCGTACGCCGACGACGTGGCGATCCTAGTCTCGGGTCCCTTCCCTTCCGTGATGAGCGAGATCATGGAAAGAACGTTGGCAAGACTAAGTAGGTGGGCACATGATTGTGGCCTCAGGCTAAATCCGGAGAAGACGGATTTACTACTCTTTACGAGGAAGTACAAGCCGCCTACTTTCGAACTACCGAAATTAAATGGCCAGCGGCTATCCCTATCTAATAGCACTAAATATCTGGGGCTCATAATTGACTGTAAGCTAAACTGGAAAACGTGTATTGAGGAGCGGGTGCGGAAGGCCTGTGTCGCTTTCTACGCCTGCAAATCAATGTTTGGTAAAAAATGGGGTCTAAGGCCAAAGATGGTGCTTTGGTTGTACGAGGCGGTGGTGCGGCCTGTGCTGACCTATGGATCTGTAGTATGGTGGGAAGCTCTCCGGAAGAACTACAACCTCATCAACCTACAAAAGGTCCAGCGGGCGGCATGTGTTGGTGCCACCGGGGCCTTGCGCACTTGTCCCACTGCGGCCTTGGATCCGATTCTAAACCTTCTTCCAATAGACTTGCACATACTGAGTACATCGGCGCAAACCGCACTCAGACTCAGGGAGTCCGGGTGCTGGAGGGATACTCGACAGGGCCACAGTAGCATTCTTAACCATCTTCCAGCTGGTACTATAAATACCAGAACCGACTTTTATCCTCACACACTGGAGTTTGAGAGCAGTACTATTACTTCAATTCCAAGCAGGAATGACTGGAAAAGGGGCAGGGTCGGCGTCTTCTCGGAGTCCCTAGACATTGCCGTATCATTCAGACTTCCATCTAATTGCAGTGTGTTCCAAGCTGAAGTTCTTGCGATCTTGCAGGCCGGCAGATCACTCAGGGACCTGAACACAACTGGTAAAGTCACTATCTTTTCAGACAGCCAAGCAGCAATTAAGGCAATAGCAGCACCACATACTAGTTCGAACGTGGTGCACTCATGTAAGCAGATCTTGGCTGAACTAACTAACCTTGAACTATCCATTACCTGGGTTCCGGGCCATAGAGGTATCGAAGGTAATGAGAAAGCCGATGAGCTGGCACGCAGTGGCTCATCGGAGGGTGATGAGGAAGCAATCAATATAGATATAGGGGCACCCTTAGCAGTAGCCAAGGGAAGCATCCAAAAGTATTACCGGAACAAAGCACAACTGAGATGGAGAAACACCAATAGTTGTGCAATATCAAGATCCACCTGGCCAAACTATAGCGAAAAGAGGACGAGAAGTCTTCTAAGCAGGTCAAGAGTTAGCACTCACAAACTCATAGCAGTCCTCACAGGTCACTGGGCGATAGGCACGCATGCAGAAAAGATGGGAATTCCGCACCGTGATCACTGTAGAAGCTGCGAAGACATTGATACCGAAGAGACCGTTGAGCATCTCCTGTGTGGTTGCCCGGCTCTACCCGGTAGGCGAATGAAATCCTTTGGGAGCCCCTTCTTGGGAAACTTGGATTGTATATCCGAGATAGGGATTCCAAATATCCTCGAATTTATAAACAACTCTGGTTGGCTGTAATAAATATCACTACTATATAAGTAGCTTAAACGAGTTTTTATGGCATCAAAACGGCTTCTAAAAGCTACTTGGGCGACCTGAGTCGCAGCCATTCTGCCTACCTACCTATATTAAAGACCAGCGTTGCTCGGGATGTACATAAGAAGTTCATAAATTCCTACTAACCTCAATTGGGAAGACAATCTACCGGCTGAGAAGGTTTACAACAAAAAAAAAAAAAAAAAAAAAATTAGAGGCCCGCTTATTTTTTTTTTTGACAAATTAAGGGAATTTTTCTTCAAATAAATGTCTTTCTGGTTTGTGGTCCCATTTTGATAAAACAAAGTTCAGATCCCTTCCTAAGCTTCAAGCAGTATATTTGTGAAACTCTCATCAAAATCCATTTCCTAGTTTCCGCTATCCTTAAGTTCAAACAGACAAACAGACAGACAATAATTTCAAAAATGGATCAGATGAACTCTATAGTATTCCCGAAGTCATCCCCAGTAATTTTGTCAAACAAATTTCCAATATGCAGACACAACTTTTCTAGAGTTGTACTAAAGACTAGCAGGGTACCCAGCGTTGCTCGGGATGTACATACATACATAAGAAGTTCATAAATTCCTACTTACCTCAATTGCGAAGATAATCTACCGGCTGAGAAGGTACAGACACGACTTTTCTAGAGATTTATCATAGTATAGAAATTCTGATACCCACATAAGGCGGCAGTGTACCTATGCAATTGATTTTTGATTTAGCTGACATTGAAAAAAAAAGTAAACAAAAATCATAGACAGGCACGATTAGTTTTTTTTTGACAAATTAAGTGAATTTTTCTTCATATAAATTTATTTAAGAAAAAAAATTTCATAGGTTCCTCCTAATTAGTATATCTTTTTTGTTTGTGGTCCGATTTTGATAAAACAAAGTTCAGATCCCTTTTTAAGCTTCAAGCAGTATACTTGTATACTCATCAAAATTCATTTCTTAGTTTCCGAGATCCTTAAGTTCAAACAGACAAACACACAGACAATAATTTTAAAAATGGATCAGATGAACTCTATAGTATTCCCCAGGTCATCCCCAGTCATTTTTTCAAAGAAATTTTCAATGTACAGACATGACTTTTCTAGAGATTTATTATAGTATAGAAAGATAGATAAATATGCTGATACCCACATATTTATTTAAATTTATTTAAGAAAAAAAATTTCCTAGGTTCCTCTCTAAAATCCATTTATTAGTTTTCGAGATCCTTAAGTTCAAACAGACTATAACCTGTAGGCGTGCCAAATTTTAACAAAATCCGTCTAGCCATTCTCACGTTTTTAGGGAACAAAAGTAAACGTCTGGACATCCAAACATCGCTACATTCACATTTATAATATTAGTAGGATTGTCTGTGAAAGTTGCATATGCATATGCATAAAGCTGCAAACAGCCATCGGCGGAAAAACGGACGACGCGTCAGCTGACACGATCTACCTTATGAGAATTGCGTGTAAGCGATTTTTCACCGACGTTCGTGACGTACGTTTTACGCACGTCGCTACTTCAAAACCAAAAAAATTCTGATTTTTACGTAAGATATCTTATCTACTCAATTGCGCGAGTTATGCCTTTTATTATGACCCTTTATCTGAACAATCAGTTATATAGGGGCTATATGTTATATGATTGGTCTGATGTGTAAAGTTGTTCGAATACCAAATTTGAATCAGTTATCTCAAATTGGAAATTTTGAGTTGTTACACTTTAACGTAACAAGTGCGAAATATTCTAAAAAATAAGGAAATGATTTTGAAAAATGCAGAGGATGCGGCAATTAGCGTAAAACGCGATTTTCAGGTCCCCTGCGAATTTACTATAAGGAAGTTCCACTGTAACAACTTTTCTGGTATTAAAATAGACCTGAGTAAATTGGGACCCAAAACGGATCACTACTAGGCATTTAATGTTCGGTTACACCCCAACTTAGACTTCTTTACTAGTTTTTATTTCAATCTTTCATTAACTCTTATCCCAATTTGGTTTGGTCATATATGGGCAAATCCCAAATAGTTTTACATCAAAAGAATAACTTATTTTCTGTACATTGGTACATAGAGAGGAGCTTAAATTTATCAGCGTAATTCGTCTTACATAATGCCTCAAAAAGATGCAGTCAATACATCGAAGATTATATATATAAATTCAAGTCGCAGTGTTTAATATACATTTATTTCAACACTACTGCACCGATTTTGTTGAAAGTTGAGATATATTAAAGTTATATTTAGACAAAAAGTTTTTAATACCCGACACCCGGTTTTTTCGATATCGTTAACAATACCCGATAGGGCGGAGTTGATTATATAACATTAACACTTTCCCTCCGATCATTTTGAAATTTTAGCAGCGTACCGACATATCAACGTAGAATGATTTGGATAACCAGGGTTGGATATATCGATAAAAGTAAACCCCTATTACGTTAAAAGTTTATCAGCATGTAGATATTGTTTGAGATATACTCAAAAATATGAATTTGGGTAAAAAATCTTTCTACCTGCAATATGTTTATCAAATGAAAAGTACCGAAGAGAGCTTTGACGTACTATGGTTCTCAAATCGATATTTTTACTTTTCCAGAAATGTTTTCCGATATTTGGACCCAGATACCCACAAAACGTGTCTAAACAATAAGGGTATCAAATAGACATAGAAGCGAGAAAGAAATCAAGGTGGTTTCGATTTCATTTATTTATATATTTAATGAGATATATATATTATATTTATGAGATAGTCTTTGCATTTTTTGATCTTTTTTAATTATTATAACAAATTTGTGTTACATTTCACTAACGTTTGAATAAAAATTAGTTTGGAAGTAATTAGATATATTTTTCCATATTTACCCCTTGTACCAATTTCAATAACTTTCGTTGTGTTAAACTTTCAAAATGAGGTATTTGGTTTTATACTACTGTAGTTTAGTACAACAAATTTGAATAAATAAATAAATAAATTTTTTTTTTTTATCAGTCTAGTAACAAGAAAGTTAATACAGACGCAAAAAATGAGATTACAGAGAACTTAGACTAGAATTAAAGATAATTAACTAAGAAATGTATTTATATTATTACAAGACAATAAGTTTTTTAGTGGAAAATAAGAAACATCCTTTGAAACAGAAAA
Source organism: Sphenella marginata (assembly GCA_951509765.1). NCBI lineage: Eukaryota > Metazoa > Arthropoda > Insecta > Diptera > Tephritidae > Sphenella > Sphenella marginata. The sequence continues at coordinate 16,486,464 of OX608078.1, forward strand.
GTCAACATTCAAAAAACTTGAGAAATAGTTAATCCCGGACAAGGTTCTAGTAATCGGTGCTTTGGAGCTATAAACAAATCTGTTAAATTCGATGAAGAAAATTTCGAAACGACGCAGATTTCTGCATGGAGTGATTAGATTAAGTCTTTGAAGGAGTGCTGGGCAGTCAATTTTCCCAGAGATAATATCAAAAATAAATGAAGATGCCAGCAATGTCTGACGATTGCTAAGCGTTAATAAAGACAGAAGTTCACAGAGAGACTCATAAGACGGGATTGGGTCCGAGAACCGTAACGAGGCGAGTGCAAAGCACAAAAATATTTTTTGTACACGCTCCAATCGATTAATGTGAACAGCGTGATAGGGACGCCAAATGTACGCAGCATACTCAAGTCTGGACCGAACCAACGAAGAGTATAGTATTTTCAATGTGTAGGGGTCCGAAAAGTGCGACGAATTATGCCTCACATATGCAAGCATGACCAGAGCCTTAGAAATAAAGAAGCTAAGATGAGTAAAAAAGTTAAACTTCGAATCAAAATATACACCCAGATCTTTAACCTCCGGTAACAAATGGAGATAAGTGCCAGAAATATGATATGAAGTATTCAATGGTCTCAGTAGTTTACCATAAGTCACAGTGTGACATTTATTAACATTAAGGAAAATACGGTTCTTGACGCACCAGGTATACAGCTTATTAATCTCTAACTGAAGAGCAGCAGCATCCTGCTGACAACTGATCTCTGAATAGATTTTCAGATCATCAGCATAAAGCAAAAATTTGGCTGTTGAAAAGTAGGAACTTATATCGTTAATGAAAAGAATAAACAATAAAGGGCCAAGGATACTTCCCTGAGGAACCCCTGAAGTAGCCACAAACGTATTGGAGTACACTCCATTGATATTTACAATGTTATTTCTGTTAAATAAATAGGATTTAATCCACTGTAGAAAAACTGAGTGAAAGCCAATATGTGAAAGTTTTTCAGTTAATATTATATGAGAGATTGTATCAAAATCCTTAGAAAAATCTAGGTAAATTGTATCGACTTGAAGGCCTTTTCGAAACGCCAAGTAGCAGTCCTCAGAGAAAACTGAGAGGTTGGTTTGCGTAGATCTAGCTGGGATAAAGCCATGCTGATTGACACAAATCATATGTTTGATATTGAAGTAAATCTTGTCTTTAACAATACATTAAAAAAGTTTAGAAGTAGTGGAAAGTTTAGATATAGGCCTATAGTTAGCAACATTACTTTTATTGCCTGATTTAAAAACAGGAGTGACTGTTGCCCGCTTCCATTCATCGATGAATATGCCAGAGGCCAATGACTTGTTAAAGATAAGTTTAAGTGGGCGAACAAGTGAGTCACAGTTTTTAAAAAGCACAGCTGAAAGATTATCCGCATCGGTCATAGAGGAATTTTTGAGTTTACGTATCCCCTCTGCAATGTCCTCCTCAGTAAGGGAAAGTGAGCCAAAGTTGTTGGCAGATGGATATTCAATTACAATATTATTATTGTCTAAGTCGGCGCTATCAACCGTGAAATTTGCCGAGAAAAAATCAGCAAACAAGTTCGCGGCCTCACTAACAAAGCTGGCAGTGACATCATTATAAAAAACGGATTTGGGTATACTAGAGTCATTTTTCAAAGAGTTGATATACTTCCAGAAGATCTTTGGATTGGATTTAATGTTTCGTTCAAAATTTCTAGTGTAACCCATATATAAAGATTTATTTATCTTACTGAACCTATTACTATAGGAAGCAAACAAATTATAAAAGCGCCTATGATTGGTAGCTTTGTATTTTTTAAAGAACTTGTTTCTAAAATTTTTTAAATGTTTAAGTTCTCTATTGTGCCAGGGGGATTTATAGGATTTCTTTTTATATACAGGCACAAAAATATCACATACATTAAGTATAATAGATTTAAAAACATTAAAACAGCAAGCGGTATCAGTTTCACCGAAAACTACATCCCAATCAATCTCAGATGAAGCTGAATTCACAAGATGGAAACCACAGCGTTTAAAATTAAAAGATAATTGCGAGTTTATTGAGGGAATATCAAAGTACTCGATGAACTCAAAATCCAGCTTTAGAGGTCGGTGATGCGAATTTATAGGCGAAATCGAGGACACAGATTCAGATAAAATAAAGCTAATATTATAAGAGAAAACGGCCCAAAGCATTGGGGAATCCGTTAATTTGCTTTAAGCCCGAACCTAGTAAGTTATCAACCAAACAAGATTCGCCAGGAGAAAAGATATTGGTAGGAGTCAAATAGACATCATCGTCAAGAGAGAGCCAATTAACGTTTGTCAAATTGAAATCTCCTAGAACGCATAACTGATTATCACCAATGCTTTGGTCCAAGGCTAACACGTTTTTTACATGTGACTTATAGATGCTTTCCGGGCTAGACGGAGGGATGTGCACAGACCAACAGATTACCACGAGAACCACGAATGCGAACAAACAGTTGGTCCAAAAGGGTAATACTATTGCTCAAAGTAGTGAGCGAGGCCTGGAGGCCACACCGAACGGCTATCAGCACACCACCCCCTCTGTTTAACCCGATTCTAATTGCATCCCTATCCTTACGGAAAACATTATACAGCTTAGGATCAAAATGTGCAGCATACAAAAAATTACAATTTAACCACGTCTCAGTGATAACAAGAACATCATATTCTAAAAGAGAACTAGAAATACGCAGGTTTTCAGCCTTGGTTCTGAGGCCAGAAGCATTTTCATAATACATACATATACAATTTAAACTTAGGCAATTGTGGAGTCACGCAAGCTACTAGGTCCGGCGTGGAAGCAAGCCGCCCTTCGGAAAAAACCGGAACGGACGAATAGACACTTAACAGGCCAAAGCTCAGGCTCCAATACAGCATCAGAAATAAGCTCATCAACTCCCAACTTAAAGTTAACAAACCGAAGAGATGCCAGATCCGATTTCTTATTAAGTCTAAAGCATTGCACTTGATGTTTCTCCAGATTAGTATGTTTCATCACATAGTTGATAATATTATCTGGTGAGACCGACGGCAGGAAGGAAGAAACATGAAACCATCTAAAGGGCGCAGCTACATTCAGTTCATTTGAGGTAGCACAGCCAGAAACACGAGGCAGTGAGCTCCCAGTAGTGCGTTTACTTTTAGCTTTGGTCACGTCATGTAAAGGTCGATTGAGATTCACAGCAGCACACCTGTGTCCTCCTCACTTACGATGGGTAACTCGTGCAAAGAAAGCACAGGCAGACGTATTACAAAACAGTAACACCAAATTAGCTCGTCATTTCTGCCTCTAGTTAGCTTGAAAACTGAAGGGAGCACGTCAAATTCAAAACCACAGAAAGTTTTGCTGTATAATAGGCTATCATTACGTACAACCAAAATTTTATTACTCTGTTGCTTCAAAAACTTATAAGCACAAACTCACAAATATTGAAAACTATTTAGATGGACCCGGCGACACCTTGCGCAAAGAATTTCAGCACTACCCTCAGCGACATCTACAACCTATTATTTTACGTGTGTGTTACTTAATCAATTTCCAAATGTGCAAAAAACAATTGGACCCGCTAGGTGGCGCGTGAGTGGCTCTATTTATTTATTTATTGAATTAGTCAATGAACATTACAAAAGATTAATTCGTTTTTCAACGAACTTCCCGTTCAGGTAGAATCTTGAAATTTTCATCATTGTTTATTTTTCTGCCCAACCCCGCCCCCCAATATATACCAAAATTATACCAAAAAAAAAATTGCCACAGATATTAGAGGAAGTAGTGGATTATAGCATGATGTTCATTAGTGGATTATAGCATGACGTTGGTTAGTTAATCTTCGGCGCTATCTGCATGTGAAAACGCACTTCACCTGCAGGAAGTAGTGGATTGTAGCACAATCATTGGACAATCTTCGGCGCCATCTGCATTTGAACATTTGAAAAGAATGTCCATTCACCATTGTCTTTTTTAATCAAAATCAAAGACATGCACCACTAACAGTCCAGCGCAGTGCTGCCACTCACATTTATGTTTTGTACCAAAATAGTTTCAAGAGTGGCAAATTTTTTTTCTAGCATGGAAAAACACACCTAAAAAGAACTATGGCGCGATAAATGTAGAGGTTATCATTAGAGCCTTCAAAAACATTTCTCTTCAAATTTGTGTAGTGCTGCTCTGAGTTTATTCCTCCGCGGGGCAAAACAAACGATGTTGCTTAAATCATGAATTGGGGTTTTATAGCCAAAAAGCATTGGTATTTGTTTTCTTTAGGGGTCAACTGCAAAAAAATTTAAAAAAATTATGAGAGGGCTCAAAAAAGGTGTATTGGGCGCAGGATCACGAATCCCGGAGCGCTTTTTTAATTTTTTGTTTCAGTGAAAAATTATGATCAAAATCCGGAAAAAGGACCCAGGTCCGATCCCAATTCGGATAGGGATCCATGGTATTTGTGTGCAGAACACCTTTCCGAGTTGCTTATAAAAAATAACACTCAGCCAGTCCAACACCAGCTACGTCATACTCAGCATTTCTGCGCAGATCTCTTTTTTGGACATTTTTAAGGACAGCCTAATGTGATTACAACAACCACATGAAAACTTGCAACTTTGATTGCAAATAACCCCTAAAGGAAACAAATACCAAACCATTTCGAAATTACATTGGCAGACGGAAAATCCCCGAAAAAGGGCGATATCCCCGATTCTTTCAAAACCGCTCTGAAGTGTGATGAATGTCAGTCACAATAGCGTTGCAGTACAAAATGATTTTTTTGTGCATTCACAATGGTTTATTTAAACAAATTAATTTTTATAAAATACGCTTAAACAAAAGCACTGCTGTAATTAATATATAGTTTCGCATGTAGAGGTAACCCAAACCTTTAAAACGATACTTTACTTATTAATATTGGTTCGAAATGAGAGCAGAAAATTAGGAGCATTCACAAAAAGACCTTACAGAAATAATATACATATATGATGACCAAAAATAGAGTATCGCTACTTTCATTGATGATAACATTTAATATTGGAGGAGCACATCAACCCCGCTTACATTTTTAGAATCTCTGTCTCAAAAACTACCTGGTAAAATTTCAAAGCGATACATTGATTCCTCAAAATTTTATAGAACAAATACTAAAAAGAAAATTAAGAGTATCACTTGAAAAAGCGGTAAATTCGACTTTTTTCACTTTTCAAAGTTCTGTAAAAACTTATTGTCTACATTTTTTCGGTTGAAATCTTCAGAGAAAATAGTCAATACGTAGAACTAAATATATGCTTTTTACCCGCTTTAATTCATTAACCCATGTGTATCATCCGAGTATCGAAAAATGTAACACTATTTGGGATTTGCCCATATGTAGCCCAAAAAAATATAAAATCTAGGCAAACACAAGTAACTTTAGTTGAGATATATTAAAACGGTTTTCCATTATTCGTTCTGAAATATCTCTGATTTGTATCTATATTTTATTATGTGGATATCTAAAGCTAATTTTACAGTTCCGAGTTACCGTTCATTCCACAGTTAGCTATCGCTTGAAAATTTTAAATGTGCTGTTTTGCTTAGTATTCGAAGGTTTTCAAAACGTCACTTGAAGGGTTTTCTACTATCATATTCAAAATTGCTCTGTTATGAGAATGAAGTAAATATAATCACTATTTGTACTTACCTCCAAGTATTCACCACGGCTAACACTAAGCTCCTTATCATTATTGGCAGTACGGGGATATGTGACTAAAACTATTTTAGCGTCAACAGCTTTTAGCTCATTCAGCCATGCTTTCAAAGCGCGTGTACTATTCCATGTTTTATTAGGCCCGCAAAACGTAGGCGCAGTGTGATTATTATGCATACCGATGGGGCGATTATCTCGCATATGCAATTGCTGCATACCACTTAATATCTCCTGCGTACCACTCAAGAGTACGCCTTGCAAACCAGATCCCTTTCGATCCGTCGGATCCATAGACATTTCGCTTTGTGCCCCAAAAACAGAATCTGCATTTATTCCTCCTAAGCTAGTAGACGTGATAAGATGCTCTCCCTGCCGTTTGTAACATTCGTGATACTTCCCGTTTTGATCACTTGTATGTTCCGAATGTCCTATATATAAGGCTGTATTACTGAAATTGTTATTTTCTTCATCTAATCGGTTGTCAGGTGATTGTTCAGAACGATTTGAAACATTGAAGGGTATCCGAGATTCCAAGCGGGATTTAATGAGGTTTCTTGATGTAAATAGCGCTTCCTTTTCCTCAATAGCCAAATAATCTGCTGACCAACCATCTTTAAAAAATAATGATGGTCCAATGTCACTTTTCCACTGTTCACGTGGTATAATCCATGCTTCACCAAGTGAACGCCATAGCTCTGTTTCTTTGCTAGTAACACAGTTTATTAAGAGATTAACGGCTTCACGTGAAAGCAATGGATTAACCACTTGTGATGGTAATTGAGACTCGTAATAAGTGTCGCTAGATGCTTCTACGATCAGTGCTAAAGGGGTAAATAGGAAATGCACTAACTCAGGTGCATTAGGATCGTGAATATGAGCTCTTAGTTTGGCAAGTAAGTTGAAAGAAAGCTTAAATTTCGCAAAAATGTCTACAAACTCTTCTTCATGTGGTAGTCGAGTACGCATTGTTAATAAACCCTCACCGGGATCCCTTTTCTTTGATTTTCGATTGTGTCGCCGGCGTTCCAGCTCTCGAGTTGCTGCGGCAGCGTGTTGAAGACGTGCTATAAACTTTTCGATGTCATCAAAGCAGTGGTTTAAAACAGTTACATCTCTTTCATATTTATCGCTGGAAGTTGAGCTGGTTTCATCGTTAGGACCGCCATGCTCAGAATCTGTTTCGCTATTACCTCCACAAGTGGAATGAATATTTTCTGGCACTGCGATACGGACGTGCAAGTCGTACTGATTAATATTACTACGCTGCGAGGTAACCTCACTCAGGCTTTGTTGGTGTAAGTGCTGCTTTATTTGATAATGTTTGTTATCAAGTGATTCGATGGGTGTTGCAGTTTGATGGTGCTCACTTGGAAAAATTTGCATCGTACAGTCCTCCTGATGGGATTTACTATTTCTTAGATGCTTGAGGTCTTCGACCAAATGTACCGCAGAAACGCTTTGAGACTTTAAAATATAGCATACACAGAAATATGACCAATATATGTATGTACACTACGTCGTTTGTTATATATGAAGGGCTTAGAACCAAAAGGATCTAAGTAAAATTTTTTTTTAAATTGAGTTATACCCATATTTGTATAGTGAAATATGGTGTTTATTTGTTGGCAAAGAGATCCGAGTCCTTTCGGACATTGTAGTGCCATATATTTGCCAGGCCAAAAACGTACTAAATTATATTGCATTAATGATTGGAGCCAAAAGGATCTAAGTGCGCTCCTCCAAGCAATAAAATTAAATTGCTTGTCCAAAATAACATGTAGAATTTTTTTGAGTATGCAGATTTGTAGCCCGTTTAATTTTAGTATAATAAAGTGCTAAACTTAAGTTCGTAGGAATTCTCACTGATTTTTAGCAATTTTTTTACTGGATCCAAGCGCACTTAGACCCTTTTGGCTCCAACAATTATTGCAAAAAAATTTTGAAAGTTGATTACTCGGCCAAAAAGACATGTAGAATTTTTTCGAGTATGCAGTCTTGTAGCCCGTTTAATTTTAGTGAAATAAAGTGCTAAACCTAAGTTCGTAAGAAGTCTCGCTGATTTTTGGCAATTTTTTTTATTAGATATTAGCTCATATTTGAATAGGAATTTATATAGAACTATAGACGTCCTACGAAATTCAGTTCAGCACTTTATTATACTAAAATTAAACGGGCTACAAGACCACATACTCGGAAAATTTTTAAATCTTATTTTAGCCGAGCAATCAACGTTCGAAATTTTATTGCAATAATTTTTGGAAATTTTTGCAATAATTTTTGTAAATTTACAGTTATTTTCCATCTTCAGTAAACATCCTTTGAATTAGCTGAGTAACCTGCATTCATATAGACAGGAATCATTTCAAATGCATTTACCCAGAATTTACAATAAGTAATTTACTTTAACCTTAATTATCTCAATTCAACGTCGATGTTACTTAGATCCTTTTGGTTCTAACCCCTTCATATATCTTTACTCTACAGATAGGGTAGGAGCGGGAGGCTTCGACATGAGGGAGGCTTCGACACATTAAAATTTGGCCGTCATTATAACTGCCATTGCTCTCATTCCAGGAATAAACAGTAATCAAAATGAGTGTGATGCTGTCATAAAAATTATTCAGTGCTCCTTGAACTACAATAGTGTGCAGACGTATTTTTTATTTTTGAAGAGTTTTGATGTAAAAATTGTTGGTAAGTATTCATGTGTAAAATTTGAAATATAGAATATAGAACAAGAGCTTTATTCCCATTAATATTGCAATAAAGTTATGATTTATTGCTTCTAAAGACTTCTAAAACAACACTAAGATATAGTTTTTAAAGCGAAAAAAACAAAAGTAAGTGCGTTTGGGAGGGTTCGACAGTAGTTATAGGGGAGGCTTCGACATGAGGGAGGCTTCGATACATTAAAATTAAAAGGCCGAAAAAGATTAAACGCAAAATAAAAACAGAAAAACCAAAAACACTACGAATCCCAAAAGCTAAAAAGCAACGAAAGTTAAGTTCCTCATCATCAAGTGATAACGGTTCCTACAGTCTGGTGAATTCTGATAAATCTTTTGACTTTGGTGAGGATTGGGAGCTGGACAATGAGCAAACAGCCTTTGATGTTGCTGACGAAGTTCGTGTTGAGAACCAAGAAAACAAGATTGAGCAACAAACTTTGGAGATTACACATGAAATGCGTATTGAAAAAAATAAATTTGTGCTAGTAAGGTTCTCTGACAAAACAGATTTCTTCTATATTGGTGTTGTTATGGAAGTTCAAAATTCTACGTGCATTGCGAAATTCCTCAGACGTCATGGTAAAACCCAATATTTCTATGAACCGATTGTAGAAGACAGCCACTTGGTTTCAAAGCAGGATATTGTTCGTATATTGCCCACGCCTGAACATCCACCAGGAACTTCACGCGCTCAGAGCAAATTTATTTTTAAGTTTGATTTTTCAAATTTAGATGTACGCTAAAAGTAGTAGAGGTGTACTTTATTTATGTGTGTATTTTTATTATTTTTGTTAAAAAAAAAAAATTTAAAAAATGGTACTGAATTGAAGAAATAAACATAATCAGAGATTGAAAATAACTGTTAACCAAAATTATGTTTTTTGTTTTACACGGATAAAAAACTTTATAAAGTAAAACAGAAAAACCTAAATCAACAAAAAAAAGTGATTTTGAGATTTTTTTTGTCTTTCAGCAACACAAATATTTTATTTTTGAACATAATAAATTGAACAAGAGCTTATGAGTTAAGCTTTACGAGTAACAATTTTTCAACTGTTTCATCGCTTAAGTTGTACCTCCTTTCACCAAAATGAAATTCAAGGACGAAAATGATCTCTCCTCTGATACTTGCGGAGCAGGAACACCAAGTATCACTAAAGCTAATTCGAACAGTTCAGGTGATCTAAAGCGGATACTTTGATAATATGTAAATATATCTTCATATACTGGCAAGCGTGCCATTTTATCTATGGTGGGCATTAATAGGTTCCAGTGTGTCTGAGTGGTTCAGGATGATGGGTTCACTATTTAAATTCGTTAAGTGTTCACCCGCTAATTTAATTTTGCATATGTTACACTGTGATTTTTTTTTCATCCTCGTTGTATTTGAAGGCGTCTCGAATGGCATTGTTCGCTGCAATCTTATTTCTGCCCATACTGATTACTTATACCAATGTATTCGTTTGAATGTGTAAGATATTTTTTGTATTATTATTTTTGATTGAAAACAAAATTCTGAGAGAAATAAAAAATTTCAAACTTAAAGGGTTTTTCTCAGACAGAAACAATTTTTTTTTTTGTCTTTGAATTTTTGTTTTCAACGAATATAAGAATATTTGTCTTAATTTTAATGTTATTTTCAAACCCTTTGAAATTGTTAACAGATATTTTCGATGTCTGAACATAATAAATGAATTAAAAATCGTGTTCAGAGTTTTTTCGAACTTTCTGTTTTATTTTGCAGGCTACGTTTAATAAATGTCGGAGCCTCCCACGCAATGTCGAAGCCTCCCAGATGCCTGTCGAAGCCTCCCTGAAAAAGGGAGGCTTCGACATAAATTTTACTGTTAGTTTTTTGATAATAACTTAGAAAAAATAACAAGTAGAAAATTAATTACAATTGCAAAATGTCACCAAGATATGTGACCACAGTATTTATAAAAAGATTTATCTTTTTTTTTATACAGTTCCTCTAAAAAAAACATTTTCTCTTAACCTGTCGAAGCCTCCCGCTCCTACCCTAAGTTGAGCAAAATTTCCAAGTCTACATCCTGCTCTTAAAATGAGGAAAACAAATATAAAAATTGACAAACATTGAAAATATGGTGACTGATCTCACCTCCGTATGTGTGAACTGGTATGTATTTATATTTATACCTTTCATGAACATGAAATGGTATTATACCTTGTAATGTTTGCAACTATAAGAAGAAGAAATATACCCACGACGAAGTATGCCGAAATGATCAGGATGCTGGGCTGAGTTGATTTAGTCATGTCCGTCTGTTTGAACGCAAGCTAGGCCTTTAGTTTTAGGTTTTGATATATCATTTGTCGGAACCAATAGGATCGGACCAATACAACTCATAGCTCCAATACAATCGATTGTTCCCACAAACGGGTTTTGGCAATTAAAAAGCTAGGAAAGTAAAATTTTGTAGGTTTGGCAAATATTTTATGGACAACGCGTATACTGAAAATCATCTAACATAACTCATAGCTCCCGTATACTTTGTAGTTAAAAAGCAAGGAACGTAAAAGGTTTGGTACTTATTATATATGGAATGTAAATCAGAGAGACCGGACCTACATAAAATTTAAGTCCCATACAATCGATTGCTCCTATAAATGTGGTTTGGGCTATGTATCTATCTTGAAATTAACAGTTTTAAAGAGCTTGTTCCAATTGTCAGTAAGGATCGAACACTTAAAAAAAGTTATGCGTGACTAAAAGGTATAAATACTTCGCCACAGCCGAAGACAGCCCTTACTTGTTTTAATTCGTAAATCGACTCAGCTCATCGCCCTGATAATTTCGGTATAGTAAGATCTAGTGCAACCAAACATGTAATACCCAGCTGTGTACAAGTGATGGTGGTAAATTAAAAATTGTTGTGCAGTAATGGTTTGTAGACGTTATAAACTTTTTCTATTGCCATGTGTGCGATCTTATCTCTACATATAATAAAATTGTAACAGGTCCAATGTCTGTACATTGAAGATCTTTAAAAAAAAAAAATTATGTCAGGGGTCATTATTAAGAATGGCTGTATGGTTGTCCGGGCATCACTCAAAAAGTACTGAACAGAATTGAATGTAATTTTTACCACTCTATCACTTAACGTCTAACTTAAAATTTAGGATAACTTTCATTTAGATATCTCATCCAGTTCCCGAGTTATTGACCAAAATGTGGGTACGGGTGACCAAAAATGTGTGATTTTTACAATTATGCCCACTACACATAAAAACAATAGGGGTATTCGCTCTTAAGTGTATTTGAAGTTACAAGGGTCTAGAAAGTACACAAAATACACTTGCAATAACAAATCACTCAGAAATTGATGTTACACTATTATCACAAGCCTACAACATTTGTAGAAATCAAGTGGTGTAAATGTGACATCAGTGTAAGCTTTTGACAGTTTAATTGATAGATTTTTTGTTTATACATATGGCAACGTTTCCCATTTGTTTTATTTTATTCGTGCGCAAATTCTGAAGGTACCAGCAAAAAACAAGAAAAAGGAATAATTCCATTAGAAAGTGGAATAGCTCAGAAGTAGAAATGCTTCTAGATTATTTGGAAGAATCCAACGGGTTTGAGGTAAGTAAATTCGGTTTATAACAAGTATTTTACTATAAATGGTTTTGTTGTGCAGGTACCCACTGCGCAAATTTTCTACAGAAAAATTTTAGATTGCATTGGAATAAACTGCACATGGGACTTGCGTAAGTGGAAGGTCCGCAACCTACGCACGTCATATCAAAAGGCTAAAGATTGGCGTAATTCAACAGGCGCTGGTCTTTTAGAGTCTGACCAGGGAATTTTGTCTATTAACAGTAAGTAGTACATGCTAAAAATCTCTCTTTTATTGACTAAACATTTTCTTTCTATGTACTAGCCAAACTGCTGAAAAAATGTCCATATTATCATCGCTTGAAAGAAATTTTTGGAACAAAAAATGCTGATGAGAGTGCGGAATTTATCATAGAGATTGATTCTTCTCAGCTTCCCAACCTGTCATAATATGCCACGAGGACACTATAACAGATTTGGATGAAATACCAGATTCTGTTTCAGTAAACAACGCCGAAGAGGTGCCAATACAGCTTGAGATCTCCAATTCATCCGTGCCTGAGGCACCGCCTTCTGATGCAAATATAGGAGCCAACAATCCAAAAATCAAGAAAATAGATGAATTTGCAGAAAAAATGAAAGCATCTGCACCTAAAAACGCTGTCTCTCAAATTGCTGCAGTACAGAAGGAGCGGACAGATCTTCTCAAAAGCAGATTCGAACTAGAAAAGCTCAAAACTGAAAAGGAACTAGAAATTTCTGAGAGGAGGTTAAAGCTCGATGAAGAAAGAAATTTGAGAATAGAAGAAAGGACATTAAAAGAGTTAGAGTTGGAGAGGGAGAAGCTGGCTTTAAGAATGGAAGAAATAAAGAGAGATGAGCGGATTCTAACGTTAGAAATCGAAAAAGATGAGCGCTTAGCTAAACTTAAACTTGAGCTTAAATATAATTTGAAGAAATGAGTTATACTGTGTTCCATCGGTCCTATGGAAAATTTACACAGTTCATTATTTGCGAAGCCTAAAGCTCGTCACTTGCGTGGAAAAATAGCACATTTCCTTGGTTGCACAGAAGACTGACACCAATGAAAAATTGGAATGACTTAGTTCTCGACGCAAACAACCAAACTGTATAGTCTTCCATCAAAAAAAAGAACAGTGTTGGTTGTCGATGCAAGTAGCGAACTGTGTTAGACTTCGATGCAAATAAGGGGCTGCGAGAATTTCCCTTGGCAAATTGGAGTGTGTTTGTTCTCGCTGGCATTTACACGATGTAATTCTGCAAGCTATTATGCATCTATAATGGCCTGCAAAAAATTGTGAAAGTTATTTCAATACTAATCATTTTTGATATAAAAATTAGGTCTAATTTGCCTGGCGATGTCCTAGGAGAGGACCATTTTATTTTGTTTTCGCTCTGCTGTTGAGTACTCCATGAAGTGCCTACATAAAAGTAGATACTCCCAAGGGATTTCTCCATAGACTATGCGCAAGCAACGCGAGATCGGGAGTATGTAAATTGGACCACATTTTTATAAGAAGAAGGTATTAGAACACCTTCCACCAACAAGAAGTTAGATGAGCCTAAGTTAAAATATTTCAGAGTTTACAGTAAAAAAAATATATTCCATAGTTAGTATTAAATATTTGTTGTCGATTCGATTGGCAAATATTTTTTTTTCTATATCTCCAATCGATATAAACAAATTTTAAAATAACTTTATTTTTCATCGAAAAGAATTTAAAAAAAACCTTTTATTTTCCAATCGATTATTATTAATTACGCTTTAATAAAGTTGATTTACTTTAGTGAAAATGTTATAGATATCTGTTTTCAATCAAACATTACAACGTTTAAGTTCGGCATCTTGGCTTGCTGTGCAGTAACCATTGCCAGTAAAATCGACTTGCTGTAATGATTGATCAGGCACGTATTCTTCTTCATTTGGTGGTGTCAATAAAATATTGTGCAAGATGCAGCACACAACAAACCATTCACATGCTAGTTTCTTACTTTCTTTGTTATTTAGTCGCATTCGAAGTTGTTTAAGACTTCCAAATTTTTCCTTGAGACTTCCAAAGCAGTGTTCAATACGAATGCGATATTTACTATGCCTTAAGTTGAAGGCCACACGTTTATTTCTGTCTAATTGTTGCGAATTATTTCGGTAAGGAGTAATGATGGTCTCCGAAAGTGGATATGCGGAGTCACGGGCTAACCATTGTTGTGAAGAAAAAAATCTCTCCTTTTATTTTCGCATCGAGAGCGCTACCACAATGGCCAACAACTACACTACGAATTCGAAGAGAGTGACCGCAAACCACTTGCGCTTTAATTGAGTATGCATGTGTTCTTGAAAAATATGCAATATGCTTTTGCACTGGCTTCACCGCAATTTTCAGCCCTGTGGCGTCAATATAGCCAATACAGAAGGGAAGCTCGTTATATGTCGAAGCAACTATCTGTTCTCGTTCTGCTATTGAAGGCCATTTTATGAACTGATCTTGTAACTTCAAGATCGCTTTGAATACTCTTTTAGAAATTTTTAAGATAACGCCACCATCGCTTATTCCAAAAATAGTGGCTACTTTTCTTATTGACGAGCTCTCTCCTGATGACCCAAGCCGAAATAGAACTACAGCTAACTGAAGCTCTACTGGAAATTGTTCGCATGAGTGTGATTTATTAAACTCTTCATCGCCACGTATTAGTCCCAAAAGAGTGCCAAACTGTTGTCGATTGACTCTAAGCATTTGTAGGAAGCGGTTATCGTCCAATGATGTCAGAATGTCATTTCGCCATGTAGCAGATTTGGGTATTATACGGTCAATCCCACGGCGACATGATAATACAATAAAGACATTCTCCAAGAGTGTGTCCAGCGTTTCATCAATAGTATCGCCATCATCACCAAAATCTATGAGAGCACGGTTTCATCCTTACAGTTTTATGTTATATTAAAGCAAAAATTACTTACCTATTACTATTTTACTTTTTTCTGTGCTTCTTGGCATTTTGCGTGCTCATTTTTTTTATCAAAATAAAAATCAGCTGATTGTGGTAATGATAACAAGGTGCGCTCACGCTCATCAAAGTTACACTTACAATTTTACATTGCATACACAAAAGAGAGAATAACACTTATGAATGAAAATTTCACCATTATAATACTAGACGTCTATCCTAAAAAAAATATCTATCCGGTTCCAAAGATATTAAAATCTGACCCAAAATTACTTTTTCCAACATGGGTGTCAAACGAAAGGTAAAAATGAATACTACATAGT
This sequence comes from Sphenella marginata, assembly GCA_951509765.1. Classification (NCBI taxonomy): domain Eukaryota; kingdom Metazoa; phylum Arthropoda; class Insecta; order Diptera; family Tephritidae; genus Sphenella; species Sphenella marginata. The sequence goes on from OX608078.1 coordinate 16,501,765, forward strand.
GATGTGAGTTTTATTTTAATATCTCAAATGATTTCGGAGATTTCACAAAAAATAGTAAAAATCTCTGGTCATAAGCAATAACAGCGTAAGTTAACTTAAGAAATAAGACCAGTTGAAATTTTTACTGGCAATTTTGAATAGCAACATCGAGACATTTTTCAAGACTATCATTGGTCTATTATTACTTTGTTTATAAACAATTAATCCAATATGTTTGCCAAAGTTATAATTCACATTTAAGCTCAGCTGCTTACAGCCCAAACTAATGAAAACACAAATCGTCATTTTTCTATAGAGATATTGTTGTAAAAGGGCAACCGAAATTTAATTCAGTGCGTTGAAAGTTAACTCCAAGAAAGCTGTGGAAGCTGTCAGTCGCACTATGCAAGATATCCGGCGAAACGATTCAATCATGGGAAAGGTAACAGTTTTATTTTGTGGAGATTTCCGTCAGAGACTTCCCGTTATAACTGGGGGAACAAGGGCTGATGAAGTCAGTGCATGCCTCAAGCGCTCGGGGCTCTGGCCAATGGTAACTAAATTAAATCTAAGGCGCAACATGAGAGCGCAAGAATTTATTGATATCCTGCTGAAAATTGGCCAGGGTTTACTTCCCGAATCGAATGGATTAGTAACTGTACCAGAAAATCTTTGTAATATTGTGCCTTCAGTGGAAGAACTTATTTCTTCGGTTTATGGAGACGTTTCTCAAGTAACGCGTGTAAGCGATGGCAATCTTGACAATATTACAAGTGCCGGCAACCCTTACACGACTGTCAAAGAGATGGATACATACAAGAACGAAGAAGAGAAGAACATTCAATTAGCACCCGACACGCGCACTACGCCTTCATAAATTTCTGCTTTCATTTAATTCATTAACAATTTATACTTTATAAATTAAAGGATCATATCAGTATCAAAATTGAAGTTCTGTTTATTTAAAATACGGCTATCCTACAGTTTTCAGAGTGGGATCAGAATCCACTCCGTACATACACCTTTTGCAATATATATGTATGTAAGTACATGCAAACCGGCAAGTCACCCTTATTTCGCAACAGAGACGAAGTGCAAAGCGACTGCGCATAGCAACGGCGGAGCAGCAGCGACGCAACGACAAGCAGTACTCTAAGGAAATCACAACGCAAAGTGGAAGAAAAGCAATTGTACGTGCAAATGCATTAACGTGTTGTATTTTGGCTACATATGTACATAGTTACAACGATCAGAATACGTGCGGTATTCTATTCCAACAACGGGTAAGTATCACTGAACGCAAAAGCAGTGAACTTAAAACGAAGTCGCTTAGCAGCAGCGCAAACCGAAAACGGCTACACGCAAGCAGCATCAACGTACGGCAACGAATTTGCAACGCAAAACCTTTTCGTCAGTTTTATGCACGAAATATGGTAAAAATTAACGAATTGAAATTAGAGCAGTTAAAGAAATTGCTGCGCGAAAGAGATTTGGCAACGACGCGTGTACGAAACCAATTAATACAGCGTCTCAGTGCACACGAGGATTCCGATGAAGTGGACATCCAAGACGAAGACGATACGGAAGAAGCAGTGCAAACGCCAGTGATATCTCAGCTGCAGGACGAGATGAAACAACTTCATGAAATGATGGTGCAGTTTATGCAAACACAAAACGCCGCTAGCAGCAGCGCACCACAGGCAGCAGAGCAAGTAACAGAGCAGCGCGGAAATAGCAACAGTGCAGGAGCAGCGAACGGCACTGCAGTCGAACGAAATGGGAATGCAGAGAATATTCTCGAAGACGACGGCAGCGCTTTATCAACCAATACAGGCGCAACTATACGTAACAGAAATAGTGAACAATTTTCTACAAGCGTAGCGAATCGTATAAACGCAAAACGACACAAATGCTGTATGCAAGTAAAAGGTATTTGTGGAGGAGTACGAATTCTCTATGAGTATATGGTCATAGACATAGTCATCGATAAAGCTGTCATCAAATCACATATCTACATCGCTGAGGACGAGCTATTGCAAGAAGACGTATTGTTAGGATAAGATATCATTGTCAACGCCGATGTAACGATGAAGATTGAGAATGGTCGCACTATTTTCGAGAACAAACGGGCAAATGCAACAATGGTCATATCCGATATCAAATTTTCCAAACTTTTGTCTAATTTCAGAAACCCTAATGAGCGAGTTAAGATGCAACGACTTTTGGGTGGTTACGGCGATGTTTTCTCTAGTGGTTTGGACGCCATTGGTAGAACCGACGTGGTTGAAGCGAGCATTGAACTGGATATCGATCAACCGGTATCACAAGCTATATATCGCATTCCAGAGCCGAAACGAGGAATCGTCAACAAAATGATTGACGAGCTGTTGGAGCGCGACATAAATAATTACAGAATCGACTTCTGAGTACGCTAGTCCAGTTGTACTTGTGAAGAAACAAAACGGAAGTGATCAATTATGCATATGTAGATTACCGGCGTATCAATAAGTTGACCAAGAAAGAAAATTTTCCTGTCCCGAACATCGAAGAACGTCTGCAAGAAGCCAAACGTTTCCGATATTTTTCGTCGCTAGATTTAAATAGTGGCTACTACCAAATCGCAATGGCACCTAATAGCCGAAAGTTTACCGCATTTATAACCACCGACGGATTGTATGAGTTCAAGCGTATGCCATTTGGGCTCAAAAACGCCCCCGTTTTTTATACCTTTCATGAACATGAAATGGTATTATAACTTTGGTCCGATGTTTGTAAGTATGAGAAGAAGACGAGATAGACCCACCATTAAGTATACCGAAATGGTCAGGGCGACGAGCTGAGTTGATTTAGCCATGTCCGTCTGTCTGTCCGTCCGTCTGTCCGTCCGTCTGTCTGTTTGAACGCAAACTAGTCCCTCAATTTTAGAGATATCTCGATGAAATTTGGTATGGGGCCGCCATTTTGTATTATATTAATTATTTGTCGGAACCAGTAAGATCGGACCGATACAACGCATAGGTCCCATACAATCGATTGTTCCGATAAATGGGTTTTGGCATATAACTCTTGCAATCAAAAAGCTAGGAGAGCGAAATTTCGCGGGTTTAGTACATATTATATTTGTAATCTGTGTAGTGAAAATCACCCTGATCGGATCAACAAAACATATAGCTCCCATATAATCGATAGTTTCGATAAATGGGTTTTGGGCTATAAGTTTTGCAGTTAAGAAGCTAGGAACGTAAAATTTTGCAAGGTTGGTACTTATTATAAATGTGATGTGTGTAATGAAAATCATACAGATTGGAGTAACATAACATATAGCTTCCATATAACCGATTGCTCCGATAAATGTGGTTTGGCCATGTAGGACACTTAAAAAAGATATGCGTATTCATGAAAGGTATAAAGCCTTTGGCACAGCCGAAGACAGCCCTTTCCTTACTTGTTTAAATCGACTTATGGCCGAAATTCAGAAACGAGTGGAGAAGGGCGACGTGCTCCACTACATGGATGACATCCTCATTGGAAGCAACTCCTTTGATGAACTCCACGCTAAATTATCACGCACACTCGAAGTATTACGATCGTGTGGACTTACGCTAAACGTTAACAAATGCGAGCTATACAAGCAAACCATAACATTTTTGGGACATCAGTTGCATCCTGCAGGCATCAGTTCAGGAGAAGTGAAAACCAAAGCTATTGCTAATTTTCCGACAACACGCAACGCTTCTGACGTACGCAGGTTTTTAGGGCTTAGCGGCTACTTTCGCAAGTTTGTTGCGGGCTATTCCATCATATCCGAACCGTTACGTGAATTATTGCGCAAGAATACAAAATTCATTTGGGAAGAGCAACAAGAATCATCATTCAACGAGCTAAAACGCAACCTCATATCGAAACCAACAATGGTGAGTTACCGCATCGAGCACGAATTACATACAGACGCCAGCTCTATCGGCCTTGCTAGCGTCCTAATGCAAGTCGAGAATGGGAACCCACAGCCGATTGCTTATTTTAGTCGCTCCACCACGGACAACGAAAAGCGTTCCCACAGCTATGAGCTAGAAGCTTTAGCGGTCGTGGAATCATTAGACAGATTCAAGGACTACGTATGTATATGGAAAGAAAATCCGAGTCATCACAGACTACAACGCCCTACGAACAGCAGTGGAAAAACGGGAGCTCATACCACGCATTGCACGCTGGTGGTTGAGAATCCAAGAATTCGACGTTGAGATCATCCACCGACCAGGTTCCCATATGGAACATGCGGATGCACTCAGCCGTGCACCTTACGAATGTGCACATTGACCATTTGGGACCGTTTCCCAAGAGTTCCAAGCGCAACGAGCATGTACTGATCATCGTCGACGCATTCACAAAATTTACTATTATCCGCGCTGTAAAGACCACAGCAAAGAATCACGTAATCCAAGTGCTACAAGAAGTTACAGGCTATCTTGGAATGCCTGAACGCATAATCTCTGATCGCGGAACGGCATTCACATCCAAGGCTTTCCAGAAGTTTTGCCATGACAACAACGTTAAACATGTGCTCAACGCAGTTGCATCGCATAATTCTATCCATGCTTCTACCTACCGCTGAACACGAGAAACGTTGGGACGACAAGTTACGCCAGATACAATGGTGCATCAACACCATGCCCAATAAGACAACCGGCTGTACTCCATTTCAGCTTCTTTATGGGTATACGTCACGAGACATCTTGCAGAATCAACTCATCCAAGCACTCCAAGATGACCACGAAGATATGTTGAAGGACACCAAGCTACAGAAACTCCGGGAAGATGCAGCTAATCGCATTGACGATATGAGATCACATACGAAGGCTATATACGACTCCCAGCATTCCAAACCAAAAACATGCAACGAAGGCGATTTAGTCCTTACTACGAATGAACCAATGAGCACTGGTACATCACGAAAGTTTGAGCCTCGATACAAGGGTCCGTTCATTATCAGTAAAGTGTTGCCAAACGACCGATAAGTGATTGAAGATTTGCCTCATGCTGAAAGAACGCAACACCATTATAGCTCCGTATTCGCATCTGATCAATTGAAGCCATGGTGTCATTTGCCGCTTGATGATCCATCGGATACAAGCGAACCCGATGATGATGACACCAGCATTTCGAGCGAGGGTGCTTCGAATGGTCAGGAAAGCCGACTGTAAGCGACGGCAACCTTGACTATATCACAAGTGCCGGCAGCCCTTACACGACTGTCAAAGAGATGGATACATACAAGAACGAAGAAGAGAAGAACATTCAATTAGCAACCAACACGCGCACTACGCCTTCATAAATTTCTACTTTCATTTAATTCATTAATAACACTGGATCACAAATTCCAACTTTTTTTCTGCACCAGAGACGCCATAGTGAAATTCCTATGTAAAATCACCTCCTAATTCCGAAAATCAAAGTTATTTTTACTTGAATGGTACCGTTTTTGAGATATTTACGATTTACCGTTATTTCAAAAAACAAAAAAGCTGGCTCCACTTAATCTCAAGAACAAATTGAGCTATTCGAAAACGCTTTGAAAAATTTGAAAGCTTATAAAATTTACTATAATCAGTACATACAACACTTTTTGCTAGGTCCTGCAGATTCAAACATAGTGAACAATCATTACGGATTTTTTAAATTTTTTTTGTAAAAGTATAAAAAAATTTGTACTTTGCGAGGAAGCATCTCGAAAACTTTTTGTTTTTTTGCTGATAGTTTTTCCCCTCTCTAAGCTCTCTTTTATTACAAAAAAAAAAACAAGCTATCAGTGAACAAAATCGATGAACTAATACAAAAGTTATAAGCATTCAAGTAAATATATCCATTTAATGCTTAAGTACCCTACTGGTAGGTACATATGTGTTAGTATTCGTATATCAGTTAGTTAGCAGGTAGATTTTCGAAAAGTTATTAAATACAAAAAGGTGTTAGTGTCGTTTTCTCAAACCTAGGTACATTTTAAACAAGAGCATATTTTTGAGGCAGGTAGTGTTTTCTTTGTAGAACTAGGGAACCTTTTTGTTTAGGTAGGCTTGCATTTTTACTGGATCTAAGTATTAATAAGAGTACATGCACCTTGTTCCTTCATAATATCTGCAAGGCTCGCCGGATACTGTTCAGCTTATAACCCGTCATTTAGGAGTTCGGTTTGAGCTACTATCGAGAGCGGACGTGTGTGCCTAAGCAAACAAAAACATATAATTGAAATCATACACTATATAGACAATATTATTTTGTCAAATAGACGAACCTTTGTTTGTAGTCTAATTTATACAAAAGTTTTTAAACAAAAAGTTCCTTTATGGACTACAAAAAATTTTTTGTGAAAATAAAACACCTTAATGTTTGGTGACATAAAACATATATATTTTATTTTACACAACCGTATGCATTTCGGGCAGACTTGCTGTCCATCATCAGCGACGCGCTACTAAACAAAAAGGTTTTAGTAAATAAACAAAGAGGTATAAACAATAACATTTGGTCATTACAACAAAATTTTTAAATCAAAGAAAAGAGAGGAGAATTTATATTCCCGTTGTCAGAATTCATTGCATTCTTAGTTTTAAATATATAAAGGGATTCAAAAGCATCTAATTTTTTGTTGTTGTGAACAGCTTTAACTAAGCGCAAGTTCTCTGCTACGGTGCCAATGCTGTGTTGTATTGGACTATCGTCAGTCTTGTGCATATGCGCTGCTACTGCGGATCTATGCACTTCTTCGTTGTTGCAATGCTTTTCATGCTCTTTAAAGCGAACAGAAATTTGTCTTCGTGTTTGGCCTATGTATTTTGCATCGCAAGATGAGCAGCTGATTTCGTAAATGCCGCTTCGCTCCAACGTGGGTGTACTGTCTTTGGTGGAGCCGAGAATATTTTTTAATTTCTTGTTGTTAGTGTAGACAATTTTCATATCGTTTTTCTCAAAACAATTTGCAAGACTATTTGTGATTTGCGGGAGGTATGTGAAGGGGATGCGTATTAGGGTGTTTGTTTTAATTTCTTTATTCTGTGTGAAAAGGGTAGTCAGATTATTTTTATAATTTGAATTTGAGTGTCTTTTTATGAGTTTGTCGATTAGTTTTTTCTCGAACCCATTTAAATATGCCAGGTGTAGGATTTTCTCATATTCAATTTTATAGTTGGAGATGGACAGAGGCAAACTGACGAGGCGGTAAACAAGCGAATGGAATGATGCAATTTTTTGTTGATATGGGCAGAAAGAATCAAATGTGATTAAACGATCGGTTGAGGTGGGTTTGCGATAAACCGCAAAGTCTAATTTGTTGCTAACTCTTGTGCATTTCAGGTCTAAAAACGGCAAAGAATGTTGATCATCTTCTATTTCGAACGTGAACTTAATGCTGTCGTATTTACTGTTTATTGTGTTTAGTGTGTGTTGGAGCTGGTCTTTTTTTATTATGCAGAAAACATCATCTACGTATCTAATCCAAACTCTTGGTAAGACGCCTTCAGTTTCAAGATCCTTTTCGAATTTAGCCATGAACGCCTCTGCAATTAATGGTGAAAGAGGATTACCCATGCTTGTGCCAAAGTCATTGGAATAAAATTCATTTCGAAAAGTAAAACAATTGTGAGACATGCAAATCTTCGCTGCATTAATCAAAACTTTAATTTTATCTGCGTTCACTTGTTTATTATCCAGGTGTTGTTGGAGATGATCTATTGCTATGCCCACGGGGATGCTTGGAAACAAAGCTGTGACGTCGAAGGATGCACAAATTTCGCCTTCTTCAATTATTACGTTTTTGGTCTTATTGACAAATTCTAAGGAGTTTTTTATGTTAGCTCCATCTAAACTGCCATATTTAGAGAACTCCATAACTAACCACTTTGCGACGCGTACTAATGGTGACGATGTGTTGGAAACTATTTTACGCATTTTTTCACCTTCTTTGTGCACCTTCGGTAGGCCGTACATTTTGGGAACGCTTGGGTTTGACACTATTAAGCTATATTTGTTGACGTTAAAAGTTTCGCAAATTTGTTTGATTATCGATTTGGCGTCGGTAATCATGCGGTTAAGCGGGGATCTTTTTAAACGTTTAAAACCATCTTCTTCAATAGAGAGGCGCATTCGGTTGTCATAATCCTGTTTATCCATAATGACAACTTTGTTCCCTTTATCGGACTTCATATAGTAAACGTCTTTCGCTTTCAAGTCCTTGAGGGTGTTTACTACTTCAGGGGAATGGGATTTTTTGCGATTGTGTTTAGCATTTTTGATCAATTTCATTGCCGCTTCCCGTATTGTGTTCTGTGTGTGGGCAGGCTTGAATTGAATAGCCGATTCGATGTCTACGACAGATTCTTCGATTTTTGTAAAGTTTGTATCGGGGGTGAAATTCAGGCCTCTGTTTAATAAGTTTAACTCTTGTTCATTGAAATTGGCTGTGGATAAATTCATGACAAGGTTTTCTACTGGGTGGATTGTGTGTTTTACTTGTGAATGTTGACTGTGTTGTTCTTCAATGAGTCTCTTTAATTTCCTGTTTTGTATATTGCGTTTTTCGATAAAAATGGTGTGACATTGTTCAAAAATTTTTTGTTGAGTGTTCATAAAAACGGCGTATGAGACATTGTCCATTGATTTTGTCAACTCAAGATGAAGACTGTATAATTCAAGTTGCGTTGAGTCGAGACGGCTATACTGGAATTTGATTTCATATGTGATCCAGTTCTGTTTGGCTTTGGCTAGAACACGATTTGTACGGGAGTTTGAAATACTGCATTTTATATTCGCGAATTTGGGTATTACTTTAAATGATTTGCACTGTTTAAAAAAGAAAATATCGGCTTTTATTTTCACCCTCTTGTTCAGTAAACGAGTGTAACGGTTCAATTGTTGCTTGGATTGCATGACTTCATACACTATATAGACAATATTATTTTGTCAAATAGACGAACCTTTGTTTGTAGTCTAATTTATACAAAAGTTTTTAAACAAAAAGTTCCTTTATGGACTACAAAAAATTTTTTGTGAAAATAAAACACCTTAATGTTTGGTGACATAAAACATATATATTTTATTTTACACAACCGTATGCATTTCGGGCAGACTTGCTGTCCATCATCAGCGACGCGCTACTAAACAAAAAGGTTTTAGTAAATAAACAAAGAGGTATAAACAATAACATTTGGTCATTACAACAAAATTTTTAAATCAAAGAAAAGAGAGGAGAATTTATATTCCCGTTGTCAGAATTCATGGCAAATTTGCGAAACTTTTAACGTCAACAAATATAGCTTAATAGTGTCAAACCCAAGCGTTCCCAAAATGTACGGCCTACCGAAGGTGCACAAAGAAGGTGAAAAAATGCGTAAAATAGTTTCCAACACATCGTCACCATTAGTACGCGTCGCAAAGTGGTTAGTTATGGAGTTCTCTAAATATGGCAGTTTAGATGGAGCTAACATAAAAAACTCCTTAGAATTTGTCAATAAGACCAAAAACGTAATAATTGAAGAAGGCGAAATTTGTGCATCCTTCGACGTCACAGCTTTGTTTCCAAGCATCCCCGTGGGCATAGCAATAGATCATCTCCAACAACACCTGGATAATAAACAAGTGAACGCAGATAAAATTAAAGTTTTGATTAATGCAGCGAAGATTTGCATGTCTCACAATTGTTTTACTTTTCGAAATGAATTTTATTCCAATGACTTTGGCACAAGCATGGGTAATCCTCTTTCACCATTAATTGCAGAGGCGTTCATGGCTAAATTCGAAAAGGATCTTGAAACTGAAGGCGTCTTACCAAGAGTTTGGATTAGATACGTAGATGATGTTTTCTGCATAATAAAAAAAGACCAGCTCCAACACACACTAAACACAATAAACAGTAAATACGACAGCATTAAGTTCACGTTCGAAATAGAAGATGATCAACATTCTTTGCCGTTTTTAGACCTGAAATGCACAAGAGTTAGCAACAAATTAGACTTTGCGGTTTATCGCAAACCCACCTCAACCGATCGTTTAATCACATTTGATTCTTTCTGCCCATATCAACAAAAAATTGCATCATTCCATTCGCTTGTTTACCGCCTCGTCAGTTTGCCTCTGTCCATCTCCAACTATAAAATTGAATATGAGAAAATCCTACACCTGGCATATTTAAATGGGTTCGAGAAAAAACTAATAAAAAGACACTCAAATTCAAATTATAAAAATAAGCTGACGACCCTTTTCACACAGAATAAAGAAATTAAAACAAACACCCTAATACGCATCCCCTTCACATACCTCCCGCAAATCACAAATAGTCTTGCAAATTGTTTTGAGAAAAACGATATGAAAATTGTCTACACTAACAACAAGAAATTAAAAAATATTCTCGGCTCCACCAAAGACAGTACACCCACGTTGGAGCGAAGCGGCATTTACGAAATCAGCTGCTCATCTTGCGATGCAAAATACATAGGCCAAACACGAAGACAAATTTCTGTTCGCTTTAAAGAGCATGAAAAGCATTGCAACAACGAAGAAGTGCATAGATCCGCAGTAGCAGCGCATATGCACAAGACTGACGATAGTCCAATACAACACAGCATTGGCACCGTAGCAGAGAACTTGCGCTTAGTTAAAGCTGTTCACAACAACAAAAAATTAGATGCTTTTGAATCCCTTTATATATTTAAAACTAAGAATGCCATGAATTCTGACAACGGGAATATAAATTCTCCTCTCTTTCCTTTGATTTAAAAATTTTGTTGTAATGACCAAATGTTATTGTTTATACCTCTTTGTTTATTTACTAAAACCTTTTTGTTTAGTAGCGCGTCGCTGATGATGGACAGCAAGTCTGCCCGAAATGCATACGGTTGTGTAAAATAAAATATATATGTTTTATGTCACCAAACATTAAGGTGTTTTATTTTCACAAAAAATTTTTTGTAGTCCATAAAGGAACTTTTTGTTTAAAAACTTTTATATAATTGAAAAACTGTTTAAAACTCGTAAAAATCCGAATTGGATTTAAACCATGAGTGAAAAAGACAATAGCAATAATCCGCTTGGATTATTGCAAGATTATTCTGATAAAAACTATACAAACTTAACTAATAGCAATTATGCTAAAACTTCAGAAATGTGTGCAAACGTGCAAAGTGAACAACAAGGTGACCTTGAATTTGTGAAAACAAATAGCAACAATGTTATTGATAACTCTCGTGCCAAAAACAATGATAAAGCTGAATACCTAATAAAGCGACGCAGGGAACAAAGAGAAGGGCAAATAGACTCATATCGAGAGGTGATTGAAGATTTGCCTCAAGCTGAAAGAACGCAACACCATTATAGCTCCGTATTCGCATCTAATCAATTGAAGCCATGGTGTCATTTGCCGCCTGATGATCCATCGGATACAAGCGAACCCGATGATGATGACACCAGCATTTCGAGCGAGGGTGCTTCGAATGGTCAGGAAAGCCGACTGTAAGCGACGGCAACCTTGACTATATCACAAGTGCCGGCAACCCTTACACGACTGTCAAAGAGATGGATACATACAAGAACGAAGAAGAGAAGAACATTCAATTAGCAACCAGCACGCGCACTACGCCTTCATAAATTTCGACATTCATTTAATTCATTAATAGCACTGGATCACAAATTCCAACTTTTTTTCTGCACCAGAGACGCCATAGTGAAATTCCTATGTAAAATCACCTCCTTATTCCGAAAATCAAAGTTATTTTTACTTGAATGGTACCGTTTTGAGATATTTACGATTTACCGTTATTTCAAAAAACAAAAAAGGTGGCTCCACTTAATCGTGTATATCTCAAGAACAAATTGAGCTATTCGAAAACGCTTTGAAAAATTTGAAAGCTTATAAAATTTACTATAATCAGTACATACAACACTTTTTGCTAGGTCCTGCAGATTCAAACATAGTGAACAATCATTACGGATTTTTTAAATTTTTTTTGTAAAAGTATAAAAAAATTTGTACTTTGCGAGGAAGCATCTCGAAAACTTTTTGTTTTTTTGCTGATAGTTTTTCCCCTCTCTAAGCTCTGTTTTATTACAAAAAAAAAAACAAGCTATCTGTTGAAATTAATGTATGCCATCAATTTGAATTGCAAGATTAATTAGTTAGTAATGTCTCACAGAGAGCCTTTTGCTTGAATGAGATGTAATGTCATGCATGAGACAGATATGTTGAACTGTCAAGCAAGTATTCAAATGTAACAATTATTTTCAGTCTTCATTATACGTTTTCAATATAAACACGTCTTTTATTTATACGGACACTCGCGCAAGTATACCTTTATATATATATTGTAGAAAATCTGCCAACAATGGTTATGGGCCCAGATCGCGCATAGAATAGTGAAATTAAATAAAAGTTGTTTAATAAAAGAAAAGCGGTTCGCGTAAGTCGTGAAAATGAATTCAAATTATCAAATTGAGAAACTGGGTGATGAAAATTACGATGTGTGGAGTATGCAAATGCGTAGTATACTTGTGAACACAGACCAATGAAACATCGTAAGTGAACTTTTAAAACGCAATGCCGAAAATGGAGCAAAGTGGGATCAAGATGATCAAAAGGCATTAGCAAACATAATTTTGTGTGTGAAGCCAACACAACTTGCATATATAAAAGCGTGTAAATCGTCAGCTGAAGCATGGAAAAAACTTCGCGACGCTCATATGCCAAGTGGTCCACTACAAAAAGTGTCGTTGTATAAAAAATTGTTAAATTGCAGTATGTCTGCAAGTCAGAACATGTCTAGCTATATCAATTCGTTTGTCGAAATTGTGGATAAGCTGGCAGAAGTGAACATTGAGTTAAATGACGAACTCAAAGTGATTATTCTATTGTCGGGTTTACCGACAGCGTACGAAAATTTCGTTGTAGCCATAGAAACGCGTGATGAATTGCCGAGTTTTAGTGCTCTGAGAGTGAAACTTCTAGAAGAAGGTGTGAGAAGAGAGCAACAAGAAAATCGTGAAGATTCAGCGCAAGCGGTTTATGCACGTGTTAAAGAAACACGCGCGAGTGACAAAGAACGCACAAAAACAAATACAAGTTTTAAAGGCAAATGCTTTAATTGCGGGGTGCGCGGGCATACGGCTGCTCAGTGCAGGAAAAACACAAAACAAGTGAGTGATCAAAGTGACAAAAAGAACACAAAAGCAGCACAGCTTTCATATGCTGCTTGTGCTGCAGCAGTGAATGTAAACAACAACAACGATGTATGGTGTATCGATAGTGGCGCTACAGCGCATATGTGTTATGACAAAAATATGTTTATTTCGCTGGTTGAGCGAAAAGAAAAAGTCATGTTAGCAGCAGACAAATACACATACTCTCATGGTGTAGGTAAAATTGTGTTGAAACGAAACGAGGTGAATATAGAACTGCAAGACGTCTTATATGTACCATCACTCAAAATGAATTTTTATTCTGTGAGTAAAGCAATGCAATACAAACATACAGTGGTATTCAAAGAATATACTGCAGAGGTAAAAAATAGAAGTGGTTTGATTTTGATAAAAGCTAAGCTGGTAAATAATTTGTTTATTTTTAACATGCAAATGCCAAATTCGTTGTTGGTGTGCGATAATGTTATGTGGCATAATCGATAAGGGCACATAAATTATGATAGTTTAAAAGACTTAGCTGAAAATGATTTAGTTCGTGGTATGGATGTAAAGGGTTCCATAACGAAAACAAATTGCGATACGTGCAACAAAACTAAAATCAGTGCAGTAAAATTTCCCAAGAAAAATGAAATTGAAGCAAGTGAAAAGCTAGAGCTGATACACACGGACGTTTGTGGTCCAATAAATGTAAAGTCAGCTGGTGGTGCACGATATTTTGTAAGTTTTATGGACGATTATTCACGAATGATTTTTGTTTATTGTATAAAACAAAAAAGTGAAGTTTTTGAAAAATTTAAAATTTTCAAAAATATGGTTGAGTGCCAAACGGGTTTGAAAATAAAGAAACTCAGAAGTGACAATGGTACTGAGTACCTAAATAAGAAATTTAATGACTATTTAATAGAGTGTGGTATTAAAAGACAGCTTACAGTGCCATATACTCCACAACAAAACGGCGTTGCAGAACGCGTTAATCGCACGATTGTCGAAATGGCTAGGAGTATGTTGGTACATGCTGGTATGAAAGAAGAATTTTGGGGGGAAGCGGTCAATACTGCTGTCTATCTTCGTAATCGAGCGCCTACAAAATTGCTCAAATCGTGTACGCCATATGAGTTGTGGTATAAGAGAAAGCCGTCGGTAAAGCATCTTAAACTTTTTGGTTCGCGTGTATTTGCACTAGACAAAACGCATCATGGAAAGTTTAGGGCAAAGGGCAACGAGTATGTTTTTATTGGATACTCTGAAGTTGCTAAAGCATATAGGCTGTACGACAGGCAAAGCAAGCGAGTAATTGAACGACGCGATGTAAGATTTGTAGAAGATGAGATGAGCTCCGAAATTAGTAGCAACAGTAGCAACAAAGATAGCGACATGGCCACAATTATCATGAGTTTTGATAATCGTAATATGGTCGATAGTAATCGTAATATGGTCGATGGTAATCGTGATGTGGTAGAAGAAGATCAAGTTGAAAAATTTGAAAGTTGCACTGAAGATGAGGAAGAGGTTGAAGTAACAGACGTTGTCGTCGAAGCAAATAATGACGTTACGCAAAATGAAAATGAATCAGATGGGTCTGATGGCATCGAGGTACAACCGCGTCGTGGTCGAGGCAGACCGAAGTTTGTTCATTCTGGGGGTGTTGGTCGTCCTAGAAAAGAGTACAACATGTTGAATTATTTGCAATATGGTGAAGACATCGAAACGCCGCTAACGTACAAAGAAGCATTAGCAAGCGAATATTCCTTTGAGTGGGAGAAGTTTATGCAACAAGAGCATGCGGCACTTATAGCAAATAATACGTGGTCGTTAGTCGATCTGCCTAAAACTCAAAAAGCAATTGGGTCAAAATGGGTTTACCGTATTAAACGAGATGCAGATGGCAACATTGAAAAGTTTAAGTCAAGGCTTGTTGCGAAAGGCTGCAGTCAGCAAATAGGTTTAAATTATTGGGAAACTTTTTCGCCAGTAATTCGGTATGAGACAATTCGCATGCTACTAGGAGTTGCGGTTGAGAAAGAGTTACACTTACATCAGCTCGACGTATCAAACGCATATCTCAATAGTAAGCTTACAGAAGACATCTACATACGACAACCTGAAGGTTTCATCGATAGCAAAAATCCACAAAAAGTTTTAAAACTGAATAAAGCAATCTACGGCTTAAAGCAATCAGGTCGACATTGGAACAGTACGTTAAATGCAGCATTAAAAGGTTTGGGGTTTAATCCGTGTAAATCTGAACCATGTTTGTATGTCAAGCAATCGAATGGCATTTATAGTTACATAGCAGTGTATGTTGACGACCTGATCCTAGCATGTCCAAATGAAGAAGAGATAGCGTACGTAAAACGTAAATTATCTGCGAATTTCGAATTACACGACGGAGGCATGCTAAAGTATTTTCTTGGTTTTGAAATAGAGCGCAAAGGTAAAACGGGTGAAATTTCTGTGTGTCAGAAAAAGTACATCAACGCGTTGTTACGCGTGTATGGTGCGAGCAATTGTCGACCAGTAAGCACACCACTAGATCCTGGTTTTCAGGTAAGCTGTACAGAAGAAAATTGTTCTAAAGCAGATGTCAAAGAGTATCAATCGTTGATTGGCTCATTGATGTATTTGGCCATTTCATCGCGTCCAGACATAATGCTCGCTGTGAGCGTTTTGTCGCAAAGAAACCAAGATCCACATTCTGAGCACGAAGCTGGCGCAAAACATGTTCTTCGTTATTTGTCAAAGACAGTCGATTTAAAATTGCATTATCGTAAAAATGAAAAACATGTAGAAGGCTTCGCAGATGCCGATTGGGCAAGTAACAACGTCGATAGGAAATCGTACACCGGCTATTCGTTTTTCTTAGCTGGTAGCGCATTTTCTTGGCAATCGAAAAAGCAAAACGTAACCGCATTAAGTAGTACTGAGGCGGAATATATCGCTATGAGCACAGCAGCAAAAGAAGCTATTTATCTTCGCTGTCTACTACAGGAAATCGGATGTCATGGAGAAAATCCAGTTATTTTGAGAGGTGACAATATGAGCGCTTTGCAAATTTCGAAGAATCCTGTTTTCCATAAGAGAACTAAGCACATAGATATAAAATATTATTATATTCGAGAGGTAGTTGAAAGAAAAGAAATTGATCTTAAATATGTTTCCACTAATGAAAATGTATCTGATATTTTTACTAAAAATTTGCAAAAACAAAAACACAATAAGTTTGTAGAAATGCTTGGTCTCAATTAAAATGTTAAACATGAATTAAAAATTAAAAGTAATTAATCTTGAGAAAGAGTGTTGAAATTAATGTATGCCATCAATTTGAATTGCAAGATTAATTAGTTAGTAATGTCTCACAGAGAACCTTTTGCTTGAATGAGATGTAATGTCATGCATGAGACAGATATGTTGAACTGTCAAGCAAGTATTCAAATGTAACAATTATTTTCAGTCTTCATTATACGCTTTAAATATAAACACGTCTTTTATTTATACGGACACTCGCGCAAGTATACCTTTATATATATATTGTAGAAAATCTGCCAACACTATCAGTGAACAAAATCGATGAACTAATACAAAAGTTATAAGCATTCAAGTAAATATATCCATTTAATGCTTAAGTACCCTACTGGTAGGTACATATGTGTTAGTATTCGTATATCAGTTAGTTAGCAGGTAGATTTTCGAAAAGTTATTAAATACAAAAAGGTGTTAGTGTCGTTTTCTCAAACCTAGGTACATTTTAAACAAGAGCATATTTTTGAGGCAGGTAGTGTTTTCTTTGTAGAACTAGGGAACCTTTTTGTTTAGGTAGGCTTGAATTTTTACTGGATCTAAGTATTAATAAGAGTACATGCGCCTTGTTCCTTCATAATATCTGCAAGGCTCGCCGGATACTGTTCAGTTTATAACCCGTCATTTAGGAGTTCGGTTTGAGCTACTATCGAGAGCGGACGTGTGTGCCTAAGCAAACAAAAACATATAATTGAAAAACTGTTTAAAACTCGTAAAAATCCGAATTGGATTTAAACCATGAGTGAAAAAGACAATAGCAATAATCCGCTTGGATTATTGCAAGATTACTCTGATTATTCTGATAAAAACTATACAAACTTAACTAATAGTAATTATGCTAAAACTTCAGAAATGTGTGCAAACGTGCAAAGTGAACAACAAGTGACCTTGAATTTGTGAAAACAAATAGCAATAATGTTATTGATAAATCTCGTGCCAAAAACAATGCTAAAGCTGAATACCTAATAAAGCGACGCAGGGAACGAAGAGAAGAGCAAATAGACTCATATCGAGAGGTCGAAGATATTGCTGACGAAGCTGAGAGCAAACAAGCATTGATGACGTTACTACAATCACTTACCGCACAAATCTCTGGACTAAAGAGCATAATATTACAACTTAACGCTGAAAAAGCAATTCTCAAAGAGGAGAATGAACAACTAAAGAAAAATCCAAATAAAAACTAGTAAGGAAGTCTAAGTTCGGGTGTAACCGAACATTAAATACCTAGTAGTGATCTGTTGCGTTATCCCAATTAACTCAGGTCTATTTTAATACCTGAAAAGGTGGTATAAAACAACTGATTGTTTTCGATTAAAAACACTTCTGTTGTAAGTGGTAAATTAAATTATCACTAAATAACAAAATATAATATGAAATAAAAAAAAGGTATGAAAATAAAAAAAAAATAATAAAACTAGTAAGGAAGTCTAAATTCGGGTGTAACCGAACATTAAATACCTAGTAGTGATCTGTTTTGGTATCCTAATTTACTCAGGCCTATTTTAATAACTGAAAATTTGTTATAAAGGCAACTGATTGTTTTCGATAAAAACACTTCTGTTGTGAGTGGTAAATCAAATTATTACTAAATAACAAAATATAAATACCTTTCCTCATGTTCATGAAAGGTATGAAAATAAAAAAAATTAATAAAAAAAAGGCAGTAGAGTGTTAACTACTTGCCCGTAAATCTTGCTTGTTTGTTATTCGATTTGCGTAATTTTTGGCAGGAGTATACTACATACTATTGGGAAGTATCTCACAAAATTTCATTGAAATACATTCTTCAAATTCCAAGCAATCGCTTTTGAAAATAGCAGAGCTTTTATGCTAAAAAGTGGGCGGCGCCACGCCTACTTCACCAAACTCCACAAAATTTGTATACAGTTTAGTTTTGGTTAAAAAGCTTATTATGTGTGTAAAATCTTATTTAAATAACTTATACAATTATGGAAATATCGCGATTTTAATTTTACGAAGAAATTTTTTAGAACTGTGTTCAAAAAGTGGGCGTGTCCGTTCACCGATTTTGTTCATTTTTACAGCAAAGAGTGAGCTTTATATGTTGAACACTTTCTCTAAATATCGTTCCAATAAGTCAATTTTTACCGGAGTTATGGCATGTAAAGTTTTGTGGAATAATCCCCCATAAAGGGGCGGGGCCACGCCCATTTTCCAAAAATTTTGTGCTTTCGACTTTCTTTGCCCACGAACACTTCAGAGGTGAAATAGAAATGATATACAGCTAGTTTAAGCAAAGTTATAGCATATTCAATATATCTATGATCCTTTTCAAAATCTTTCGTATAAAATTGGGCGTGGACCTAACCCGATTTCAATAATTTTTTTTCGAAATATTTCTTGTATTAATATAAATATGTGTGCTGAAATTTGTTTTGCTATCTTGAGCAGTTTTTGATTTATGATTAATAATATTTCCAAACTTGACTATATCAAAAGTGGGCGGTACCACGCCCCTTTGTAAAAATTTTTTCAAAAATCTATTTGTTGCCTTAACGCTAAAGTGCATACCAAATATTATCCTTATAGGTGTATTATGTACTGAATAATCACTCTTTTTGTATTTTCGAAAATATTATATATATAGAAAGAGGGCGTGGCTTTTAACCGATTTTGCCTATTTTCAATAGCGCTCGGAGATAAGTGAAAAGGAACCTACATACCAAATTTCATTGAGATATCTCAAGATTTACTCAAGTTATCGTGTTCACAGACGGACGGACGGACGGACGGACATGGCTCAATCAATTTCTCTTCTCCTCCTGAACATTTTGATATATATAAGTCAATATCTATCTCGATTCGTTTATGCCGTTACATACTACCGTTAGGCCAATGAAGTTAATATACCTTGTGTGCGAAGCACTACTAGGTATAAAAAGGCAGTAGAGTGTTAACTACTTGCCCGTAAATCTTGCTTGTTTGTTATTCGATTTGCGTAATTTTTGGCAGGAGTATACTACATACTATTGGGAAGTATCTCACAAAATTTCATTGAAATACATTCTTCAAATTCCAAGCAATCGCTTTTGAAAATAGCAGAGCTTTTATGCTAAAAAGTGGGCGGCGCCACGCCTACTTCACCAAACTCCACAAAATTTGTATACAGTTTAGTTTTGGTTAAAAAGCTTATTATGTGTGTAAAATCTTATTTAAATAACTTATACAATTATGGAAATATCGCGATTTTAATTTTACGAAGAAATTTTTTAGAACTGTGTTCAAAAAGTGGGCGTGTCCGTTCACCGATTTTGTTTATTTTTACAGCAAAGAGTTAGCTTTATATGTTGAACACTTTCTCTAAATATCGTTCCAATAAGTCAATTTTTACCGGAGTTATGGCATGGAAAGTTTTATGGAATAATCCCCCATAAAGGGGCGGGGCCACGCCCATTTTCCAAAACTTTTGTGTTTTCGACTTTCTTTGCCCACGAACACTTTAGAGGTGAAACAGAAATGATATACAGCTAGTTTGAGCAAGGTTATAGCATATTCAATATATCAATGATCCTTTTCAAAATCTTTCGTATAAAATTGGGCGTGGACCTAACCCGATTTCGATAATTTTTTTTCGAAATATTGCCTGTATTAATATAAATATGTGTGCTGAATTTCACTTTGCTATCTTGAGCGGTTTTTGATTTATGATTAATAATATTTCCAAATTTGACTTAATCAAAAGTGGGCGGTACCACGCCCCATTTTAAAAATTTCTTCAAAAATGTATTTTTTGCCTTAACGCTAAAGTGCACACCAAATATTATCCTTATAGGTGTATTATGTACTGAATAATCACTCTTTTTGTATTTTCGAAAATATTATATATATAGAAAGTGGGCGTGGCTTTTAACCGATTTTGCCTATTTTCAATAGCGCTCCGAGATAAGTGAAAAGGAACCTGCATACCAAATTTCATTGAGATATCTCAAGATTTACTCAAGTTATCGTGTTCACAGACGGACGGACGGACAGACGGACAGACGGACGGACGGACGGACGGACAGACGGACGGACGGACGGACATGGCTCAATCAATTTCTCTTTTCCTCCTGAACATTTTGATATATATAAGTCAATATCTATCTCGATTCGTTTATGCCGTTACATACTACCGTTAGGCGAATGAAGTTAATATACCTTGTGTGCGAAGCACTACTAGGTATAACAAAGAAGATCATCACACTTCTATGACAGAAGTTGAACCTAATGAAAATGAAATTGAAATGGAAGAAAATTCTAACAAAAATAAAGATCACCAGACTTCTATGACAGAAGTCGAAATTACTGAAATTGAAATGCAAACAAATTTTGAAAGAGAAGAGAGCAACGAAACATCTACAAAAACAACGCATAAACAAACACAATCAGTACCAAAACGTGGATCGAATAAAAATAAAGAGAATCCGCCTGTATTTATTTGCTATAACATTAACCAAAAAGAAATGTCAATTAATTTACAGCAATTATTAAAACACAAAAACTTTGTTTTCAATATTATAAACAAAAACGTCACACATATCAGCTCGGGCGTTATAAATGATTATAAATAAGGAAATACATTTTTATACTTTTACTCCCAATGAGGAAAAGCCGTATTCAATAGTTATTAAAAAACTGTCAAATGTTTATGAACGTGACGAAATTGTCGATTATCTTAATGAACTTAAACTTGATATCGAGATTCTTAACCTTTCAAAATTTAAAAGAGACAATTGGATAATCCAACTCAGCCATAACTCTAAGCTATCTGATTTCTATAATATTAAGTATATTCTAAATTGTAAAGTTGATTTTGAAAAATTAAAACCAATGGTACCCTCCCAATGTAAGAATTGCCAACGATTTACACATGTGGCAAGTAATTGTTATCTGCCATACCGCTGTGTCAAATGTATTGAAACTCATGGCCCTGGTAAATGTAAAATACCCCAAAAAGAAAATAACAACAAAGAGCATGTATATACCGATAGTGAAACGGGTCAATTAATTAGAAAAATAGGAATCCCTGTAAGTTGTGTTAATTGCAATAAAGAAGGGCATACAGCTAACTATTTTAACTGCCCGAAACGATTAGAAGTAATTAAGCGAATGGACGAACGTAGTAACCATAACAACAAAAAAGTCCAATCAAACATAGTTACTAAAAGTAATCTTACACCAGGTAAAGCGTCGGCTTCGTATGCTTTAGTTACGCGTGGTGATCATACAAAACGTACCTCACAAATTGGTAACTTAAAAACAAAAACATCATCACCTTTTGATAGTGTAAATAGTGAATGTTTTCGGTTATTTGGTAGCAGTATGACCGACTGCATGAAAAAAATATCAAGCTTTTCAAAAACCTACAAAGAGCTGCGTAATGATGATGAAAAATCAATAGCACTCTTTGGCCTTTTAACAGAGTTAAGACTTAATCATGATTAGTAAAAAACTGAAGTGTATATTAATAAATGTGAACTCATTGATTTCAAAGCACAAAAGACATTTCTTTAACTTCTTTTTAAAAAAACATAAGCCAGACGTAGTCCTTATAGCCGAACATCGGCTAAACCCTAGACATAGAATTAACTTCAAAGAATATAAATTTATAACACAGGTTGATAGTGCTAAACATGTAGGAAACAGGAAGTCCACATCCAGCACTGCAACTGCAATCTGCATAAGGGAACAGTATAAATATGAAGTGATCAAAATTCCAGATACTGTCCATTTGGAGAAAGTAGCGTTAAAAATTTGTTGCACAAATGGTGATCAGATCACGTTTGTATCTTTATATAATCTTCCATCAGACTTACTTTATGTAAGTGACCTCAATCTAGTGTTAGAGTCTCTTAATACAAGCAAAATAATAATTGGTGGGGATCTCAATGCCCGCCACTCCAACTGGGGAGACACCCTCACAAATAACAACGGTAGAATATTGAACAATTGGCTCCAGCAATGCCCCGTTTTGAGCCTAATACCCACAAAGCATCCCACTAGAGTAACTAAGCACACGGCTTCCTACTTAGATATCTTTTTAGTGACACCATTTGCTGGAATAAGCTTTGATGAAGAAAATGGATACGTGAATTGCTTGAAAACACATGATTTTGAATCCGATCATAGTGCTGTCGAATTGATCCTAAAATTAGAACATAATGTACTCGATTGCCAGCCAACCGAATATTTCAATTATGATAAAACAGATTTTAAACATTTCAATAATGTTCTTTTAGCCAATATCAGTACGAACAACCTACCATCCAATTGTAATGTATCGCGAAAAGAGATTGACGATTGTGTTGATAATCTTAGTAAAGCAGTTAACGCGGCTCTTAACTCAGGAGCGATACCAAAAGTTAAGGTACGCAACCGTGGTCTAATAAACCTTCCTACAGAAATTCTTGATCTGACCGTCTCAAGATGTGTAGATCCTCGGCGTAAAAACACTCTGACAGCTATAATTCGAAACCTTACTAAAATAATAGAGAAGATAAATATTGGTCAAACTACTTTGCCAAAATACAAATGAACAACAAAACATATAGCAAAATTAAAGGTCTGTGTGGCTTAAAAAAAGCGACGGAAATCCCAGACTTGATAATTAATCGAGAAAATATTGATATTGACCTTCCCTATGTAGAACCAACAAGCAACAATATTGGTAGCGATATTGTCTTGACCGAAAATTTATATAAAGTAAATGCTCTAGCTTACGCTTTTGAGGAAGTACACCGTCAAAACCTACACCTCGGAGAGGAAACCTTTTCAGTTTACATTGAAGATAATGTAGCAGAAATAGCTCAGTTGAATGAGCCGATAATATATTTTTCAAACAATTTAACAGCAGATGGTGAGCTTCATACGAGCGATTCTGAACAACAATATGAGCTTATAAGCGCAGAGAAAATTGGCGCCGTCTTACGATTAAATAATAATAAAAAGAGTTGTGGTGATGATGGCATCTCGAACTTCTTGCTTAAGAGAACAACCAACGATTTCTGGAGATTCTTAGCTATTCTCTTTAACCACTCGCTAAATATAGGATACTTTTCCACACAGTGGAAAACTGCAAAGGTAATCTGTGTACCAAAACCAAATGCTAATCCCAATTCTGTGCTGGGTTACCGCCCAATATCCCTGCTTTCCAATATAAGTAAACTATTAGAACACTTTATACTTGAAAAAGTTAAGCAACATATGGAAGAGCGAAATATTATGAAAGATTATCAATTTGGCTTTCGCCCATATCACTCTACGAATCATGCATTAACACTTCTATCTGACTTTGTATGCAGTAATCTGAATCGCCGACAAGCAACTATTCTAGTCAGTCTAGATTTAGAAAAAGCATTCGATACTGCATGGGTAGAAGGCATTATATATAAAATGTATAGAATATTTAGCTTTGATAAAAATTTGTGCAAAATATTGCACAGCTACTTAAAAGGTCGAACATTTTATGTAAGTGAATCTTTAAATAATTCTAGTATAAGAGATATTGCCGCAGGCGTGCCCCAAGGCTCATTATTGGGACCGATATTGTACAACATATTTTTAGCAGATTTCCCTGATCCGCCAGTGAATAATATAATGTGTAACTCTGATATAAAAGTTATAATTTACGCAGATGATATCCTTGTATTGGGGTCTCACCCACGCATAGCTAAAGCTAACGAAGCCATCAACCTATACCTGCATGAATTAAATAGATACTTTCAAAAATGGAAATTAAAAGTAAATCTCGCTAAAAGCGAAACTGTTATTATTAAGGGAGTTAAAAAAAATTTGCTTCCAAACGCTCGTAAGTATGAGCCCCAAATTAAAATTAATGATATAAACATAAGTAGCAAAGAACAAATTAAATATTTAGGCATAATATTGGACAGTAAATTCACCTTTGTTAAACACATAGATTTTATTTTGGCGAAAGCAAAAAAAATGTTTTTCAGCTATTCTAACTTAATTAAAAGACAGAGTGGTCTCTCAAACCGCATTAAATTAAATATATATAAACAAATAATTAGGCCAATAATTTCTTATGCTCATCCTATATGGTTCAACATTTCCTCGAGCCAAATGGAACGACTCAGAAAATTTGAGCGTTATATCTTACGACTTTGTAGCGGACTCAACCGCCAACCTTACAGAACAGGGACCTTTCGCAAGAGGGTTCCTAATAAAGTTTTTTACAAAAAATGTATAATATCAAGAATTGATTCCTTCCTAATCAAAACTTCATATCGATTTGTTGAAAGAATGACATACATGCAAAATGATCTGATTAATAAATACCTATCAAAACAAACAGAAATTTCTTTACCTATAACAGAAAGATATTTATTTATTTATTTATTTATTTATACATATTTATCTCCAATATATTTAAAAATATTAAAAAATAATTTGATGCTTCATAAAAATAATAAAGCAATATACTATCACAGGCGATACAAATCTTACAATGTCAACGATGATAATTTAGTTTACAATACCGACCAATTTATATTAGAGTAGCTTGTAGTTGCTTAACATAGGTTTCTTAAAACATATACGATAGTTACATATTAGCATATCTCCTTTTTAGCCCTTTTCGGAAGAATATTAATAAGTTTTAAAATCTTGCAAAACGCAAATGTAAAAAATAATCTTAACTGACTTTTCATATGTATATACGAAGTATTAGAATAAATTTTAAACTCCTAGATAAATACAAAAGTATGTTAGGATAACTCTAAATAACATAACTATTTAACATAAGTATGTAAACTTCTATATTTAATGTGATTTTGGGCAATAAATGAAATGAAATGAAATGAACCCGTCATTTACTTAGAAATAAAAAATGAATAAAAGGGCGCGAGAGTTTGAGTGTACAAATGATCCAGATATGTTCTGTTTCATCTGCGGTCAATTTATTGTTAAAAGTATGAGACGTGTGTTTCCAAATCCTTTGAAAGTTACATACTATAAGTGTTTTGTAATTGAGCCTAAAAACAATGAAAAACCATGGACACCGAACACTGTGTGCACCACATGCCGAGTCGAATTGATTTCTTCGGAAACCGGAACAAAAAGGTACGTTGTAAAAATTAGGAATTTGCGAGCCTTGCAGATATTATGAAGGAACAAGGCGCATGTACTCTTATTTATACTTAGATCCAGCAAAAATTCAAGCCTACCTAAACAAAAAGGTTCCCTAGTTCTACAAAGAAAACACTACCTGCCTCAAAAATATGCTCTTGTTTAAAATGTACCTAGGTTTGAGAAAACGACACTAACAGCTTTTTGTATCTAATAACTTTTCGAAAATCTACCTGCTAACTAACTGATATACGAATACTAACACATATGTACCAGTAGGATACTTATGCATTAAATAATAAATATAAATGGATATATTTACTTGAATGCTTATAACTTTTGTACTAGTTCATCGATTTGGTTCACTGATAGCTTGTTTTTTTGTAATAAAACAGAGCTTAGAGGGGGGGAAAAATATCTGCAAAAAAACAAAAAGTTTTCGAGATGCTTCCTCGCAAAGTACAAACTTTTTTATATTTTTACAAAAAAAATTTAAAAAATCCGTAATGATTGTTCACTATGTTTGATTCAGTAGCACCTAGCAAAAAGTGTTGTATGTACTGATTATAGTAAATTTTATAAGCATTCAAATTTTTCAAACCGTTTTCGAATAGCTCAATTTGTTCTTGAGATATACACGATTAAGTGGAGCCATCTTTTTTGTTTTTTGAAATATCGGTAAATCGTAAATATCTCAAAAACGGTACCATTCAAGTAAAAATAACCTTGATTTTCGGAATTGGGAGGTGATTTTACATAGGAATTTCACTATGGCGTCTCTGGTGCATTTTGGCTGTAAACCAGTGTAATTAATGCTTTATAAATTAACCTTAGGTTTACCAATACCCACCCGGGTGACCTTTTGGAATTTCATTAATTGATTATTCTACAACCATTGAAATCTAAAAATGCTTTTTACTCACTGATCAAAATTTTGAGTTCTTTCAGAAAATCGGAAATTAAATTGACTTTACAATTCGAAATAAGTATTTTTTTGGACTTTCTCATTTTATATACGTCGTTTACCGATACCCACCCTGGTGACCACCATATACATGAATATAAATGCTGTTGTTGCAAACGATTTATTCATGAATGTATAGGAATGTGTTTCTTTACTTCATTGAACGTAAACTAAAAAAATATGTACACTATTTCCGTACGGAACGATTTGTTGAAGGGCCCGCGTGACAGTTTTCACATTTCGTTTGACTTACACTATGCTCTACGCAAATGGGTTTTTTGCACTTTATACAGATTTGGCGAATGTTTCTCTTTTTCTTTTCGACAAGACATTTGTAACATTTGCCTTTGACCTTTATTCGTCCAGTTGCATCCCTTTCCTGGGCTTCATTGGCTCAAACTGCTCATCATCGTGGGGTTCGGAGCAATATCTATAAAAATTACCTAAAATGCATTCTATTGCAGATTTTATATGGAACCTTCCAGTAATATTTCGTTTTGTAGATCTCAACAATATTTGTGGTCTGCAGAGCTCCTCACCTAAATCCTCTAGGAAACGCCTACGGTTCACACGATTGGATTGCTTCTCTTCGTATGTTATAAATGCAGCAAGAGCTGCTACATCGAGAATATTAAAAAATAATGCCAAAGGCCAGCGAAACGTTCCTCTCTTTGTGGAATACTGCGATACCATTCTGTTCATCGTGTCAACTCTTGGTTTTGTTGTAGAACATAATTATATCAGGCTTATTTTTTGGCCCAGTAATAGCTCCATCTGCGTGCATAGTTGAGAGCATAACTACAGCTTTATTCTTGGCTGGGACATATGAGCACATTGTAGTAGTTTCGTTAAATCCAAACAAGCTGGAATGCTTGTTTTATTTTTTATACTGTACCCACCATAGGCAATTTCCAACTTCTTAGTTCGTTAGCCAATGAAAGTGTAGTAAAAAAGTTGTCTGTTGTGATATTTCTCCCGGATCCTTTGTATGGAGCTACCAAGTCTTTCACATCTCGCTCGCCTTGGTTTTTTTCCCGCACATTAATTTCTTTTCCTGTATACAATTGTCCCCGCAGTGGGTAGTAGCTATAAGAATCACAAGCCCACCAGATTTTGATTCCGAACTTAGCAGGCTTAGATGGCATGTACTGGGTGAATCTAGTGCGTCCTCGATATGCAAATAATTGTTCATCAACAGTAATAGATTCATGTGGTCGGTAGTAAGTGCCCAAATTGGAGTTAACCATCTCAAAAACATTTCATCTTCCGCCTCAGAGTCAGCATCAATCAAATCCGATAATATGCTTGCCTATCTTCGTAAGAAAGCCTATGACCAAAAAAACCAAAATGTTCACTTACCTAGAAATGAAAATGTTCGCTTACCTTGCAACAGCTGCTGCAGAAAGATATTCAAACTTATTTTCACTCATATTTATTATTTATTTTTAAGTTATTTTTATTTATTTTGTCCACACTCTCTAAGATAAATAACTTCTGCTTATTCGGACATAAATACAGCTTTCTCAGGAACAACGGTATTTTCCAGGGCGAATTCAATAACAAAGCAGCTGATTTGTTGAAATTAGGAGGGCGAAATAAAGCAAATAATTAATAATTAAGTCGCCGGACCATATGTGTCGTTCTCATTGGACAACTTTGATCACAACTGATTCCACTTATTATTAAAATAGATAATTTACTAATCGGCATTTAATAAAATTATACATGCGAACGATTACAAGACAATGTATATTATAACATAGCAAATGAACACGGGTCACCCGGGTGGGTATTGGTAAACTTCGTACATAAAAATCTCTGGTAATCGTAAGGTGAAAGGATCATATCATTATCAAAATTGAAGTTCTGTTTATTTAAAATACGGCTATCCTACACGCGCCAGAATAATGATTGGCTCTGTAAACGAGCAATACTTACGCCCAAAAACGACCAAGCAGCAGAAATAAATTACAGTATTCAAAAAAAATTTGATGGAGAAGAGGTGGTATACCGAACAATAAACACCAATACTACCAAACAATTTTCCATTTCACTTCAAACGCGTGCAGTTTTCTGTGAGTGTGTGTTTGCCTATGACAATTAATAATGGTTCAATTACCCACCGACGCAAGCACGTAGTACGTGTCAGCTGACACGACCTGTCTTATGAGAGTGCCATGTAAGTGATTACTCAACGACGTACGTGTACGTGAACGTAACGTAGAAATCAAACTACTTTTGATTTTTTACGTATGAACGTGTCAGCTGATTGCTTGCTCATACGACAGTGTTGCCTACTCACATTTTCGTATGCTCTTTTTAGATCGTTTTTATTTGTTTTACAAAAATACCTTTTCAATTATGCTAATAATATTGAAATAACCCAAAATAAATTTTGTTAAAATTTGATTTCAAATAAATTGACCAATTATTATTTTTTAATATCAGTTTCGGTCTTATATACAAAGAAAAATACTCGATTAAAATATACATGTTTTCGGTGGCATGCATGAAAAGCGCTCAATGGCAACATTGTATTAGATGTAAACAAAAGCAAATGGCTGATTTCTGCGTTAACATCACGGTCATAAAAGTTCGCCCAAAAGTACGTACGTACGTTATACGTACACGTACGTAACTCGTCGGTGGGTAATTCAGCTATAAGTCGCAAGGCCAGACACTTCGAGCAGCCGGTATCGATCTTAGGACAAACTGTTTCTCACACGGACAATTGTATGTTGCTTGCTCAAGGTTACTGGCCAAGAAAATTTATTTATATTTTGTAATATGGGAAGAGCATCAAGGGCCACTTTCATAAAAGCCGGTTAAGCCTAATCGGTGATTAATTTGACAGCTAACCGTACAAAATACGTCGATTAAACTCCGGTAAGCGGCTACCGGCTTTTATAAAAGCGGCCCCAAATCGTCCCCTCAATATAACAATAGCGTATGTGCTCATACGCCATTATTTTTTTATTGCATATTTAGAATCTCCATCATTGATTCTATGTCTGATCAAAATTTCGTCAAATTCTACTTCCACAAAGTGGGTCAAAATGTCATTGGAAAAAATGGTGTATAATTTCTTGTTCAAACATTTCCTTCAATAAGTGTATAAGCTCATATGCGCTATTTTACTTGAAATTGCCACTGCAAAGCTGTTAAAAGAATAATAGTGTATGCGCATTATACTCCATTTTACCCTGTAGAAATAAATACAATTTATCAAAACTTTAACTCATAAAATAGCTTATAATGATATACACTATTGTTTGAGAAATAGTTTTATTCCGACCATTTCTATACCCCACATAAGCTGTTTTATTTTCAATACAAATTCGAAAATTTTATCAGAAATTTACAAGAGTAATAGTCTATGCGATTTTTACGTTGTTTTGACTACATGAATGCCAAGGAAATATTGTAGTCATTTGAAATTTCAGCTTGCAAATTCATTTCGCAGAGAAAGTTTGTTCATTAAAAATATGGATTTTAAACATATGAGTGAGTATCGTCCATTATATAATGTAAGTGAAGAAAGTAAGGTAAATACAGTGGAACTTCCTTATAGTGAATTCACAGGGGACTTGAAAGTCGCTTCACTATATGGAGACTTCATTATACAGAAACGTCATTTTTACTTCAATTTCTTAACACAACTGAACTCCTACTAAAATGTACATACATATGAGTCGTTCAGTGTATAAAGGAAATGAGTCCAAAAATTTGAAATGGAGAAAAACGACAAAACAGTTGACGTTGATATTAAAACTATTTGTTACGACAAAACTAAAAGGTAAAGTTCAAAAATTAGTTATTAGGACTTCTTTTACAATTTCTAAAAATATAATGTTAGTATGTAAGTGGATGTGTTCACAAAACCTGTTAATATGATACAAATACGTTTTTACTGATAAGGGTTTCAGTGGAAAAAGGGAATAAGTCCACCAAAATTTTTGTTGTTAATATCGATACCGTGAAAA
The DNA here is from genome assembly GCA_951509765.1 of Sphenella marginata. NCBI lineage: Eukaryota > Metazoa > Arthropoda > Insecta > Diptera > Tephritidae > Sphenella > Sphenella marginata. Next base: position 16,532,254 of record OX608078.1, read on the forward strand.
TACAAATTAATTATGTTTTGAATTTGAGCATTCGTTCGGAAATAAAAATAAAAAATGTCCATCTACTTAAATATTGGCTTACCTCCCGTAGTGTTTTAATTGAATTAGTATATTTTGGAAAGAGTACTTTTTTTTTAATTTTGTATAAAAAAGGCTGCAGATAATTTGTTTTTTAGCTCAGTGCATTCGCACAGTTTTATTTTTAATGAACTTAAAAAATAACATAAAAAATTTCTTATTTTGAAAACAAAAATAAGTTTAAAATTTCTTCTTTTTGAATGAATCTTTATTATAACTATTTCATTTAACAAAATATAATGTCGTCTTCGGAAGGATCTTTCTGACTTGAACCTGTTTTCAAGTTTTTATAAAAAGTATGGTGCACGGGAGGGATATATGTTAATAAATCAATCATATCCTTTTTCTTTTCTTTTGTTATGGCTCTAGTTTGAGGATAGAATATATTTTGAGTCAGGCTATTCAATAACATTGTCTTACCCTGCTTTCTTATACTTATAATATTTACTGAATTAATATGTACAGGTCAAAAAATTAAAAATGTTTACGACAAGAATTAGAAACAAAAAAGAGTGATTAAAAGCAAAGTTAACAACTGATTAATGCAAAATAAATGCACACGTGGACTTATTCCCTTCTTCCACTGAAAATAAAAATTTTTTGTTTCGTACAAAAAAATCTTTTGTCTTTAAAAGAGGTTTGCCGTTGAAATTTGAAAACAAAATTTTTACCATACATAGTTAGTCGTAAAAGGAAGTGTATCCAAGCGAAATCTCAAGAAAGCCAAAAATGGACTCATTCCCTTTATACACTGAGCGACTCATATGTATGCATGTATTTTCATTTTGCGATTCCCCGTATTACATTTCTACATTTCGTTTATTTCTGAGAATACGCAGTTACAAATAATTGTGTGTAACCGAAAACATATTTAAAAAAATTCACTATACGGAGACAAAAACGTATGAAGCTTGATTTTCAAGCAGTAAAATTTGTTCATTATATAGAAAACTTCACTATATAGAAATTCATTATAAGGAGACAAAAATGCACCTAAAGTAGAACCAAAAAGCTGTGTCTTCAAAATGACTTCATTATAGGGAGAGCTTCATTGTAGGGAAGTTCACTATAAAGAAGTTCCACTGTATCAACAGGAATTAATTACTGTTTTATAATGTTACAAATTGATATTTTAATAAAAATACCGTAAAATTATTGAATGAAACAGCGTATACCATACAAAATAAAATAGTGTATCAGATACATCATACGAATTCCCTAAAAAATAAAATGGCCTATATGGAGGACTTGCGCTTTGAATAACATAACTATGGTCTTAAAGGATGCGTAGAATAAAAAAACTTGGTAAATTTAAAGGCAAGAAACGGTATAATGTATTCATCGAAAAATCCACTATGAACAATTTTTATTTACAGTGATATTGAGGTTTTAATAGACATCTGATTTGACAAAAACTTTAAACTCGATTTTCTCAAAACCCAAAAAAAATTATACGCTATTGTTATATTGAGGGGACGAAATGTTGTATATAAAGAAATTCTTTAGACTTTCTTTAATTATTGAAAATATCATTTTTATTTATTTAACTAAATACAACTGTAAATAATTGAATTACATTTGAAACCCTCGCTACACGCGTTATAGAACTATTAAAATAAATTATCCTGGTTCGGTACGAGCTATAGACCTATCATAATTTTTTCTGCAGCGAAAAATTATTGTTGTTTTTGGGTTTTTTAATAATTTTTTATTAATTATTAAAAGTTTTTGTTGAATTGAACAGGAAAAATTTAGAGACAACCGCCATAGCTTTTCTTATAGATCCATTTCGGAAGTTGCTAACTTCAATCATCAGAGAAATTTTGGCACGCATTGCTAACTATTGAGCTTGAGTTGGCAAACTGTGACACCAAAACAGTCTTGCAAAAAATCAATCATGATCCAATCTCACCACCGGATGGAGGTGTTGCTTCATGAATTGGTAAAAGTTGATTGAACAGGGCGTTTAGAAGGCAAAAAATCCAGCGTATTGTTAGCTCAATAGTTAGCAATGCGTGCCAAAATTTTTCTGATGAGTGAAGTTAGCAACTTCCGAAATGGATCTATAAGATAATATATGGCGGGTGTCTCTAAATTTTTCCTGTTCAATTCAACAAAAACTTTTAATAATTAATAAAAAACTAGCAGAACCGGCAGACGTTGTCCTGCTAAAAATTAGGGCGTATTTCATTTATACATATGTATCTTAGCTTATTGCGTAGCACAACATCAACACTTTTGATATGATAGTTATATTATATGAGCATATTCTTGGGTCAGCCTTGGTCCACCTAATGGTCAATAACTTGGAAACGGGTTCGCAGATGAACCTGAAAACTGTTCGTTGTGAAAACTCTCATCAACACCTTTAATTTGAAACGCATATTGTTAAAATACATTCGGGGTCACCCCTGGTCCACATTTTGGTCAATATCTCAGGATTCCAGAAACTATTTAACTTTTTCTTTCTGAAGAACCTTCTCGGGGCACAAACAAATACAATAAAAAATGAAGTTAATATACCTTGTGTGCGAAGCACTACTAGGTATAACAAGTAAGGAAAGGGCTGTCTTCGGCAGTGCCGAAGGCTTTATATCTTTCATGAATACGCATGTCTTTTTTAAGTGTCCTACATGGCCAAACCACATTTATCGGACCAATCGGTTATATGGAAGCTATATGTTATGTTACTCCGATCTATATGATTTTCATTACACACATCATATTTATAATAAGTACCAACCTTGCAAAATTTTACGTTCCTAGTTTCTTAACTGCAAAATTTATAGCCCAAAACCCATTTATCGAAACTTTCGATTATATGGCAGCTATATGTTTTGTTTGTCCGATCTTATATTCTTTTTTTACTACACAGGTTACAGATATAATATGTACTAAACCTGCAAAATTTCGATTGTATGGGAGCTATGCGTTGTATTGGTCCGATCTTACTGGTTCTGAAAAATGATTAATATAATACAAAATGGCGGCTCCATACCAAATTTCATCGAAATATCTCTAAAATTGTGGGCTCAAACAGACAGATGGACGGACAAACGGACGGACGGACAGACGGACATGGCTAAATCAACTCAGCTCGTCACCCTGACCATTTCGGTATACTTAATGGTGGGTCTATCTCTTCTTCTTCTCATACTTACAAACATCGGACCAAAGTAATAATACCATTTCATGTCCATGAAAGGTATAAAACATTAGTGAAATCGGTCCAGCCGTTCTCAGTTGATGAGTTACTATACATTTCTTCCCTCCATTTTTATATATATAGACTAGCTGACCCGACAGACGTTGTTCTGCCAAGGTATTCCCTTATGTATAGTTCTTTAAAGATTGTTCATACTTTTCTAGTAGGGAACTGATAAGTTATAATTTTCCAGTACCATGGTGTACTGATAAGGTGAGAGCAACTTGAATTGCCATGTATTTTGTTAGTGTAACTTAGAATTTCGATTGTCAAACTTACAACGGCGCACAACAACAATGTTTGCCAATGTTGCCACACTTATCATGAAACACGAAGATTTTCTCTCTAGGTTGACAATCGAAATTCAGCTTCAAATAAAAATCAGCTGATTTCTTGCGGTCACCTTCTTAGTACTCCATGTCCAGTACCTTACACCTTGAGACCTGTTGAAAATAACAAACATTTTAATAAATTTTTCTTATATTCTCCTTTTACTCCCAAATTCACAAATTTAAAAATAGAAGTTTCACATTTAAAAATAGTAGTTTCATTTTTGGTAAAGTAGCGGTATCCACCTCTATGCTCTCCAGGTACAAGTTCAAGTTCGTAGCTCCAATGAAATAATACCATAACCAAAAAAGTGAGCTTCTCGGGTATACCTTCTGATTTTTTATCAGCTTTGGTGGACATAATTTATTTATCTTTTGCTTCGGGAAACTCTCATGAGTACAGCTACACCGGCATAGCTGTATGCACGACTTGCAACCTCACAGTTGCACCTACGTACCAAAGATCTCTCCACTAACACCACTCTCCCCGCAACTACCAAACAGGTGTTTTCTCATGGGGTTGGTTAGCGCATTAATTCCATAGAGCTGTTTTCACAGAAGCCGGTTAACGATAACCGGAATTTAACTGTTGTAGCTGTTAAATTAACCCTTGAATGAATTTTTTTTGAGTTACCATGCAATTGTATCTAAAAAAAAGTATAACTTTAAAAAAAAGATATATGTCTAAGTTCCCAACAAACACAGAAAATTTTTTTCTCCAACTTTAGATAAAACCTTGACTCTCAAGTGGAGATTCAGCTTTCCTCACAACTTTAGGTTATGCTTTGTTCTCCAACGTTATTTCTCAACTTGCGCATTATTTGAGATGAAGTTGAGAAATTGCCAAATAGGGAATTGCCCTTAAGATGAAGTTGAGATTTAATGCATTCTCAAATTGAGAATCACTGAAATTCCTATATCAAAAAAGTGCTTTGAAATTGAGAATACTATAACTCCACTATTGAGGTGCTGTTGAGAATTAACGTTGGAGATTTGAGAAAGGCATTTGACTTAAAATGCATCTCAAGTTGATATCAAACAAAATTGTTTGTTGGGTTACCTTTGTTTTAAAATTATCCTGCACTACATGGTTTGCGTTGAATAAGTTAACTTAGAAGACGCTGCTAAATTGTTAGTAGTTCATTGGACTTACCATTCATTGAACCAACCAAAAGCTCTTATGCATTTCAGCCACACTTTTACAGTATCTGAACAAAACTATTTAACTTACGCAGGCTTAGTCAGTTAAGAATACCGGCCATGATTTGATGAAAACGCTACGTTAAAGCATCATCACAGAAACAGATTGGAAACATTAAAGAAAAAATATTTGAAATCGGTTGAGCCGATACGGAGATCTTACGGGACATACCTACGCCAATTAATTTTTATATATATAGATTACAACTTCTTCACCATGATATAGATTATGAAAAAGGACGGAATAACAACCTATATTCACAATAAACAACCTATATTCACAATCACTTTTGGTTATTGCAGTGGCGGATACAGGTCTCCAGTTGGAGGGGGGCGATTGTGGCCGAAAGCTCAAGATCCAAATTGCCATGAAAGTCAGTAATATAAATAAATGATTAACTTCAGAACACCATTTTGACATAATTACAAATAAGCGTAACGAATTTATCTTTAAGCACTCAAACTAGCTCAACTAATTGAAAGGATTCGAACAAAAAGCAATCAAAAAATGATTTTATGCAACTCAAAGGTAGAAGCTAGTTCTTTCTGATAAGAGAGTTTCACTTGTGGCTTGAACTAAGTGGAGTTATTTTGAATCTATATCTATTGCAGCAGTCAAAAAATGAAAAAAGAGATGAATAATTTTGTTTATTGATATTAGGTTTATTTCAATATATTCTTCGACAGATTAAATATGTAGTTTTGTTACAAAGATGTTTTTGAAACAGTATAGGTACATTATTATTTTTCATAAATTTACGTCAAGCTGTTATGAAACAGTTCTATATAATAAAATCAATTTTTCGCTTCCCTTTTTTTGCGTATCTTTCTATTATGTTTTCAACGTCGATTTTGATATCATAATGTAGGTGTAAAAGTGTTAAGCCAGTGAGCCTCTCTTCAGTCATAGTTGTTCGTAACCACGTTTTTAATCGTCGAAGGGTAGAAAAACTTCTTTCAGGAGAAGCATTACTGACCGGCAGTGTAGCCAAAATCTTCAATAGAATCCTTATCAGTGGAAAAGCATTTTCGTCGCAGTGATCTAGAACTTCTACTGCCGATTTTGATATCGATTTTTGTTCGTCCTTTTTTGTCCAGAGTTCGGACCAAACTTCATACTCTCCTGTCAAATGGACAGTATTTTTTCCACTTTTCATCAAGAAATATGAGTATCGATCGCCTATAGATTTAACCAGTTTCAAAGCATTTTTTTTCTTTGAAAGAGTATCATTTTGTATAATTTTCGATGGCAGAAGTAAATTCAAATTAAAAACGTCCAACGTTTCTTCTGGCAATCTTTCTTGAAGGTCAAGTATAATATTGTCTAATAAAGGAATAAAAATCGCTTTTCGATAATACTCTTAGGCAGTAGATGCGGTAAAGTTCTAGCGATATATTTGTCTACTTGTTAGACGTGGAATACGAATCTCAAAATCTAATTGATCAGCCATACTCGTAATTTTTTCAAACAATTCCGAAAACTTACCATCTGCATTCGCTCTATAATTCTGGAGTACATTGAGTGTGCTATTCAAAGCTTCAGTAGCATTATTCAAATCAATACAAGGACCTTGTAAAAGTAGACTCAATGGTCGCGTTACTGAAAGAACATTGCTCAAACAGATCATTGATATTATAAATTCTGTGTCGCAAATTGCCTTTATCAACGATCGAGCTTCTGATGTCGTTTTCGAATCCTGCCATGTTGCGAATTCCTTCAAAGCATTTACAATTTCTGTGATACTGCCTTTAAATTGTGTAACACCATCATGTCTTTCTGACCAACGTGTCTCACACAGTCCACTCAAAGATTCATTGAGATGCTTTTTGAAAACCAGGTGACGTTTACCTGAAGAATTAGCAAAACTTATAATTGTTTTCATCAAAGCCATGCAATCTCTTGTTTGAGGAACATTTGAGGTTTTTGCAAGTGAGTTATTGAGTGCATGATTGAAACACGGACAAGATCTAGCGTATAGACAAAATTTGACAATTTCTTACATTTCTAGAACAGCCCCTTTTATTTCTGAAACCATAACTGAACAGCTATCTGTTCCGATGCCAACGCACTTAAGGAAATCGAGCCCGAATTTCTTCAGAATATCAACAACTATATGACCTAATGCTATTCCTGTGAGCCGTTTCTCTTCTTTATGAACATCTTCTGGACAAATTGAATCATAAGCGTCCACGAATGTTAAAAAATCTTCCCGAATTCTACCTTCATGAATGTAACGCAAACAAAGGCTGAGTTGTTCAATATGTCCTGCATCTGTTGTCTCATCAAATTCAATTGCATAACAGTCTGCATTCTTTATCCTGTCTATCAAAATATCTTGAATTTCTTCTTTGCAACAGTTTATTAACTCATTTTGCGTGGTTTTGCTTATATATGTGGCTTTAGAAGATGCAGTTTGTAAATGATTCTCTAATACAGTATCACCAGCAGCGATTCGGTACTGAAGAAGACCGCGAAAGTTACCCTGATTCACTGAAGATTCATAAGGATCCAGTTGGCCATCTCAATGACCTCTGAATGCAAGATTTTGACGCCCCAAAAAAATTACGTTCTGGATCATAACACGCAATAAGTTTTTGTTCTTTTCAATTTGAGCAACGCGATGAGAGTTGAGTATATTTGAAATATCTTTTTCGGGATTTTTATATGACTCAATAAAATCAGAAGCAGCAAGAACAGCTTCGATGTGATATTTATTAGATGCGTGGCACGCTATAGCACCATCTTTACCAGATAATTTAGCAAATGACAACAACGGTATCTTTACAAGTTTATTCAAAGGTATATTAGATCTCGGATTTCCGGTGTCACTTGCAAATATGAAGCAATACTTACAAAAACAGCCTTTCGAAATATCCGAGTAAACCAACCACTCGTTTTCGATCAAAAAGCGACGTCGAAAATATCGTTTTTAAATTTTTCTTTTCTTATTATGATTTGAAAAGGGAAATACGTAATCATTCGGTGGTGACCATGGTTCTTTCAGTAATTTGTATTTTGTATAATCATCCATCAAATGTTTGTTCTCTACAAAAAAACCTATGTCGAATTTATTCTGAACTGAATGTTGACCTGATGCAATTGTTAGAGTTGTCGAAGGCTGTACGTCGATGACTGCGTTACTATTAACGCAATCGCTTTTAACAAAATTAATAGCTTCTGCCGTGACATTAGTTTCTTCATTAACTGTATTTTGCAAATTTGGAACTTAAAAAAATACGAATCAATACTTCTTACAGCTGGTCTTTTGTTGTTTCTTCTCACTGAATCATCATCCTAAAAACAAAACATGTCGAATGATTTTCATACATATCATTTATCTGATTTATTCCCTCAATATTTGATATCTTAATAAGTTTTCAGCCTGCCCTCACGCAAAAAATTCTCATTTGGGTTTATATTCGAACGCCCAATTCAAATCTGAATGTCCACAGTTTTTGAAAATAAATTAGGTTTTTTTTGAAGACTTGACCTAATTTGACATACTGGCAAACCCAAATTGGGTGTTGGAAAATAAACCCAAATTGGCTATGAAAATCTCTGTGATTTGAATATATAAGAACAATCAAACATACCATTTCGGAACGACTGTAATACAAATAAAAGTGTTAGTAGGCGATTTAAAAGCAAGTTCTCCTTTATTTTAACTGCGCCAGGACGCGGACGATAGACAACTGCCAATCAAAATTAAAAAATCTATTTTACTGTTGGCTTAACAAGTGCAAACGTGTGTATGCAGTATCCGCCACTGGGTTGTTGTATTCACTTTTTCAACATTCCCCAAAGTAGCGAAAAGGAATTCACCATTTGGTCAGGTAAATTTTGTATTTAAATACATATAAAACGGAAAAAATTTGTACGGCATTAAGTTCCCTTCAGGAACATTTCAGTTAGAATACCAGTGATCTCAACTGACTACAATTTATATGGTAGCTAAATTTCGGTTAAGCCGTTACTGAGTATTAGCTAAAAAATTTTTAAATTGAGATTAGAAAAAAAAAATTTATGTTGTAAATGAGACCTGAAACAGATTGGAAACATTAAAGAAAAAATATTTAAAATCGGTTGTGCCGATACGGAGATCTTGCGGGAAATACGAACGCCAATTCATTTTTATATATATAGATAAAACGGAAAAAATCTATACGGCATTAAGTTCCCTACAGGAACATTTCATTTAGAATACCAGTGATCTCAACTGACTACAATTTATATGGTAGCTAAATGTCATTAGCTAATATATGATTAAATTGAGGATTTAGAAAATGTTTTGTTCTATATAAATAAACACTATATCCGATAGAATAAAGAAAAGAAAAAATTTTGAAAATCGGTTAAGCCGTTATTGAGTATTAGCTAAAAAAATGTTTAAATTGAGATTAGAAAAAAAATTTATGTCGTAAATGAGACCTGAAACAGATTGGAAGCATTAAAGAAAAAATATTTTAAATCGGTTGAGCCGATACGGAGCAGCGTTGCCATTTATTTTGGAGCTAGATTCGAGAAAAAAGAGCAAGAAAAGAGCTTGATTTGTTCAAGAAAATCCAAAACATGTAAAAAAACAGCTAAAAAGCACTTAAGTATTTTGTTTGTAAGTTTTTACATTCATTTTGTATAAATTTGGATGTATACTTACAGTTGTACTATCGGGTCTATATGTATGATACTGTATGTGTGTGAAATTTCGCCGTAACTAATTTGGGTTCAACGAGATTTATATATATAATTGGCGGGAAAATTAGGGGTTTTGGCGGGAACCAATAATAAATTTAGAGATTATAATTTTAGAATATTATAGATATATATGAGCAGGGGCTAGTTTCTTCAATGGCGAAGAAGGACCATGTATAAATTTGGATGTATACTCACAGTTGTACTATCGGGTCTATATGTCGGAACTACTTCCTGATCCTGTGTCCACTGGTAGTTGGGTCGTTGGAGCAAGTTGCTGCTACGCTGATGTTGTTGTTGCTTGTTGGTCCAAAGAGTTTTTCTTTATTTGGCAAAGACCGGATGCGTTGATTGATGCAAGCTAAATTAAACTTTTAAAGGCTTCGAAATACGTTCAGATATGATCACACAAACACAAATGGCGCCTATGCACTCAAATAACAGGTAATTTGTTTCTAATTGTATATGCACTTTATGCATATATTTGTCTGCAGCGCAAGAGTTTTGTACAAATTAAACACCAAAACGTATTTCACTATTTCTTCTTGTTAAAACTTAGCATGCGTTCTAGTTTATTTAAATGTTCACGAGAATTTATTGTTTTAATAAGAATATACATATATCGAGTTTTTCAATAGATTTATAAAAAATGCGTAAACTTCGGGAAAAGCCGGTGGATATATGCAAAGGTAAAACTTGCAATAATAAAAATGATGGCCGCCCCCATATCAGCTGATTTGCATGCGGCGAATTGGTGTGGGGTGATTTGCGCGAGGGTTGCCACGCGTCCCAAATGATCTCATATTTACTACTTAACCTAAGGGTATGTTTTTATGTTGAGGGGAATATTATAATACAATTCAAGATAAGACCTAATATAATTCAATGAAATGAATTGTTATGTAATATATAAAAAGTGATACAATGCGCGAATTCAATGGTAAATATTTATGTACAATTTAATGTAATAGGTTTTCTATGATTTTGGGATTGGGACGCGTGGCTACCTAAGTCGCGTAAACACATTTCATACTAGCAGGGTACCCAGCTTTGCTCAGTATGTACATATGTAAGTAGTTAATAAATTCCTGCTACCCTCAATTGCGAAAACAATTTACAGGCTAAAAAGGTTCAGAACAATATTTATTTTCCCATATTATGTACCGTTTATGTCTACGGCAAGCAGCTAAAGTAAAGGCGTTTTTTAATAGTCTAAGTTTGACATTTTGTCATCTCCCCTCTATTTGACTCTTTAGATGTGCCTAAACATTCCCCAAGTCCCGAGTCATTTTTCAAAGAAATTTCAAATATACAGACACAACTTATCTAGAATTTTATTATAGTATATGTAGATATGCTGATACCCACAAAGGACGGCAGTGTACCTATGCAATTTATTTTTGATTTAGGTGAAATTGAAAAAGAAGTGAACAAAAATTTTAGGTTTTCTTTGACAAAGTAAGTGAATTTTTCTTAATATAAAACTATGTAAGAAAAAAAATTTCATAGGTTCCTCCCTAAAAATCAGTATATCTTTTTTGTTTGTCGTTCGATTCTGATAAAACAAAGTGCAGGTCCCTTTTAAAACTTCAAGCAGTTCATTCATCAAAATGCATTCCTTAGTTTCCTAGATCCTTAAGTTCAAACAGACAGATAATAATTTTAAAAATGGATCAAATGAACTCTATAGCATTCCCCAAGTCATCCCCAGTCATTTTTTCAAAGAAATTTTTAATGTACGACTTTTCTAGCGATTTATCTTATACATATATAAAATTCTCGTGTCACAGTTTTCGTTCCCATACCCCTCCGAAACGGCTTGAACGATTGTCATGAATTTTGTGAGCGTATTTAGTAGGTCTGAGAATCGGCCGTTATCTATTTTTCATTATTCCGGGGAGTGGACCAGGGACCGAAATACTCCACACTTTTTATTTCTCGTGCGATTTTTTCCATAAATTTGGGCAGAACAACGTCTGCCGAGTCCTTCTAGTTATAGTATAGATTTAACTATAACAATGTTTAAAACGCCTAAAAAGTATACATAATTAATTCAGCAAAAAAAAAATAAGTGTGTTCTTGAAAAATTATCAAGCTTGATAAATAGTTAAGAAAAAAAATATTTAATTTTTAGTAAAACTCAAAAATTATTTTAATTTTTGTGTCAAACCCAAATGAAGTCATTTTATTTCTGACTCAGAATTCAAAACGCTTGAAATATTTTTTCTGATTATTCATCATGAAGACAGAATCGGGGGGTAAGGCTGTTAAGAATCTTTAGCAAATTAGCAAAGTGTTTTTTACACACAATTAACTTTACCTTTCCATTTTGATTCTTGTTCGCAAAATAAACATATGACATTTAGGAATATTAATCAACAAAGTTAACCGATTTAGGTATTTGTTATCGGTGAGGGAAACTGAGTTGCCACATGATACACAATGAAATTAATATAATAATTTCGACGTCGATCATAAAAGACACCGATTTAGGTATTTGTTATCGGTGAGGGAAACTGAGTTGCCACATGATACACAATGAAATAAATATAATAATTTCCACGAAGATTATAAAAGAAATAAAAACCTTCTTCATTTTACAATACAATTTGTCCAAACAAATTTGGAGCCAAAAAAGAGCTAAAAATGAAAAAAAGAACTAGAAAAAGAGCTAGGAGCTAAAACAGAATTTTGGAGCTAAACGCCAAAAAAAAGCGCTAGATCTAGCTCTAAAAGCACCAAAATGGAACGCCAATTTATTTTTATATATATAGATTACAACTTCTTCACCATGATGTAGATTATGAAAAAGGACGGAATAACAACCTATATTCACAATCAACAACCTATATTCACAATCAAAACTTTTGGTTCACTTATTCAACATTCGCCAAAGTAGCGAAAAGGAATTCACCATTTGTATTTAAATATAAAACGGAAAAAATCTGTACGGCATTAAGTTCCCTACAGGAACATTTCAGTTAGAGCACCAGTGATCTCAACTGACTACAATTTATATGGTAGCTAAACTTCTTTAGCTAATATATGATTAAATTGAGGATTTAGAAAATGTTTTGTTCTATATAAATAAACACTATGTCCGATAGAATAAAGAAAAGAAAAATTTTGAAAATCGGTTAAGCCGTAATGAGTATTAGCAAAAAAAAAAATTTAAATTGAGATTAGAAAAAAAAAATTTATGTGGTAAATGAGACCTGAAACAGATTGGAAACATTAAAGAAAAAATATTTAAAATCGGTTGAGCCGATACGGAGATCTTAAGGGATATACGAACGCCAATTCATTTTTATATATATAGATTATTAAGAAACCCAAAAACAACAATAATTTTTCGCTGTAGGAAAAAAAATTATTAATAGGTCTATAGCTCGTACCGAACCAGGATACTTCAAATATAAAGACCGGAAACACAAGCTTGCTGTTTGTGTAAAATCTCAATTAAAATAAATTAATAAAATAAATAGTCCCAGTGTTTTATTTAGACGTTTTCAAAAAAATTATTATGCTGATTCTTCATTATAACTTTTACGCATACGAAGTCGCGGGCATCAGCTGGTATGTTTTTTTATTTTATTTTTTTTTTTTCAGAGGAGGAAGCATCGAAAGCCTTACAGTCAGTGTGAGACTTTAACACACTAAACCTCCTACCGTCATGTACCGATCCCCCGGTACTACGGTTAAGTATTCCGTCGGGAGGTGGTTTGAGCACAAGTCTCAAAGTCAGTTGGTCAGCGTTACTGTACTAAATATTTCAGTTCTTAGCTGGGGATCTTTTGTTAGATTTCATCATTCATCTAGTCTGGAGCAGGGCTGAAAAATAACGTTAAATTTATTAATAATCGAAAAAAACTTTTTATTTCGTTTTATTTTTCAATAATTATAACGTTAAAAGCTCAACAAAAAAATATATCGTTACGTTGAAAATCAAAAAATAATTATCAAAATAAATTTCGTTTCGGTTTTTATCAAAACAATTCACAAAAATATATGAAATTTTTCAAAATAATATTGGTTAATATGGGTCGCAAAAGAGAGGGGGAATCAGTGCGAAGTGTATATTTTGTAATTTTGTAATTGCAAAAGACCACTTAGGAAACAAAAAAAAACCATTTGCTGCGAAAGCACAAAAAACAATTTCTTGCGCTCTCAGAACAGAATCCACCATAAGCCGCAGAGGTGGTTGAAATAAAAGAAAAGTGTGTCTAAGCATGAGCAAAGGTGATGTTGTCAATGTATGTACCGGTTTCGTGACGGAATGTGGAGTGCCACTGACATTTTTTAATTCTAAAAGTTGATAATTAACGAAACGAAATTTTTTCGTTTATATCGTTGTGCAGCCCTGGTCTGGAGTCTTGATCATATTGATCAAAGAAAGTCGTTTTTTGTCCAACTACCAAAAATATATAGATATAGCTATATAGGCATGTACTCACACTACATCTACTATTCCTTCTGGTTTGTGTCGCGTGGACCTAGCGGTGGGAAAGCGGTGTTCCCATTTTGTTTGCAGGTCAATACAGTGGAGAGGCTGAATCTCCAATCTGCAATCTGCGCCTCTGGTATAGGTCTATTAAACTAGGTGGTTGGAAGGCCGAGTTGCCACCCGCGTTTGCGATACATACGTACTCTTAAAATATTGTTTACAGTGGAGAGGCTGAATCTCCAATCTGCAATCTGCGCCTCTGGTATAGGTCTATTAAACTAGGTGGTTCGAAGGCCGAGTTGCCACCCGAGTTTGCGATACATATGTACTCTTAAAATTCTGTTTACAGTGGCGAGGCTGAATCTCCAATCTGCAATCTGCGCCTCTGGTATAGGTCTATTAAACTAGGTGGTTGGAAGGCCGAGTTGCCACCCGCGTTTGCGATACATACGTACTCTTAAAATTTTTGTTTACAGTGGAGAGGCTGAATCTCCAATCTGCAATCTGCGCCTTTGGTATAGGTTCGTTAAACTAGGTGGTTGGAAGGCCGTGTTTCCAACCCGCCTCTTGTTTTACGTGTTTGTTTGCTCTTTTCTTCAGTCTTCCCTGCTACGACGCAGCCGTTCCAGACTTCTAAGCCACTTCATGGCTTGTGCGATTACTTCGCACGCTTCTATCCATTTTTGTTTACTTCGTAGCATGTGACCAACCAGCGACTCGGGAGTGTAGTCCTCATCGGCTATGCTGCGTAGTTTACTTCTAAAGCTGTACGATCTGGGGCATTCGAAGAACACGTGGTAGACATCTTCCACTACTTCGGCTCCACAGTGATCGCATACGTTGTTGCGTTCGTGCTTAAACCGATGAAGGTATTCTTTAAAGCATCCGTGGCCGATTAAGAACTGAGTCAGGTATAAATCTACCTCCCCGTGCGTTCTCGTTACCCAAGTTTTAATATCTGGTATACAGCGGTATGTACATCGCCCCTTATTGGATATGTTCCATCTGTTTTGCCAATTTTGAATACTAGCCTCGCGTGCTTCGGACCCCGAGTTTCTATCCTCAAACATTGTGGCTGCTTCCTTTGCCAATATGTCGATTGGGCACAAGGCTGAGATTACCAGTGCGGCATCGTCTGATACCGTTCTAAAGGCGCTACGACTGATACGCCATAGCGTGCTGCCATACCCGAGCCCCGTAGAGTAGTGGGCTCTTCACGACGCCTGCCAGTAGCTGACGCCGCCCTTGCTTTGGACCTCGTGCATTTAGCATTATCCTCGATAACTATGATATCGTTTTCGCTGCTTTCTCGTTAGCGTATTCTAGGTGTGTTTTGAAAGACAGCCTCCTGTCTATCATGATTCCCAGATACTTAACTGCAGGCCTTGTTTCAATGTCGTGGTCTCCGATTCCTACCGTGACCTGCTCTACCTTCTTCCTGCTTGATGCTAGTACTGCCTCTGTTTTGTGCTCCGCAAGCTGTAGTCCATGTGGCATGAGCCATGATTGAACGCTGGCTATGCTTACATTAGTTTTTTCACATATATCACTTAAGTGTTTGGCAGTAACAATCAATGCGTTATCGTCCGCGAATCCGACAATCCTAACTCCATTAGGTACTTTAAGCCGCAGCACTCCGTTGTACATAATGTTCCATAGTAATGGGCCGAGCACGGACCCTTGAGGAACCCCGCCTGTGACATGTAGCTTTTTCGTGCCATCTGCCGTCTCGTATTCCAGCAGTCTTCCGTCAAATTAGCTGCGGATTATTCGCCTCAGATAATAGGATATGCCTACCCTGTCTGGGGTATCCAGGATTTTCGCCCAGTTAGCGCAATTGAATGCATTCTTTACATCTAAGGTCACGATAAGGCAGTATTCCTTAGATCCCTCCAGCCAGCGTGTCCCGCTTATTGCATCTTGAGCGGTATCTCTAGCCACGTTCACGGCATTTATGGTGGATCTGCCTCTTCTGAACCCAAACTGGTTGTCAGATATGCCACACACCTCTTCTATTTCTTTTTCCAGACAATTGTAGATTACTCGCTCAAGAATTTTGCCTGCCGAGATGAGCAGGCATATGGGCCTGTAGCTGGATGGTGCCGACAGGTTTTTTCCAGGCTTCGGTAGTAGCACCAAATTTTGGCGGCTCCATATCGAAGGAAATGTCCCCTCAGCTAGGCATACAGTAAATAAGTTCGCAAACGTAGACGTCTTATGATTAATCGCCACCTTCAGTACTTTGTTTTGCACGCAGTCTGGACCAGGCGACTTGTTATCATCTAGTCTCTTAAGCGCTAGGAGCACTTCCTCCACCGTCACTTCACTAAATGCATATAATTGAGTATTTGACGTAGGGGAAACTAGTTTCCTTTGCGTGGGAAAGAGAGTATCGATTTGAGGAATGACGGGCATGTTGGTATGGCTTCCCGCTTGGTTTTCAACATTTTCAAGACCAATTTCTAAGCCGTTCCCCATGGGTCGTGTTCAGCCTCATCGCAGAGGTTGAGAAAGCATTGTCGCTTGCTATTCGCTATTGCCGCCTTCAAAGAATGACGCGCAGCTTTATAGGCAGCTCTGTACTCTAAAAAAGTTGGCCTATCTCGTGATCTTTGGAAGCGCCGCCTCGCCCGAATGCATTCTATCCTTAGCGTTTGTATGCTGTCGTTCCAACAATACGCCGAGGTTTGCTGTTTTCGTATGGTCTTTCTGGTCATAGACGCGTCGCATGCTCGTTTGATGTCAGCCATTACTTTAGTGGCTATAAAGTTCGCGCTGCCTGTATACTCGGATGCTGGCAGCATTGCCTTGAAAACATCGGAGTCGAAGGTGTTGACCTTACAACCCCGACTCCTCACGGAAGTTCGGTTGGTAGGAGTCCTTCCCCCGTCTACTTTGATGTCCACTATGATGGCCGAGTGATCGCTTTGAGTATAGCACTCACTAATTTTCCACTCGCACATCCTAAACATATTTGCACTTACCAGCGTAATGTCTATTATGGAGCCGAAGCCATTTCTGGAAAATGTATGTTGCCCACCTGTATTAAGAAGCGCTACATCCAAGCAAGCGAATGCTTCGAGAAGAGCTCTCCCTTTCGGAGAAGTTCGCTGTGAGCCCCATTCTACAGCCCATGCGTTAAAGTCGCCAGCTATGACGAACCGCTGCCTCGTAGTCGCGTCTGTGGCTATCTTACCAACTACTTCTTCTGTAGCAGCTATATACGAAGATATCTCCTACCCTGCCGCACACAAAACCTCTTTCTTTAAGAACGGGCTCTATGTACAACGGGTTTTCTCCGCAGGACCAAATTGCTGCCTTGCCACATAAATCGGGTAGCCAATCCAAGGACTTGTTCCTGTATGGCTCGCTTACTAGTGCTACGTCAACTTTTAGCTCCCTTATGGTTTGCGACAATAGGTCTTGTGCAGCTTCGCATTGGTTGAGATTGAGTTGGAACGGTCTGAGTTTTCGGACCGCCTCTCTGTATACCGGGCAGTTGTTTCCCCCGGTACGATGATCGACGCTATTGGTTCCCCTTTCAGTACACAGAATGCACTTTGCCGAACTCGTGCACGTTTTGGCGATGTGTCCCTCGCTTCCGCATTTAAAGCATTTCCCTTTTGCATCCTTTTCGCTGCTGCAGTTCCTCGAGATATGCCCGAAGTCCATACACCTGTAGCAGCGTTTTGGATCAATTTTCGCTCGAATACGGCATACAACCCAGCCTATTCTAACTTTGCTACTGGCTAGTAGCTTTCTGGCCGCATCTCCAGGAATCGAGATTGTCGCCGTTAGTGTTCCGCCGTAGGCTTTCCGAATGGATCGTATGTTGGACGGTTGCATTTCGAGCGCTGGGAACTGCGAATTTCCGTGGTCACCTCATCCATATCCCGGATCTCGCATATAGTCTCTTCCGTCAGGGTCTTGACTTCGGCTTTGCCAGATAAGGCTTGCCCTACTGCCGCTTGCAGCTTAGCGGTGCTGCCCTCTGCCTGCTTGGTGAGCTGGAACAGCAACTCACCTTTCGCGGTCTTACGGATCTTGCGAACCATAGTACTCATTTCTTTAAGAGCCTCCTCGGTTTTTACAGCCTTTAGAATATCGGCATATGAGCTATCTCACGTTGATTTGCTGACGATAGCGTCGGGTCCATGCCGCTCCTTGCCCTGGTGGCTCCGCTGCTTTGGAGACCTTGGCCGCCGCTACGTCGGATAAGCTAGGTGCTGGTTTTTGCGCATCCTTTTGCTGCTTTGCCACTTTTTGTGGGGAAGGCGTGCTACCAGGAGCGCGTTCTCGTCCCCTTTTTGTTCGTTGTTGCTGTGGCTGCTCGCTCAGTGACGGCGACGTCTGAGGCTGCCTTGAGGACACTCTCTTTTTTTCTCCTGTCACAGCTTCTGCTGCTTCTTCGTACGATACTGAGATCGCTTTAACTAAGTCTTTGAGGTTTTGGTTAATGGACCGTTTTCCACTTCCAATAACCTCCTTTAGTTCACCGATGAGCTTTCCTAGTGAGTGGAAAGCATTATCATCGTCCTCTTTGCAACCTTTGCAACCTTTGCGAACACTGCAACGACACCCTTCCTGTTCGTCGACACTTTTCTTATCTAATCAAAATTTTCGAATAGTGGACGGTGCCACGCCCCATCCTTTGAAAAATTACAGTTCGCCATAACTCTTAAGGTGTTTGGTCTAACTTCATCACCTCTCTTTATGATACTTACACAGGTGATTGCAAGTACCAAATTTTAGCATTCTATCTGCATCAATGAAACATATATTACATGTTCCACTTCTACCTCTCAATTAAAAACCTGTAGTACAGAAGTGAGTCGTGGTCGTTCACCTATTTTCAATTTTGGCTGTGGGCTTAATCGAAATGTACATAGTATATTTCGGATTGAGTTTCGAAGTTCTATCTTACACCATTTTGAAGTTATTAGCAGTCGAATTTAAAAATTACTTTACTCACAAGTGGGCGGTGCCGCTAGGCATGGTTGATCTTGTTTTTCGATTTTTCTAATCTCTATTACATTTAGTATTGATTATAGACAAAGGTTTTACACCACCCGAAAGGCAAATACGTTTTCTCATACTAAACAACGATAGTATAAACAAGTAAGGAAGTCTAAGTTCGGGTGAACCGAACATTAAATACCCAGCGTTAGTTTTTAGAAAAAGGAGGCGTGGTTTTCATCCGATTTCGCCCATTTTAAAAACCAATCTATGCCGAGCCTAAACAATAGCGAATTTGGTGGGAGCGGCCACGCTCCTTGCTTATAAAGCTTTAACCGCTTACATGAGCCAAAAGTACTGAATCGATCTTTTCAAGGGTTATACCATGTCCTATATATAACTTTGAAAAAGAAGGCGTGCCATGCCCATAACTTTTAACGTATTTTGTGAAATTTTTCGATGTACGGATATATGTGTCCATTAATCAATATTTACATAATTTTAAAAAAGTGGGTGGTGGCACGCCCACGGATTTTATTATGTTGTTTGTCCCTATTGAAGATCAGTTTTCATTGCAGATCTTTATGATACTTTCACAGTGGCTTGTTAATAGTGAAATGTTGATATTTTGTTTATTCACTTGTGGGCGGTGACACGCCCATTTTCCAAAATATTACCAAAAAACCTTTAAACATCACAAATTACATCATCAGGTGAATGAGTGTACTAAATTTTAGCATTATATCTGTATCAGTTAAACAGATATTGCATATTCCGGTTTCCTAACTCTCGTTTAGAGAACTTTAGTCCAAAAAGGGGCGTGGTCGTTCACCGATTTTTCTTATTTTCTGTGGTAGTACTCTACATAAACATAACATACCTGTAACCTAGTTTCGTAAACCTATCTCACATCGTTCTGAAGTTATTAGCAGTCGAATTTGAAAATTGCTTGACTCATAAGTGGGCGGTGCCACGCCCACTTTCCAAAATTTTGCAAAAATAATGTAAAGAATATGAAAATTGATGTATGTACAAAATTATATTATTATAGCGGTATCAGTTAATTAGATATGGACTTTTCAATATTTCCACCTCCTTTCAATATAACTTTTATAAAAAAGTAGGCGTGGTCGCCTAGCGATTTCCTTTATTTTCTATATCTGAATTTAACACAACAATAGTATGCCCTCTACAAAATTTCGTTATACTAGCATAAACCGTTCTCAAGTTATTAGGAGTCAAAATTTTAAAATTTCTTCAAATATATGGGGGCGGTGCCACGCCCCTTTTCAAAAAATTTGGTAAAATCCGCCTTAGAACATATAAATCAATACATATTGCAAATTTTATCATTGTAGCTGCTTCTGATATTGAATTAACCCGTTTTATACGTTTTTCGAAATTTTCGATATCGAAAAAGGGGGCGTGGTTATCATCCGATTTCGCCCATTTTCAATAGCAACCTACCTTGGCCAGAAAGTAACCTGTATGCAAAATTTCATGCAAATATCTCAATTTTTACTCAAGTTATCGTGTACACGGACGGACAGACGGACAGACGGACGGACATGCCTTAATCAATTCCTCTTTTCAACCTAAGAACTTTCATATATGGAACTCTATATCTAACTCGATTATTTTGTGCCGTTACATAGTACCGTTATGTGGACAAAATTAATATACCCTTGTACTAGTACTAGTACGGTGGGTATAAAAACTTTAACACAACGGACGGTTAAAGTAAAATTTTTGAAGAGCTTGTACCAAATGTAAGTAAGGATCGGACATTTAAAAATGTTGTGCGTATTCATAAAACCTTCAGCCCAGTCGAAGACAACCATTTCCTTACATGTTTATGACTAAAATATTGATTATTTTTAAGAGTACAGTGCTAAAAGAATTAATTCACATGACAGTTAGCTTAACTAAGCAGCATTAAACTACCAACTATTTCCATTAAATTGCGTTCAAGGTACTTTGAAAGTGCGACTAATCAGTTTCATGCTACAAATGTAAAAACAATCTTCAAATAGCAGGACAACGTCTGTCCGGTCCAATATTTTCAAAAAAGCTTGATCCATGAACCTACCAACAATTTTTTATCAAATCTTGCATTGTTATGAAGTTTTAAATCATTAATACATTTAGTATTAGTATTTATTTAGCATTTTTCCTAGCACAATAATTTGACAGAAATTATTTTGTAGTGCTAGTCAGGAACAACATTATTTATTAAGACTAATTTTAAAATAGATAGTCCAATATTTCTGTGGTCATAAGCAATAAGAGCCTAAGTAGATTTAAAAATTAGACCAGTTGAAATTTTTGCTGGCGATTTTGAATATCAACATCGACACATTTTTTAAGACTTTCATTGGCCTTTATTATTTTGTTTATAAATAATTAAATCCAATATGTTTGCTTAAGTTATACAGCAGTTTTGTTACAAAAAATCGCCAGAAGAAATTTCAACTGGTCTAATTTCTTAAGTCGACTGAGGCTGTTATTGCTTGTGACCACAGATTTAAGTCAGTGAAAATAGAACAAAGAATTGCAGAGGTCCTTCTCGGGGAGGGATGCGTTGGCGTACGTTCAAACGTATACATTTTTATTGAAAACTAGCAGACCCGGCAGACGTTGTTCTGGCTGACCAGTGACTTCCCTAGAAATACATTTTCAAATATTTTTCTTTAACTTTTAACATTCCATTTATTGCAGTGTTTTAGGATATACAATATTTCTGGCTTTAAAGTCTTTGGTATAAACAAATAAATTTTTTGGATGCCCAACTCAAAAAACGGATCTTTTCAACTCAATGGGTATGACAAAAACCATTATGCGCTGCTGAGCAGATGTATAGTTAGTACTTATTTAATTATATCCTATATCTACCTATAATACTCTGGATATGTATGAACGGCAATAACAAACAAAAAAAATTAAGTGCTTTGATTAAGATTTAAGAACGTTAAAATGTCACTAAAGCAAATACATTCAAGGATATAACGAATTGAAATATTACTTAGCTTGTGGTCCTGGAACTGCCCACTTTTCCAAAGAATTTACAAATGTAGCCTATGTATGTCGTACCCAACGAAGATTTTAACGTATTGGAAAAGTTTAAAACAGATCAACCATAAACTTTGGACATTATTGAAGTACAAACAAAGCACTGAATACAAAAAATGTGGGCGTGGCACGGCCCACATTTCCCAAATTACATAATTCTTGACCAAGGGACACACATATCCAAAAATCATCAGTTTAGACCAAAAATATTCAAAGATATGATGATTTAAATTTTATATAGCCTGGGGGCGTGGCACAACCGACCATAAACTTTGAACTTATTGAAGTACAAACAAAACACAAAAAATGTGGGCGTGGGACCGCCCACTTTTCCCAAATTATATCCATCTTGACTAAAGGACACACATATCCAAAAATCTTTAATTTAGACCTAATATGTTCAGAGTTATGAAGAATTTAAATTTTATATAGCCTGGGGGCGTGGCACTGGCTACTTTTCCAAAAATTCATATAGCCTGAATCGTACACAACAATTTTCTTAACCAATCTTGAAAGTTTAAAAGAGATCGACCATAAGCTTTGGACATTATCGAAGTACAAACAAAACACAAAAAAAGGGGCGTGGCACCGCCCACTTTTCCAAAATTACATAAATCTTGACCAAAGGACACACATATCCAGAAATCATTAATTTAGACCAAATATGTTCAGAGCTATGAAGAATTTAAATTTTATATAGCCTGGGGGCGTGGCACCGCCTACTTTTCCAAAAATTGATATAGCCTAAATCGTACACAACAATCTTCTGAACCAATCTTGACAGTTTAAAAGAGATCGACCATAAACTTTGGACATTATTGAAGTACAAACAAAACACAAAAAAAAGGGGCGTGGCACCGCCCACTTTTCCAAAATTACATAAATCTTGACCAAAGGACACACATATCCAGAAATCATTAATTTAGACCAAATATGTTCAGAGCTATGAAGAATTTAAATTTTATATAGCCTGGGGGCGTGGCACCGCCTACTTTTCCAAAAATTGATATAGCCTAAATCGTACACAACAATCTTCTGAACCAATCTTGACAGTTTAAAACAGATCAACCATAAACTTTGTACATTATTGAAGTACAAACAAAGCACTGAATACAAAAAATGTGGGCGTGGCACGGCCCACATTTCCCAAATT
This sequence comes from Sphenella marginata, assembly GCA_951509765.1. Lineage (NCBI taxonomy): Eukaryota > Metazoa > Arthropoda > Insecta > Diptera > Tephritidae > Sphenella > Sphenella marginata. The sequence goes on from OX608078.1 coordinate 16,555,378, forward strand.
ATATAATTCTTGACCAAGGGACACACATATCCAAAAATCATTAGTTTAGACCAAAAATATTCAAAGTTATGATGATTTAAAATTTATATAGCCTGGGGGCGTGGCACAACAATCTTTTGAACCAATCTGGAAATTTAGAGAAGATCGACCATAAACTTTGAACTTATTGAAGTACAAACAAAACACAAAAAATGTGGTCTTGGGACCGCCCACTTTTCCCAAATTATATCCATCTTGACTAAAGGACACACATATCCAAAAATCTTTAATTTAGACCTAATGTGTTCAGGGTTATGAAGAATTTAAATTTTATATAGCCTGGGGGCGTGGCACTGGCTACTTTTCCAAAAATTCATATAGCCTGAATCGTACACAACAATTTTCTTAACCAATCTTGAAAGTTTAAAAGAGATCGACCATAAACTTTGGACATTATTGAAGTACAAACAAAACACAAAAAATGTGGGCGTGGCACCGCCCACTTTTCCAAAATTACATAAATCGTGACTAAAGGACACACATATCCAGAAATCATTAATTTAGACCAAATATGTTCAGAGCTATGAAGAATTTGATTTTTATATAGCCAAGGGGCGTGGCACCGCCTACTTTTCCAAAAATTGATATAGCCTAAGTCGTACACAACAATCTTCTGAGCCAATCTTGAAAGTTTAAAAGAGATCGACCATAAACTTTGGACATTATTGAAGTACAAACAAAACACAAAAAATGTGGGCGTGGCACCGTGGCACACATATCCAAAAATCATTAATTTAGACCAAATATGTTCAGAGTTATGAAGAATTGTAGTTTTATATAGCCTGGGGGCGTGGCACCGCCCACTTTTCCAAAAATTAATATAGCCTATGCTTTAACCCATGATCTCAAGAATATACTGTGAAAATTTCATAAAAATCGGTTGAGTACTTTGGACGCCCATAAAGGACACACAGACACACATTCATTTTTATTTATAAGATAAAATCATAAGGTGCAGTTCTGAAATTTGTGAAGGTTACAGTTTTTAAATCTAGAAATAAGGTAAAATTATTGGCAGAACTCTAGGTCGAGGATAAAGGGTTGGCAGAAGTCGACAAAGTTGTAAAATTTTTCTTTAAAGTTTAATGATAAGGTGCAGTTCTGGCTATTTTGTTTTAACGTTAGCTGAAGGCGAAGTATATATATGCTAAGATATTTACATAAATAAATATATGTACATGTGTATTAGAGTGTCCCAAAACTCCCCAGCTAGAACACTACCTGTTATATAATGCATTAAACCACCCGTAGTACTACAAAAAGTATGCGTGATGAATTCAAAAACTTTCCATCAGTTTGTACAAGCCGAGTGACAAATCCTCACATATACTTTACTATACGTGTGCACAAGCCTTCTCTTTTATTCGCAGTATGATTTGCCATAAGGTTTTCACATAGCTTTCTCTAATTTTATTGAAAAACATTTTTTGATTTGGTATACATTTTCTATTTATCTGTATACATAACAATTATCCACTATATTGAACTATTACGACAAAAATAAATAAATGTATGTAGGTGCATTAGTATAAAACAATATTATTTACATTATAGTTTGGAAGTGTATTATTATGTTTGCACACACAATACAATTTATTACACAGAATACAATATTAATAAAAATACTTGACGTTTTTCTCCACTTCTGTAGTTTTTAAATGGTTTAAATAGCAGCTCCGTACAATTTTCTAGATTTTGGTAGTCCGTCCACACGATTCGCATAAAAATTTTCACTAGTATACACAATAAATAACACTAGTTTACAAATAATTAATTTGAAAAAATACCAAGATATTCATGTATATGGCTGCATTGGCATTGGTATGCCGAGCACAAAACATATTTTGAAAAATTTTTGTATGGTTAGGTTTTCGAGATATCGGCAATTTTGTGTTTTTTCAGGTATCACTTCTTTCAAAAATTCTTTTCATCGATGTTAGAAGAGCGATGGACGCAAGCAGTACCTCGTTTGAAAGGAAATTGAAATACGCTTCCAACGATGTATAATATGTAGGGGTGGACCAAACCATTGCTGAGCAATAGGTGGTCAAAGTCAACATTTTGTCGAATTTTTACGACTTTTGAAAAAATTTTGATTTTGAAAATGTTTTTTTATGCGGAGTTGTAAAAATCAGGAACTTTTTATTTTTTCTAAAATTAGTGTGTATAATTACAAACATTTTAAGCATAATATTACCAAGTTCTAGGAAAAACTGTATTTTTGGCGATTTTTTTTGTAAATTCCAACATTTATTAAAATTTTAGCAGCGAGGTCTGAATATTGCAGATATTAAACAAAATTTCATAGTGTCAATCCGTATTAAGCTAATAGCGTGCAATTCAAACTTTTTTTTAAACTTTTGTCTGTCTGTCTTTCTGTTAGTCTTTCTGTCTGTATGTTTGTGGTCGCATCACTCGAAAACTTCTAAATAGAATGAAATGAGGCTTTCACCATGGTATTATTACACGTTAAACTTGAAATTCAAGACACGTCTTATTTCGAAAACTCGACCGGTTAAAGAGTTATCGACCAATATGTTGACCATGGGTAACCAAAAAAGTATTCATACAATATAGGTAACAAACGAAAGATGCCAACGAGTGCTACCATGTGCTAAATTTATATATCTCTTTAAGTGTAAGACAGGAAAACGGAAATGTGGGACGGCATGTTAGTGTGCGATTTTTGCACACATACTTCATCAATGAATTAAATGCTACATAAATGTTTTGTTTCTGTTATATATTCCTTGTTTGTTTAAATTCATTTCTTAATGTTTAAGTTTTTGATTGTTACCAAATAATGTATTAATATTAGGTATAGGTTTATAATTGTAGGGTTAAAGGTATGGGTACATTTATGTAACTATAGATTTAAAATGACATCGACTTTTTACTCTGGCGTTTTTTTTCTGACAAGTCTTCCCTCACAAGGAACCAGCAATAATCTCCTAGCATGTTTTCATCCCAGTAACCTTGGTAGTGTATTTCTATTTGTCCCTGCTCGTCACTTTCTGCGCCAAGGTTTTCCGGGAAAAATTCCAAATGACTGAATAAAAAATGCAACTTAATTGTTACATTGCAGCCTGAGAATAAATAAATTCGTATAAAAATTGGTTGAATTACATAGTTAATATAATTCTTACCAATTCGGTTATATTTTTCTAGTAAATTGCTTATCTTTCTATCGAAATCCGAACTTTTGTGGTTTCCGAGAAAGTTGTGCACGACGTCTTCAAATGCCTTCCATGCTTCTAAGAAGTTTTTGCTCAAGCATTTCTTAAATGAACTATCGCCATACAGCGCTCTTATTTGGGGTCCATCAAACACCCATGCTTCAATTTTACTCGCTGACAACCTTGGATATTTATCTTTTAAATACTTTATTTCAGGGCCATCTTTCGGCAGTTTTTTCACGAATATTGAAAATAATCCAAGCTTAATATGTAGGGGAGGAAGTATTATTTTTTCACCAGGGATTAGGGGATCGTTTTTCATGTTGTAGTCTCCAGTTGTATGTTGTTGTCGACTTGGCCAAACTCTTCTGGTAAAGGGATTGGCACGGTCACGGCTGACCCACAAACAAAGAAAGCAGGGAAAATTTGTATTCCCTCCTTGAAGTCCTGATAATATGGCAACGACCTTTAAGTCTGCACAAACTTTCCACCTGTGTTGATCACACTGAATGTAGCTCAAAATTTGTTTCATGGATTCATAGTTTTCTTTGACGTATTTTCCATATGCAATAGGAATTGATGGTTTTGAATTTCCCTTAAAAAGCGGAAAATAGACCAGTGACATCGTTACAAAAGTAAATATCTTCCACTTTAGAAAAAAACTTCGCGAAATCGTTACTTCGTTGACGATAATAGGACACACGAGTATCGGGTTTTAAATATTCCCATTGTTGCATACGCGATGCAAGTAATTCCGAGTCAGATTTCGTTAAATACAGATCTCTGCACAAATCATTTAGTTCAGCCTGATTAAGCAACTTTTTAGCACTTGAGTCCATTTCTGGGTCACTCCAATCAATAGACGGTTTTCTTTTATATTCTGGTTGTTGTTTTTCAGAAGAGTTTGCTTTACTTAATACCGGTTTTGGAAGTAAGGCTGAATGTGGCACTGTATACGTAACTGATTCAACAACTGGATAAATTGCTTCTTTTCCGCGTCCGCCAGGTTTTTCTGTTAAACAGAAATAACAGTCAGAAATATGGTTTTTCGGTTCCCTCCATAACATCGGACTTCCAAAAGTAAAAAAACTGTCTTTACCCTTACCGATTCGGTTCAAAATTCCTCGGCAAGCATTACATACACAATTCGGCGCCCACGGTTTACCGATATTCTTAGGAGAAAATCCAAAGTATTTTTTATAAGGTTCTAATAAATTGTTAGCACTAATTCTTCTCATTAAATGACGAGATATCGCTTTCACAAGAACACGACAAACGTAGCAAAAACTATTAGGATCATTCGAACACATTTTAATAAAGTTAAATATAATTTCAACCGATTTACATATGTTTTTAGAATAGTGGATAAAGCACATTTAAGAAATATCATTTATAATTAATTGTCAAATTTTCGCAACATACTTGATTGAAAACAAAAAGTACTGCGATATAGAAGTGCAATGCATCGCACAGTAATTTTGAAAATATTGAAATTTTACAAAAAAAATCGCCAAAAATACAGTTTTTCCTAGAACTAGGTAATATTATGCTTAAAGTGTTTGTAATTATACACACTAATTTTAGAAAAAATAAAAAGTTCCTGATTTTTACAGCTTCGCAAAAAAAAAATATTTTCAAAATCAAATTTTTTTCAAAAATCGTAAAAATTCGACAAAATTTTGACTTTGACCAGCTATTGCTCAGCAATGGTTTGGTCAACCCCTACATTTTATACGTCGTTGGAAGCGTATTTTAATTTGCTTTAAAACGAGTACTGCTTGCATCTATCGCTTTTCTAACATCGGCGAAAAAAGTTTTTGAATGAAGTGATAACTGAAAAAACACAAAATTGCCGATATCTCGAAAACCTAACCATACACAAATTTTTAAAAATATGTTCACAACTCGGGATGTCATTGCAAATACACCCATATGCATGAATTGGTTGGTATTTTTTGGCTGTAAACTAGTGTAATAGAGACGCAACTTTTAACTTCGATAGGGTTAAGCCAAAAGATCTTTAAAAGTAACCGGATTTGATGTGAATCTAATGTTAAGGATTTGGTTAAGTCCATTCGACCATAGGTAAGGTAATACATGTTCATAAATATCGGGAATTTTATCAGAAGACGCGTTTTGATCTCTGCATCTATAATCCGTACTCGAAAATTCGATTGCATATTTATTTCCTAAATAATTTTTTACTGAAACAAAATATTTATTTTTCGCCTTTGGATTATTGATACCGAGTTAAAAACGCATCTCTTGATACCTTTTCTGATATTTTTCGTTATTAGCAGGTGGTGCGGTCGTATAGAATAACCAAGTTTCGGGTATGAGTCGAAAAATGCAGATTCGTTTCCGTACTATACATCTGCGTCTGCGAATTTAAAGGTCAAAAACTAACCAAATGATTAATTTAAAGTATTTATAGTATAATTTATTTTGTTCTTTATCAAGCTCATGCAACAAACACAGACTTTTTATCGAAAATGCTACTTAGTACTTATTGAAAATTTGATTAAAGTTCCGCAATCTAGAATATTTTGGCACCGAACAATTTTATAAATTTAAAAAGACCAATTACATATACCACTTTCCTGCCTGTGGATTATACTTTTTTGAACCGCAACTCGTGTTTTGACAACTCTCCCGAACTTTAAATGCATTTTTAGAAGCTGACGTATTGTGAAAAGAAGTACCACAAGTTTAAACTCGTTACATAACCGAATACATATTGTGTAAAGAAGTACCACGACTTTCAACTCGTTACATAACCGAATACATGTGGCAATGCTGCCAATGAGCAGTGGCACAAAATTCTTCTTTAAGCTGGCAATATAAGAAACAACATTGAGTGGGAACGCATACAATATACTAATTGACATCTATGTCAGCAATAATATATTCCCATCTCATTTTGGCATGCAGCGAGACTATAATTTTTGCTTCAATAGTGTTGGGTGACAGCAGAAGAATTTGCTTTTGTGTTTGTGAATGCGTTAGGCATTTTTTGCTGGGTCAAAGTTGTTTTATTTAAACGCACAACACCTAATCTATAGTAGGCGCATTTCTGTCGTCCCAAGTATGAAAAGAATACTCTCTTATTAATCAAATTACCTTCAAAGCAACAACACCAACTCGACTATTTTACCCACTAACTTTAAAGTCGGTTATTAGATACACCACCAAAACGTAGTGTTGGAATGTGAAAAAAATAGGCTATTGTGAACAAAGAAATATTTTTGATCCAATTTCTCGGGCTCTTATTTTATGATTGTTATCATCATTTTCCTTGCCTCTTATTGGAGCATAGGGTATCGACCACCGACTTCAATCGTATGCTGTTTGGTGCCGTTCTCGTGACATCGTTCCATGTGTATCCTGGATCTTCTAATACTCTGTCCACAGTTCTGCGCCACAGGTCGTCGACTTCCCTGTGGATTTCATCGCAATGCTTGTCGGGCTTTATTTACTGTAGTGTGCACAATCCACGACCGCTTCCTTTTGGTTGTTTCTGTGGCAGCTTTATGCTGATTTGTTAATTCATCGTTTGATATTGTTTTTGGCCAGCGAATTTTCAGGATACGGTGCAGACCTTTATTAGGTATTTGTTTCCTTTGGCACTCAACTACTAATAAATTAGCCGTTTTGAACTCGGTATCCATTCTGCGAACTCGAAATTTTATTTTTTTGTTTCTGTGAAGAGATATTTGCAGTTAAAGTTATTTTTTGAAGCGCGGCCGAAAGGTGTTCTGCACATAAAAAACATGGATCGGGCCCCTAAATCAGGATTTGACCTGGGTCATTTTTTGGTTTTTTGTTAATAACTTTTCACTAAAACAAAAAAATTAAATTTCGACTTCGGATCATTGATACCGAGGTCAAAACGCGTCTTTTGACACCCCTATCATATTTTTAGCTAATTTATTAGTAGTTGAGTGCCAAAGGAAACAAATACCCTTTAATAATACAAACTGGCAGGCGTTTTTGAATTAGGGTTGAATTTTTCCACGTTTCAAACATAAAACATGATTGATTTTACATTTAAGTTAAACAACCACAGCTTTGTTTTTGAAGATATTTGGTGGACCTCCACACGTTTGAAAAATGTCTTTCGGGGGTTAAAAAAGGTACCAAATTTTTAGCGAAATCGAAGGGGGTCAAGTAAAAAATGTGTCGATTGCAATCATGTAATCATGTATCAAATAATGCATCCATAAAGAATAAAGATTTCATTAACTTTCTTAACTTTTTTTAATTAAGGTCTGATGGAAAAAAACGAAGAAGATGGACACGCGAAGAAACCACTGGATTTTTGAGATGCTACCTTGCTCGAAAGTCGGAATTTGAGCACTCCAAGAAGAAGAGGGTGGCCTACAACAATGTTCTCGAGGACATGGTGTCATTGGGTATCACGGCGGCGCGAGACAACAACCGCAGCACAGGTGCAAGTCCATGTTTTGCTCCATATATGGAGCTCATGGATGAAATTTTTGGCAATACTCCAGTTATTAAAAACGACCATACCGTATGCGTTGGCCGCAGGACATTTCAGAAATTGTTTGTGGATGTGTCGTCACCAACTCCATCGTCATCAGCAGCTTCACCCTCCCTTCCTTCACCATCGACATCACAATTATCCGCTTCGCCGCAGTCACCGGCATCTCCTTCGTGTTCAAATGCTAATTCAGCACCTAATTCTTCATCAGCTTCAGTAGGAAAGAAAAGACGTTCTGTTCGTGAGCTATATTACGAAAAAAAAAAAATAAATATGTTTCAGAAAATGTGAAATGAATTTTAGAAAATAGCAAATGTATTTCAGAAAACACCAATACTATTTCAGATATTCCAATTGTATTTCAGAAAGCCTCAAAAGTATTTCAGATAAGATCAAATGTTTTTCAGAAAATGTTAAAAGTAATTGATGAAAAGTTACCCTGGCATATTATATCACTAAAATAAGATATTTGAGCTTTTCTGAATTCAAACTAAGGTTTTCTGAAGAACATTTGGAACATCTGAAATACATTTCTTCTCTTCTGAAATACAGGTGGAAAAGGTGTAGTACTAGTATAGTAGTAGTATACGTTTGTATTACAAAATCGTAGATACGAAATAAAATGAGAAGAGAGCTTTTGAATTAACTGATTGCTTAGTGAAATGATTGTTTAACTAACCCAGGGGTATTCTAACTTCCTTCAATATATAAATTATCAAATGATACCAAACCACATGTGAGGTAATACAATATATTTTTTTTTTTTTTTTTCATGGTGTTAAGCATTTTATATGTACATTAAATAATATGATGCTGCCTTAAATAATTGAAAAGGTTTTGCCTCCTATCAATTGTTACGTCAATAGTAGATTCATCTTCTTGATCGTCAGTAGAGAACTGGGTTTGTGTCGGTTGTTCTTTGATGTCATACAAGTCGTCAAAAGAAATACATATATTATGCAAAACACACACGCTGACTACTATATTCGTTATCATCTTCAAATCAGTTTGCTCTGTAAACATCAAAAGTCTTCGAAAACGGCCTTTCAGCAAACCAAACGCGTTTTCAACTACCATTCGTGTAGATGAAAGTATTTCGTTGAACTTTCGTTGGGCCTCATCTAAATTTCCATAGTCTTTAAACGGAGATGCTATCCACTTTGTTGAAGGATAAGCGGAGTCTCCGATAATGAAATGTCACACCAGCAATACGTTTCTTTTGTCTAAATTTTCCTGCGTTTTCATCCAAATCAGATCCTTGCGGGCACTTTATATGCTCATCGCTTATAGACATTAAAAACGCTGTAACTCTTTGCACTACGGACCATGCTGTAGACTGAGCCACCCCAAACAAATTTCCCAGTTGCCTAAAAGTCACTGTGTTGCTGACGTACCAAATATACAAGGTGGCGCAAAAGTAATCTTCCTATCAGAAAATGCTATAAATTTTGCGATTGGCCCCTAAAATCAATTCTGTTTAGACATTTGTGTAGTAAACACATGCAAAATACACCTTAATAAACAGTGTTACGCTACACTGCTCCAGAACGCGGAATATTGCTGACTTGAAGAGGAAGATGATTTTTCATCAAAAATAATCATGAGTGATGAGGCCCATTTCCATCTTAGCGGGTACGTAAATAAGCAAAATTCTCGCTTCTGGGGCACTGAAAATCCGCGTGTAACCCACGAAGAGCCATTACACCCGCTCAAAGTCACTGTATGGTGTGCTGTTTTCGCTGGAGGATTCATCGGACCTTCGGTCGCGGGCCAAACGGTTACTGTGAATGGTGAGCGCTACAGAGCAATGATCAACGAGTTCTTTTTGCCGCAACTTGATGAATTGGGATTGGAAAACATGTGGTTCCAACAAGACGGTGCAACAGCACACACTGCACGTGCCACAACCGATATGCTGAAGGATGCATTTCCCGGGCGCCTAATCTCCCGTTTTGGCGATTTGCATTGGCCAGCAAGATCGCCTGATTTGACCGCTCCAGACTTCTTTTTGTGGGGTTTTTTGAAGTCGCGGGTCTATGTCAACAAGCCTCAGACTCTTGCAGCTCTTAAAGACAATATCCGTCAAGAATGTGAGGACCTATCGCGGCCAAAGTGATGGAAAATGCCATAAAAAGGGCTCAAATGACAATCAACTGTGGCGGCGGCCATTTACATGACATCATATTCTTGACTTGATGTAAAAAAAATTAAAAGACCAAATAAAAATAATCCACAAGAAGAATCAAAGTTTTTCATTTTTTTTTTAATTACAGCCAAAAAACATCGGTAGATTACTTTTGCGCCACCCGTTACATGTACACAGATTTTTTGGCGTTATCGGTAGTCTTCCGCCACTAGATGGGTCAGGGGCATTATCGTATTGAGCGTATCTTACTGAAAGTAAAAATAATTCAAATTCTCATACGTATGCATGAAATAATTTCTTGGATATTACCAATTAGGTAATCCACCGTTTCGCGTTTACTCTCATGTGCGCCTTAAAATGTTTATGGCTCATAGCGTCAAGAGTCCATTCGAAATTTTCACACTTATGATGGTCTTCGTTTTCGTGTCCGAACTATCAGAAGAGCTGGAACTTGCGAAAACAGCATCCACGATTTGGCTCACTACTTCCTCCAGCAGATCCTAACTGCGAAAATAAACGTAACACATAATTTCTTACTTAACATGTTTAGTTTATTAATAATTTACCACAAAATTTTCTGAATCACTCATTTTCCTTGTTCTACGATGTTCTTTTCCTTCAAAAACGTGTAGAAAATATTTAATAAACGGCAAAATTATGTTATTTTTTCAAGCGCGCAAAAAGAAGTTGAAACCTCAACAAATATATATATTTTAATCAAATTTATTAACTTTCGCGCTCTAATAAACAAAGAAAATATTAATAACAATCAACAGATGATTTTGACAACTGCAATGTTTCCAGTGTTGTTAAATGCATGCAGGGAAATTTTAGCCGAGTTGAGCATTTTCTTCACACTTGTTGTGATCAAAATGCGTCTAGTATTATTCTAAAACAAGGCGCTTAGCTAGACTAAACTACAATACGTACATAAATGAAATGTGTATCAAATGAAAGCTTATCATGAGCATGTTTGCACAAAATTACAAAAATTTCAATTGGTTAATTTGTTCATAAGATATTAGCGTTTAAAGTTTGCTTTAATTTTTTTCTAAATAAAACCCACCCGATAATCGGGAGTTACATACTAGTTTCGATTATTACGCATCAAAAACCATCCTGCCAAAGTTTTATGCATGTACCATGAGAGCTTAGAGCTCGAACAGCTTCTGGTACATTGTACCAGCATTAGCTTCGTCACTATGTATAATTACATACATACATACCAACATAATCATTTTACATACTTGCATTCTCCGCACTATTTAGCATGGCATACTTAAATAACTTGAAAAATCTCATATGAGTTTAACTACAGCAGCATCGAAGTCGGTACCGCCACCAACAACAAAGCATTAACATCACACCGCACACCGCTCTGCTGGCAAGAATAGGTTCAACAAAAATGGGCACCTAAAATATGAGGTCTTGTCTGGGACCATAATAAATGTCGAACTACGTTTTCAGTAAAATAGGGACTGCTCGTTTTCGCGAAATATCCCACTTTAACACTGTAGGACTTCACAAATATATATTTGACCAAAAAATCTTTTCAAAAATAGCTTTTGTATGTTTGTTCGTGTAGGTGGTTTCCATTACTCACACAAATTGGCAAAAGTCATACTTTTTAAAAAATAATGCTAAACTACTATGAAATAAAATTAATTGTTCGTTTTTAGGGCACTAGTTACAGCACCCTGTTTTTGTAATGCAAAAAAAAAAAAACTACTTATGATTTGTTTTAAAAGGGACACGAATCCGTTGTCAAATAATTGCCATCAAGGCCCGTTTTTGAGAAAAAATGTTTTTACACTCCAATATTAGTATAATTTGAACAAGCCCCCCTTGCTTTGGGTGCTCTTATATGATTTGAATATCAGCTGATATATAAACCAATGTTTAGGAAACATTATCTAAGATAAGAAAAAATTGTGGTATGTCGCAATTATTTTATACAGATTTTCAAAGTTGGCCGAAATCACAAAATCATGTTTTTTGTTTTTATAAATTGACCCCGATCTGCCACAAACTTTTTACATAGCAGAAAATATTGCATTGTTTCTAGTCTGTCAATGGCATGAAAATATTTTTATTACCACTTACCATAATATAATAATAATATCGTCATTTATTACCACCTCCCTTCGGTAAAATATTTAGTTTTTTATACCTAGTAGTGCTTCGCACACAAGGTATATTAACTTCATTCGCCTAACGGTAGTATGCAACGGCATAAACGAATCGAGATAGATATTGACTTATATATATCAAAATGTTCAGGAGAAAAAGAGAAATTGATTGAGCCATGCCCGTCCGTCCGTCCGTCCGTCTGTGAACACGATAACTTGAGGAAATCTTGAGATATCTCAATGAAATTTGGAATGTAGGTTCCTTTTCACTTATCTCCCAGCGCTATTGAAAATAGGCAAAATCGGTTAAAAGCCACGCCCTTTTTCTATATATATAATATTTTCGAAAATACAAAAAGAGTGATTATTCAGTACATAATACACCTATAAGAATAATATTTGGTGTGCACTTTAGCGTTAAGGCAACAAATACATTTTTGAAGAAATTTTTATAAAGGGGCGTGGTACCGCCAACTTTTGATATAGTCAAGTTTGGAAATATTATTAATCATAAATCAAAAACCGCTCAAGATAGCAAAATAAAATTCACCACACATATATATATTAATACAGGCAATATATCGAAAAAAAATGAGCGAAATCGGGTTAGGTTCACGCCCAATTTTATACGAAAGATTTTGAAAAGGATCATAGATATATTGAATATGCTATAACTTTGCTTAAACTAGCTGTATATAAATTCCATTTCACCTCTGAAGTGTTCGTGGGCAAAGAAAGTCGAAAGCACAAAATTTTTTGGAAAATGGGCGTGGCCCCGCCCCTTTATGGGGGATTATTCCACAAAACTTTCCATGCCATAACTCCGGTAAAAATTGACTTATTGAAACGATATTTAGAGAAAGTGCTCAACATATAAAGCTAACTCTTTGCTGTAAAAATAAACAAAATCGGTGAACGGACACGCCCACTTTTTGAACACAGTTCTAAAAAATTTCTTCGTGAAATTAAAATCACGATATTTCCATAATTGTATAAGTTATATAAATAAGATTTTACACACATAATAAGCTTTTTAAGCAAAACTAAACTGTATAAACATTTTGTGGATTTTGGTGAAGTAGGCGTGGCGCCGCCCACTTTTTAGCATAAAAGCTCTGCTATTTTCAAAAGCGATTGCTTGGAATTTCAAGAATGTATTTAAATGAAATTTTGTGAGATACTTCCCAATAGTATGTAGTATACTCCTGCCAAAAATTACCCAAATCGAATAACAAACAAGCAAGATTTACGGGCAAGTAGTTAACACCCTACTGCCTTTTTTATTTTCATACCTTTCATGAACATGAGGAAAGGTATATATATTTTGTTATTTAGTAATAATTTAATTTACCACTCACAACAGAAGTGTTTTTATCGAAAACAATCAGTTGCCTTTATAACAATTTTTCAGGTATGTATTAAAATAGACCTGAGTAAATTAGGATACCAAAACAGATCACTACTAGGTATTTAATGTTCGGTTACACCCGAACTTAGACTCCCTTACTAGTTTTTTTTAATGTCTTTACAATATGAACGGAAAAGTTAATTTTAATTATAATTATAGACACAGATATAACTCGTAACCAAAGATCGGGAAAGCTAACTCAAATGAGCCTTATGGTTCAGTTATGCTTGCATAGCAGGGCATAGCATAGCAGTACACAGCTCGTAAAAGAAAATGTTGATTATACTTCGCACAACGCACAACCCCTCAAAATCAGATATTCGCGAAGCATACAGAATTTCATAAAGCTCGCACACATTCTTTCAGCTTTTCTTCATCCATTACAACGCTTTTATTTGTTTTTACTAAAATTTATAAGCATAATAAGCAAAAGCTTTGACAGTAGGTATGTTAAGTTACATAGAGATCAAAATTCAACAGACTTCTATGCCATGCTCTGGGTTGCCATGCGTTGTATAATCGAATACATGTAAAACCAATTCAGCAGATATCGAAAATGACAAATCCCATGCAATGAATTGCTATGCTATGCAAGCATAATTGAACCATTACGCTCTACACACGTATGCTTACGCTCCCTATTTTAGTTGCTGCTGAGAGCGAAAAACTAGTTTCGCCACAGTGGTGTTAGAACCAAAGATGACTTGATACGAAACTCTCTCCCGCTCTCTCATTTCGGTCCTCGATTATGCAGTGTTGCCTACTTTTTTATGCGTGCGCTAGTTGGCAATACTACACAATCGAGGACCATTTGACAGTAGATACATAAACAATGAGTAGCCAGAAGCAAAAAAGGGACCAAAACAACTTGTAGAAATCAGTGCTATTTCATTTGTTGCGATTGCGGGTGTGTAAAACCAGTGCGCTGAAAAAACATAATTAATTCGAACAATTCATAGAATATATGTATATATGTATAAACTTAAATTGAAATATAAATAATAAGTGCGCTGAAAAAAACATCATTAAAACGTAAAAGTCATAGTATATAAATATATGAACTTTAATAAAAAGGTGGTAAGAACATAAATAATAAGTGTAAAATGGGGAAGGTTAAGAAGTGTGTCGTGGGGTGTGCTGGTGGCCAGCGTTTTCATAAATTTCCTAGCAAGCAGAAGGATAAATCTAGGTGATTATAATAAAATATAACTGAATCTTCTTAAAATTGTGCGGCTATTTCGATAGCAAATTGAGTAATTACTTTTGAATTAAATATGTTAATCGCTTAAAATTTACCCAAATCTTGAAAGCTCTGTTTTGGGATTTCCTACTATGTTTAAAGAATTTTTTTAAGAGAAATATGAAGAAGAAAACTTTGATAAACTTAAAAAACTAGTACAATTAAGAAAGAAAGGTTAAAATGTGAAATGGTATGATTTAAAAAAAGATGTATAGAGGAAATCATTTTTTTACGAATTTAAAGGGATTACAAATGTTGAGATACACCAATTACTAAAAACTCTTCAGATTTTTGTGTTATTTTTTCTTTTGTAGGATTCCAATTTTTTTATTACATACCTACTTTTAAAAGACAACAGAAGAAATTAGGCGGTAGCTCATATCTTTCCT
Organism: Sphenella marginata; assembly: GCA_951509765.1. NCBI lineage: Eukaryota > Metazoa > Arthropoda > Insecta > Diptera > Tephritidae > Sphenella > Sphenella marginata. Next base: position 16,570,406 of record OX608078.1, read on the forward strand.
TATCTTTTTTTTTTTAACGAACAATTATAACCTAAACGAGCTTCAGGTAGGCGTCTTTATGTATTGTATGTTTATTTAACGAGCATTCACTTGTGCAACGGTTTTTGCATGATAAGTGACCTTCAGACAAGGCTAAATATGTACATCATAACATTAAAAAAACTGTGATTAGCCCTAAACGCGCAGAATATTTTTTAACGATCCTTCATTATGGAAAACCCACACGAAAAACTATGCATTTTTGTAAAGGGTTGTTAGGCCTAAACAATGTACCACAACACTCCTACCTACATTCATTTGGAATCTATGTCCTTTAAACGAAATATAACAAAAGAATAGCTTAGGAATTTGGAATTTTGAAAGGAAAAAAATAGTGTAGCTTAAATTTAAAAATATCTTTGAGCAGATTAACATACATTACTCTGAAGTAAATCCCCGATTACTATTCGGACAGCCGCATGATTTGAGGTTTATTTATTGTTTGAAATTTTAAAGTACTGGGAATTGGAAATTGAGGCTGTAAAGAGAAACCCATACTCATAAAAAATATAAATGGTTTATATGCTTTTTTAAATGATATTTCCATACAAACTTTCAACTATGAGAGCTTTATGAATCTATTTAATTTTTTATGAATATGGCGAAATGAATATAAAGTTAACCGACTTTATTTATCAAGGATATTAACTTCTTCATTCACATTTGATAAATAAGTGAATTCGTGAACCTGAATAACTTTTATTCTATCTTTAACAGATATATGGTGTGGCTGAATCGCTTGTGTGTGGAGCCACCCAGAACAAGAGATATATTCGTCTGCGAACGCCATTTTCCCAGCAAAATGAAATTTGCAAAAAAACTGATGTCCACCGCTGTCCCCGATACAAACCTTCCAGAAATACCTGCAGCCAGTTTTCATTCCGATATTTCGTGTTCCCATTCCGTTATTGAAATGGGCCCATCTGATTTTGAACCTTTACAAAGTTGGGCAGAGGAATATGTTGGTCACAGCAATCTTATTCCTATTGCGTCAGTTGCGGAAGAGGTTGAAGATAATTTTATGGATTTAGGTTTGGTTTTTGAAAATGATAACGTTACCTATGAAGAAAACTTCATAGATTCAAGTGTACTATTTGATAATTCGAACAATGGTTATGACCAAAACTTAATATATTCAAATGTAGTTTTTGAGGATGTTAACATCCATGAAAAACCCTTAATAGAAAGAGGGAGCCAGACAAATTTGAGTTTGACATCAACAATTCGTAGGGAACAGAAGCTAGTGGATGAAAACAGAGTACACCCATACCTCGCTATACGGCCTAAATACGTTCCACGAAAGTTGGCCGTAAAGCGAAAAGCCGTATAACGAGTCAATTATTCTAATACAAATTCATACAAATTCAATGGGATCGGTTCCAAATTTGTAAAATTGCATGGTTAAAAATGAATTTTATATTTTTATTTGTTATTTAAATTAAAAAATCATACATAACAAGTACATATGTACATACTTTTGAACATAAAAGACTAAAAGACTCCATATAAACAAAAACAACTCCATATAATATTTTTTAAATGGCTTTAGTCTGAAGAAGACTGAATAACGATCGTAAACAAGTGTAAATAGAAAGTAGTGTGCATCGAAATTGCGCTTGCGCAAAATTGGCATGAATTGAAGAGGGCCGTTATAGCGAAAGGCCGCATAAAGAGCGGCCGTATAACGAGGTATGGGTGTACTTAAGGAGAACTTAGAAGAAAAGGGTAGGGATATAGCTAATTTGAGATGTCAACTTGCAGATATGGCAGCTAAAATAAAATATTTAGAAGAGGAAGCGAAAAGGAGAACGGACGGTTTGGATTCCACTACTAGAATGATGCTAACACCACAAATTAATGCAATAGTGGAAAATGGATTAAATAATTATAGTCGACACCCCAACGGTCGTAGATACGATAATTATTTTAAAATTTTGGCTTTGGGAGTATATTATATTTCACCATTAGCATATAGGCACCTTAAGCCAATTCTTCAATTCCCCGACGAGAGAACTCTTGACCAATTTGTTTCTGAATGGCCTCGAGACCCAGGATGTAATAATAGCTCCTTAAAATGTTTAGAGTTGAGAAGCCGGGGATTTACCCAAGAGCAGAAATTCGTGTCCGTCTTGTCGCTGAAGAGCCATATGCAATATATTCCTAAATACGACAAAATTGTAGGAGTTGAGGATTATGGCGATGAAAACCGCACATGCAGATTAGGTAACAGTGCGATGGCGCGTATGGTCCAAGGAATTGGGGGGTCACCTTGGTCTCATCCTTTGGCTTATTTTCTTGTCCATGGCACCTGCAGTGGTAATGTTGCTAAGAAATATATATTGGAGGCCATTACTCAATTGCAGGCCATAGGTCTCACACCGTGTCATTTAGTTTGTGATCAGGGATTTGTTGGCTTAGCAAAATGTTTAGGCGTGTCTGAAACGCGCCCATATTTTGAAGTTAATGGAAAGAGCACATTCTTTTTCTACGATAGTCCCCATCTTTTAAAGAGCAGCAGAAATTGTTTGGAAAATCCAAAGAACAGTATTACCTTTAAGTCGCATCTTATAAGTTGGTCAGATATTATTCATTTTTACAACAAGGATTCCCAAAACCCTATCCGTTGTGCACCTAAACTTACGGACGCTCATATGAAACCAAATTCTTTTCAAAAGATGTCCCATGCTATGAGTGATACTGTAGGTTCCAGCATGTTAGCTATTTATAGTTCAGGATCTTTAGCTTCAAACTCTGTTAGCTTTTGCAACACCGCCGAATACATTCTCTTTGTTAATAAACTGTTCGATATTTTTAACAGTAGTAATTTTAACGCTATTTTTCCAACAAAAAAAGTGTTTTCAGCCACAGCGGAACAGGTTCAATTTCTGGAAGAGGCTGTTGAACTCCTGAAGACACTAAGAATAACAGATAAGAAGGGGTCTGACATAACTAATTCCTTTAGTTATATCAAGGGTTGGATACAAAATGTACGCAGTTTATTATGTTTGTGGCGCTCTTTGTAGCAGTTAGGTTTCGCGACTTTACAAACCAGGAGGCTTTGCCAAGATAGCCTAGAAAATTATTTTGGACACATTAGAAGAGGGGGTGGAAGAAGTGTGCGGATAACGCCCTACATGTTTACCAATTTATTGAAAAAGTCTTGGGGATTACGGTACACTAATTTAGTAGTGAATGGAAATTGCGAGCCCGTTAACCAACACGAAAATTTTTCTCCAGAACTTGCCAACAATATTGTTGAAAGTGTTTGCAACGACAACTTTATGCGGGATTTATCTTGGCAGGAATTTCAGGGACTACCAATACCAGAACATGCATTTAATCGAGTTAGAACAGATGAGCAGGTGGATTTAGAAGAGATCGAAGTTGATTTTTTAAGAGAAAACGCCCACGCAAACTTTTGCGGCTACCTCTACTTAAAAGTTTCAAGAGCGCACACTTGTTCCCAACCCTCGCCTTACTTAGGAATTGAGGAGACTTCAAGTGCATTTTATTTCACTCAACAGAGGCAAGTTGACAGGTGTAATTTAATAAAACCACCCCAGTAGTTTATAGATTATTTTAAGGAGCTCGAAGAAATTTTTAATAGAGAATTTGACTCTACCTGTCACAGAATAGGAGTGGGCCAAATGTTGTTCGACAAAATGAAGCATGTTAGGCCGCGTCTGTGCTGCAGCGATTGTGACTCTAATATGGTTTTAGCTTTATTTATAAAGCTACGTATATTTTTCCTTTTCAAATTTTTTAACAGAGAGCTTAGCAATTCTAGTTTTAAAACAAAAATATTATGTGTTTCCCATCTTTGAAGTTTGCATAAGTGCATTAAATTGTTTTTCCTAACATCTAGAATTCTTTTTAAGATCTTTGTAATTTGTTTGTTTGTTTCCAAAGTGGCTGCAGGTGTTTTTATTAATCCTGTAGTAACAATTTGTTGATCTCAATATGTGATAACATATTTTAATTTCATTAGTGCTTAAATTTGTGATTTTTCTTTACAGATTGACACACATGATTATTTTCTGCGCTTTTTCCTCAGATCTTTTGTCGTGTTTTCAAATGTAAATTATTCTTTTCATTTAAAAAAAGTATTCAAAAATCTTGTATTTCTCATTTGGGGATCTAATCCTTTCTTCTTTTTCATTCAACGATGAACGTAATGTACGATGATTTTTATTGGAAATAATAATATTTGCGGTACTTTTTAATTTTAATCCTTTATTCAATGAAGAAATGTGCTGTATTTATAATTTTTTGCTTTGTTATATATATTTAAAGTAATTAAATTCAACTTTTGAGCTGTTATTTATTTTATTTTTCGTTTATTTAATAATTTTTATTTATTAACATTTTTGCATTTACTTTGTATTAAATATATCTTGGCTTATTTTATTCGTATATTTTAATATGGGTGATATAGGCCTACTAGGGAACCGAACACCCAAAAATAAATTCAGTAACGCGCCTTTTGCATACCTCATGGTGGTGAGGAAACTGCAAAATACCCAAAAATGTACTCAAAATGCCCATATTTTGTTTCACCATACTGGCATCATTGGAAAATGTTATAAAAAATGACCACTTTTTGAGCGCTCTCAGAGAGCGCGAAGTTTCGTATCTAGTCATCTTTGGTTAGAACAGAACTTTCATGTCAGTCGCACAGTATAATACAGTAGGAAAACTGTGGTAAAATCCGCGGCTATATTCACCTTTTTCGTGTACTCGGGGTTTCAGTCAACTATTTTTCAGCATTTTAGGGTGTTGTGTTGCAAATTGAATGAGGTGTATAAATTATTTTAAGAAAGGAGAAATTGTTAAAAATATATTAAGATTTTTTTCATTTAAACAAAAGTTATGCGTATATTACTTGGTTAAAAATTATAACGCTATACTTTTATGTCAAAATGTTGCACACATATCACTATGTCGGTAGTTTCGTTAAATTCTGTGTCCAATTTTCACACATATTTACCTGAAATAAACCTTTCAAATTTTTCGAAACAATCAGAATATGGCTAAGGTAGTTCAAAAAACAATTAAACTATTATTTTCTAGATCTCTGATCGTAATGCCATGATTTTTGCAAACATTTCACGTTTTCAAAATCACATTTCCAATGGTGTTAGAACATTTTACCTCGTGTTTAGGCCCGATGCCTAAAGTCTAAAAAAATGCACCACCCTAATGTCACTTTTCATATTATACAAAACCCCAACACCAAGCCGCCCACATGTATATACATGTACGCATATTCATGTTTGTCAGCAAACATATACATGCATGTGGGTGTGCATGTGTCGGTTCACCTCCCCTTAAAACCGGAGGCTGAAATTTGGGGTTCAACGGTTGTCCGCGACTGGCCAACCGTCTACTTTTCCAGCGAGAGTTGAACAAACCACATCACGGCCACCCCAGGACTTTCACCGGCAACCAATATTTAAGGTAACATTCACCTGTAAAATCATACATTTCATACCAAATATACGGCCACATTTATAACGAGAATTCTCGTTCTTTTATTTTCTTTTCTAAGTAAATCACAATTCGACCGGGGTGCTTTCGAGCCACGGCCGCTCCAGCTAAGCACCACAGCCGATTTGTTCATGGTCCATCTCACCGAGAATTGAATACAGCGCAATACAGTCCACATCATAATAAAGCAATTCAGTATATTAAAATATCACAGACATTGGAGCAAATATTTGATTTTACTAACATTCATCGTTGGATAAATTCACTCAGCACACACAGCCAAATAATCACTGCCGCAAGGAAGCTACCACAACAATAACACATACATACAACATACTCTGCCGATCACCACATCAAAGCACGTAAGTTGTATATTTCTTGCCACTTGTTTTTTGGTGTTGCTATTTTTTTTTGTTAAACGAATTCGAATATTTATATTTAAAAAAGTGTCGCCCGCGAGTGTGCTCAAAACATAAGTGCGAAAAGTGAATTTGTTTAGTGAGTGCATTATTTAAAAGTTTTTCAATAATCAACATTGTAATTGCTGAGGTAACATAACCTCACTTTCACAGTAAATTCACGTAGCCTTTCGGTTGTTCGTTTCGTCTCAGTTTTCCACTTTTTTAGCGATAAACACGCACAGCAATTCAACCGAAGGCTAGTTAGTTTTATTAAATAAAGTCACTTAGTTTTTTTAGTTAAATTTTCATTTATTCGCACAAAATATCCACTTAAACATTCACTTATTCGCTCGTTTTGATACACCGCGCACTTTACTTGTGTTTTCTTTGTTTACATTCGTTATTGCGGCAACACATATATACACGTATACATATATATATAAACATATCCCCGATAGCGTGTGGGTGGCGAGTTAATCAAATATTATAAATTTGAATTTATTGTCGAGTTTAAACAAATTATTCAGACGATACGGCCAAGTCTGTAATAAATAAATAAAATTTAATAAGATTTTAAAGACTCTGCTTTCATTTATTGAAAAAATTATTGAATTGGTTTGTCGGATTTTCCGGGGGTACATACGGCCTTTACCCTTTTTTAAGAATTATATTGTACGATTGAGCATTTCTCGTACCTCAAGCTATTTTTCGAGTTTTGTTTTGATTCTAATTCCTCAAAATCCAAAATATGGAAAGCTTTATTAGACTGGCTGATTCGATTGCTGAATTCGAATCAGACTACAATGATTTAGAGGATTCCGCCCACACCAAGTTTACTCTTGGCCTTCAACAAGAGGACTTGAAGTCAATGTGGAGGAAAACGAGAACGGCCCAAGATGAGTTGTTAAACTCAAATAAGTTGGAAGCGTCTGACATTGTATCAGTTAAACTAAAATTCAAAAAGGCATACGCCATATATTTACGATGCATGTCAGACATGGCTACACGCCAAGCGACGTTCACAAAACCCGATTCCAAAACGGAAGAAAAGACAGAATGTGAGCACAGTATCCGCCTGCCTCCTTGCGATACTGAAGTTTTCAAGGGCGATTACTTGTCATGGCCAACATTTCGTGACATGTTCACTGCCATTTATATCTTAAATAAGCGCCTAACACCTGTTGAGAAACTTTTCCACCTCAACAACAAGACACAAGGTGAGGCAAAGGATATAGTGAAAAAATGTCCACTTACAAATGAAGGATTCGATATCGCGTGGAGAAACTTATGCGAGAGATACGAAAATAAACGTATACTTGTGAACTCGCAACTCCAAATTTTGTTCAACTTAAAAAAGGTAGAGAGTGAGTGTGGTAGCGCAATTAAAACATTGCAACGCGATATAAATAATTGCCTTTCGTCCTTGCGAAGTCATAAAATTGACACTTCGAACTGGGACGCAATTATTACTTACTTATGCTCAACGAAATTGCCGGAAAGTACGCTTGGTCTATGGGAGCAAAGCATAGACCATAAAGTGGAAATATCCAAGTGGGAGGATATGGACAAATTTTTGTCCAACCGCTTCCAGACACTTGAAACAGTGTCTGGGTTCATAGGGGCTTCTTCGAAAGCGCAGAAACCGCAGAGTATGCGACCTGCCAACGAAACTCCTGCAAAAAGACTTGGTTCATACCAAGCAAATGTCACAAAGTTATTGTGCACAAAATGTAAATCAAATTCCCACAGATTGAGAAATTGTCCCCGTTTTCTAAAATTAACGCCGGTGGAGAGAATCAATTTTGTTAAATCCACCAAGGGCTGCCTAAACTGCCTATCCCCAGGACATACAGTGTCGAAGTGCAGCAGTTTGTACGACTGCAACAAATGCCACTCTCGACATCATACGCTCCTGCATGCGGAGTCTCTACAGACGCAGGCAACTAGCAGCCCGAATCAGCATAATGCTGATAATGCTGCCTCTACTTCCCAACAGGCACAACAGAGACGGGAAGTTTCAAACTCAAGCTCGGATTCTTACCGAAATGTAAAATCCTGCCATGTACATTCAAGTGCAGGTGTGCTGCTAGGGACAGCTCGAGTCACCATTCATCATAATGGTACAGACTTCCCAGCAAGAGCACTGATAGATTCTGGCTCAGAATGCTCGTTCATGACAGAGCGACTAAAACGCCGAATCAATTTACCAGCAAAAACGATGCATGCCCAAGTTTCGGGTATCACTAATGCTGTGTCGGCTCAAGTCAAGGCGGCCTCCCACATTGAACTCCGTTCACCAGTGGACCCTTGCTTTAGCCTAAAAACTTCTGTGCTAATTCTAGCCAAACTAACTGGGAATCTGCCATCCTGCCATATCGACGCAACGACTATGCAGGCATTCCCAGACTTAGCCTTGGCAGATAAGAGATTCTACGTTAATGAAGAGGTAGATCTCATACTTGGCGGAGATATATATCCGCAATTAATACGGAGCGGACTAAAAAAGAATGTACTAAGTACACTTCTGGCTCAAGAAACGGTGTTCGGTTGGATACTAACCGGGCGTGTAAACGCACCCAATCCAACCAGAAATATAGTGTCGTTTTACAATTCTTTGGGGTGGCAGGGACCTTCTTGGTTACAAGAAGACAACTCACAATGGCCAGTGCAAGAACACGAATACCATAATACTATACTTCCGTGGAGGAAAAGAGAGCGCAGGCCTGCGCAATATCAAAGCAACAACTTCTGCAGGCGAGGGAAAGTGGAATACTTATCCGAACTTCAAAAACGAGTGAAGTGGAAGCATCCGAAACAAAACATTAAGGTGGGAGATCTTGTTGTCATCAAAGAAGACAACTTGACTCCGAATGAATGGAGGCTCGGTAGAGTTACGCACGTACACCTCGGCGAAGATAACCGAGTGCGTGTAGTGGACCTCGTAACCGAAAAAGGGCAGATCAGAAGACCGTTGGTCAAATTGATTCTGCTCCCTATGGAGGGTTCGGATGGCGAGAGACCCGCTGTCTCATCATCACCATCCACTCCACCTCCAACCAAGACCCTACCATCTCCCATCTCCCAACCTTTCACCCTTCACTCGCTACCCTTAACGAGGACACCAGATTGATGCCTTTTAAGCTTGCGCATGATTTAAAGTATAAAAAAAAAAAAAAAAAATCTCGATATGTACATCGATCGTACATCGCTGTACGAAAACAGCAGCCCCATGGGGTTGGTAACATTTGCGCTCAGCGACATATTGGTGCCATTATTAGAAGCAGCGGCGAAATTAAAAATAATAGCCTTATCTTGGGACTATGGTAGGTTAATTGTTGTCCATATACGACGAAGGTTAAAACCCGCATGAAAACCTGCAAAGGAAAGAAACATTTAAGATATCAAAAAATTTCATTTAGTGCGACACATTTTTTGGTGGGTAAATGCAACTGCGCTGCTACCGAAACGACGCAGTAATCAAACTCACCTAATCCTGTCCAGATGTCCATGCGCCGTCCAGGCGATCCACCATACCTGCCTCCATATGCCCATAGTCATCTGAAAAGAAAGAAATGATATTAATATTATATACATGCATTTAAAAATCTCAATAATACACACATTGACTTACCTCTGCTACTGCTGGTGATCACGCGTGCCGGAAACAAGAAAAATAATGAATTGTGTCATTTTTTCTCTATTACGCTAGCAGAGAAAAAATGAACAATGAATTTTCTTTTGTTCGGCACTTCTTTGCAAATACCAAATACCTGCCAGAGTACATGTAAATATGTATGTAATACATATTTTTTCGGTCGCGAGCTTTGCTTGACCACTCACTCGCAAAGCGTGAGTAAACATATATACGTATGTGTGGTTCAATTGAACCGTCGCTCAATGCCAGCGCCATACATACATATATGTAAATATGTTTGCTAGGGATCACGCCAGCGCGCTAGTGATGCTACGGTTTTGGCGACGGGTACCAAAAAACCCGACATGCCGAAATATCGGGACCGCTTACTGCGGGCGAAGGGGGGACGAAATCTACGTTCGTCCCACTCCTAGGCGACCGTGCCGAGGCCAAACAAAATTTTAAAAGTCCAATAAATAAAAAGTTTTTTTTCACTTCGGAGGAAATTTTTTTTTTGGTTGTTGAATTTTTTTTTGATTTTGGGTTTGTTTTTTCGGAGGGGCAGGCCTGTTTTGCCCACAAAACAACCATAACAAGCCCGAAAACCGCGCTCCACTCACACTCTACCCGGATCGGTACCGAATGTCAGTACCGACCCAAGCGGAAATGTCGCTGTGTGCGCAGCCCTAATGAGCACAAGTGAACCACAAGTAGCAGAATAGATATATGTACATATGTGTGTACCAAAAATAGCAAAACTCACTACAGGGTGATACCCTAGTTATAATAAAATGTTCTTTGGATGCGTTCCAGTGGGACGGTGCCGTACGGCAACTTTTGGCAAAATTATGTGTGCCAAGCATCTAGTTGCATTAGTCTGCAAAATTGCAGACTAATCATAAAATAAAAAAAAAATATACATTTATATAAAAAATATAATTTCGCCACCCACGCTTACCAGCGTCATTCGAATAACAGCGCAAGCATCGAACCTGGCTCGGAACCACGGCCATTCCGACCAATACACGGGGTATCGGACTCACTGCCGTTCCGACCCTTTCGAACGAGTTGTCATATAAACTCGACAATTTAGACTGGCCATTCAGCCGTGCCAGCTAAATAAGTTTCTGTCGGGAATTTAGACTGGCCACTCAGCCGTGCCAGCTATATCCCAGCTACAGCCAAGAATTTAGACTGGCCACTCAGCCGTGCCAGCTAAATCCAAGCTACGGGACTCACACCTGCGTAGACTGGCCACACTGCCGCGCCAGCTACGTAACCTTAACCATTAGTATGTAAGATTAGATTAAGATTAAAATAAAAATAAAAATTTTTTTTCTTCTCGTTTATGGGTCCACATATGTATGTACATACGTAAATCAATCTACTGGCAAGAAATATACAACTTTTTATTTTTTCAAAGTTTCTTCCACCTAGCTCTAGGTAAGAAGCAGAGGTACGGCCAGACGATAAACCTCAATCTTCGGGAGGTCGCTCAAGGGCAGACATTGGTGACTGCGCCATCCGGCACTCACCATCCTAGATATAAGCCAGTAGCTTTAAGAGGACGTGGTCGGAAATCCTGGGGGCGGATTAAGATGTTGCGTATCGCAAGGGGGCCGGCATGTTTAGGCCCGATGCCTAAAGTCTAAAAAAATGCGCCACCCTAATGTCACTTTTCATATTATACAAAACCCCAACACCAAGCCGCCCACATGTATATACATGTACGCATATTCATGTTTGTCAGCAAACATATACATGCATGTGGGTGTGCATGTGTCGGTTCACCTCCCCTTAAAACCGGAGGCTGAAATTTGGGGTTCAACGGTTGTCCGCGACTGGCCAACCGTCTACTTTTCCAGCGAGAGTTGAACAAACCACATCACGGCCACCCCAGGACTTTCACCGGCAACCAATATTTAAGGTAACATTCACCTGTAAAATCATACATTTCATACCAAATATACGGCCACATTTATAACGAGAATTCTCGTTCTTTTATTTTCTTTTCTAAATAAATCACAATTCGACCGGGGTGCTTTCGAGCCACGGCCGCTCCAGCTAAGCACCACAGCCGATTTGTTCACCTCGAAATATGGCGATTTCTATGTAATTTTAGCTTTTAATAGGTTTATAAATTGAAAATACATATGCTTGTAGTCTAACTTCTTGCAGTGCTACCAATATAAGGAAGAAAAGGTGATGTTATTAACCATTAAATTTCAGGTCAGCGTATTACAAATTAGTTGCCTTCAAATTTTGCAACGCGCCACCTATAACTTCAAAAATTTTCAACAAAGAAGCGTTTTTACCTCAGTTCAAACACACAAAGTTTTTACGTATTTGTTTGTCTTTTCTTGAAACCCCAAGATTTTTCTCATCCGGGTTTTAAACCAAATAGTACCTCAGTCCATTTGCTCACAAAACCTGAATTTACTGTGGGTGCGTACCAAATTAATTATGTAAATATGTATATATTAATTTCAACTGAATTGTGATACTTTATTTTATTTTTACAATAAGTATGAAGTTCTTGTGCAATTTTTTATGCTCACTACCTTTAAGATAGTTTTAAGTTTCTTTATCTTTTGCATGCAGTAGTAATATAACAAATTTAATTCATGAATAAAATTTAAGTGTATGTATTATTCTTCCATTTTGTGAGAAGTCAGAGAACGTATATACATTTTAATTTCAGAAAATTCACATATTTCGTTGGTGGCCACGAACGCCTAAAGCCAATCTTTTGCTGCTTTTAAAAATTTGAAGGCCGCACAATCAAATAAATTATTTCATATATGCCATAAAATATACATGCACTTATGTGATTACATTTTTAAAGTTTTTTTTTGGTATGAAAATACAACTATGCGCCCTTGAGATCACGTACTACGAGAACTATCAACCCTGAAAAATTCACCAATATGACGTACTATTCACCACAGTTTTATTACTATATAACTATGTCAGTCGCTTCGCAAACAGCAAAGGGGTAACACGTACCGTCGCTTTGCTGATTGCTTCATGGCTTTATGGATTTGAAATGAATGAAAATATTAAATCTTTATATAAAGATTTTGACAAATATGAGGGCGTGGAAAGGGATAATATTTTTTTGGGAAAAGAGAATATGGTTTTACAAAAGTATAAGAAATGGGTTTCCCAAAATGAAAATGAAAAATATAGAAATGCGAAAACAATGCTAAATAGGTATAAAAGCAAAAAAAAAAAACCATATTCTTTCTTTCCAAAAAAATATTGTCTCTTTCCACACTCTCATATGTATCAAAGCCTTTATGAAAAGAGTTATAATGTCTCTTAATATTATATTCCCGGTTCTCCAAAGAAGCATAACATAAGATACATTGCATTGCCCAAAGGCAAGTCATTTCTAGTCGCGCATAAATATTTTCATATAATTTAGGCATCAACACGACTGCGTTGTTACTTCCTTGCTGTCGGTTAAGCAACTGACGCGACAGTTTTGTTCTTAGCACCACTTTAGCGAAGTTACTCTCCCGTTTACCAATACACTCTCACATAACATTTTGCCGATCTCTGCTCTAAACCAGTCTTCGGCAAACCCTGCAAAAAACGGAAATACTCCGATCAGTACTCTAAAGAGTATTCCTTAAGGATCATCAGAGTACTCCAAAGGTAATCCTTTTCCATATAAAAAAGGTGGTCCAATTTACATGAAAATGACCGGCATAGGATCACCTACTCCAGCTCTCGCTTTGCATCAGAGTACTCCAAGGAATACCTACGTGAGAGTACTTTGCAAAGTACTCCCAACTTGTTACTCCTTGTAGTATGTACAAAAGAGTACCTTACAAACTGTTCCTTAGACATTACTCTATAGAGTACCAACACGAGATTACATACAAACGTACTCTTAAGGTATCACTCCTTAGAATACCTACAGGAGAGTACTTTTAAGACCACCCTGCAAAGAGCAGCCCTTGGAGTACGTACAGGAGACTACTCCTTGAAGTACCTACGGAAGGGTACTCTTAAAACTACCCTTAAAGGAGCATTAGCCCGCTGAGTACTTACCTTAGATTAAAAGAGTAATTTTAAAGCCAATTTATAATTCAATTTATAAAAGTTCATTTTCTTTATTCACACTGAATAAAACAATATAAATAGGAATTTAAAAATATATATCAGTCCTTTTTTGCAATAGCAGCTTATGATTTAATCAAACTAGAATTTTAGAGTCATATCTGATAAACGTACGTAAACAAACTACAAAAAATTATAGGCTAACGATAATAACGAACAAATATTTCAGTTATTGTAAATTTCTTCATTAACTTCGTAACGTCGTAATCATTGTCGGTAAATCACGAACAATGATCGGCTTGCAAGTCCTCAAATGCTTTGCAAAAGGAGTACTATGAGAGTACTCCAATATCACAAATAAAGGAACACCTGATCCAACGTTTTTTACAGGGAAATTGTAAGTGCGTTAGTATTGGTAAAGCGCTCTCAACGCACGAACCAGTTGATATGTTTATTAGTTGCCTGCTAGCAAAGATGACTAGATACGAAACTTCGCGCTCTCTGAGAGCGCTCAAAAAGTAGTCATTTTTTATAACATTTTCCAATGCTGCCAGTATGGTGAAAACAAAATATGGGCATTTTGAGTAGCGTTTTAGGAATTTTGCAATTCCCACAGACCAAGAGGTGTGCAAAAAGGTGCTATCGAATTATTTTTGAATTTTTCTTGCTCGGAACGTATAAAATGAGACAAAATATATTTAAAAAAAATATGTATATGAAATAATGACTAATTCATAATATAAAGTTAAAATTTCCAAGATATCTTAAAATAAGGTAAAATCCTAATTGATGTACATTTCGTAATGAAATAGAACATGGTAATGGAAATAATATGATTTCAAATAAAAATAATTATAATTAAAATAAATGCTTGCAAATAATAAAAAAGAAAAGGCGTATTGTTTGTATCTTGTAAGCTTTGTTTATACCTGTAAACCACTCAAATGCGTAAAAAAATATAATTTTCTACATATATTTTCTGCAGCTATTTTCTTAGATTGAACTATTTCATATTTTACGTATTTTTTCTCAATCGTGCGATACTTTAAGTTTATCGAAATGTTCACTTGTTTGATTTTCCCAAATTTGGTGCGTTTTTTGCTTTCTGGCTCCTCATTGTTTATGTATCTAATGTCAGATGGTCCTCGATTGTGTAGTATTGCCAACTAGCGCTCACATAAAAAATTAGGCAACACTGCATAATCGAGGACCGAAATGAGAGAGCGGGAGAGAGTTTCGTATCAAGTCATCTTTGCCTGCTAGACAGTGTTGCCAGGATACAATTTATTTTGGAGCTAGATTTGAGAAAAAAAGATCTAGAAAAGAGCTAGATTTATTCAAGAAAATCCAAAACATGTAAAAAATTAGCTAAAAGGCACTTAAGTATTGTATGTAAGTTTTTACATTTATTTCATACTAGCAGGGTACCCAGCTTTGCTCGGTATGTACCTAAGTAGTTAATAAATTCCTGCTACCTTCAATTGCGAAAACAATTTACAGGCTGAGAAGGTTCAGAACAATATTTATTTTCCCACATTATATCCCGTTTATGTCTACGGCAACCAACTAAAGTAAAGGCGATTTTTAACAGTCTAACTTCGACATTTTGCCATCTCCCCTCTATTTGACTCTTTAGCTTTGCCTAAACATTCCCCAAGTCATCCCCCAGTCATTTTTCAAATATACAGAAACAACTTATCTAGAGTTTTATTAAAGATATGCTGATACCCACATAGGACGCCAGTGTACATATGCAATTGATTTTTGATTTAGCTGAAATTGAAAAAAAAAGTGCACAAAAATTTTAAAGAGGCGGGCTTAATTTTTTTTTTGACAAAGTAAGTGAATTTTTCTTCAAATAAATTTATGTAAGAAAAAAAATGTCATAGGTGCATACCTCCCTACAAATCAGTATATCTATTTTGTTTGTCGTTCGAACAAAGTGCAGGTCCCTTTCTAAGCTTCAAGCAGTCCATTAGTGAAACTCTCATCAAAATTCATTTCTTAGTTTCCAAGATCCTTAAGTTCAAACAGACAGACAATAATTTTAAAAATTTATCAGATGAACTCTATAGCATTCCCCAAGTCATTTTTTCAAAGAAATTTTTAATGTACGACTTTTCTAGAAATTTATTATAGCATATATTTAACTTAAACAATGTTTAAAACGTATAAAAAGTATAACTAAGTCAACAAAAAAAAAATAAGTGTGTTCTTGAAAAATTATCAAGCTTGATATGTAGTTAAGAAAAAAATATTTCATTTTTAGTAAAACTAAAAAATTATTTTCATTTTTGCGTCAAAGCCAAATGAAGTCATTTTGTCTGAATTTAAAACGCTTGAAATATTTTTTCTGATTTTTTATCATGAAGACAGAATCGGAGGGTAAGGTTGTTCAGAATCTTTAGCAACTTAGGAAACTGCTTTTTACACACAATTTACTTACCTTTCCATTTTGATTCTTGTTCGCAAAATAAACATATGGCATTTAGGAATGTTACTCGACAAAGTTAACCGATTTAGGTATTTGTTATCGGTGAGGGAAACTAAGTTGCCATATGGTACACAATGAAACTAATATAATAATTTCGACGTCGATTATAAAAGAAATAAAAACTTTCTTCATTTTTCAATACAATTTGTACAAATAAATTTGGAGCCAAAAAAGAGCTAAAAATGAAAAAAAAGGACCAGAAAAAGAGCTAGGAGCTAAAACAGAATTTTGGAGCTAAACGCCAAAAAAAAGAGCTAGATCTAGCTCTAAAAGCACGAAAATGGCAACACTGCTGCTAGACAGCAAAGCAAAAGCACATATTTATGATACTGTCGCACGTTTTTTATATAAATTGCAAAATTAAAATGCAATAATCTAATAGATCCGTTTTATTTCTAAATATGAATGGCACGCCACTTGCTCAGCGACGACTAAATCAATCACCGAACAAAGAGCGTAACCTATCCGTGTGAATTGCGCTGCATCTTAAGATGTATGAAACTGCCGACATCTGGTCTAAACAATGTTCCAGAATCAATGGAAGATGCAACAACTGTTGAGGTATTAGATCAGGCCCAGGCATTTAGTGGGACAATTGTCCGTATAATTGAGAACCCAATTCACACAGATTATTACGCTCTTTGCTTGCTTCGCTTGTGTGAGCGCACTGATAAACGAAGTGCTGCTGTTTATTGCTGTTCAGTGTCTTACCACAGTATATACAGTAGTAAAACTCTGTACCAATCAGCTGATTTTATTCACCGCCAGGCTGTACATGGGGTGGCTGTCAACGCTTTTTTGGCATTTCAGGATTGTGTGTTGCAAAATTATTTTGGTGAATAAGAAAAGAAAAATTGTTAAAAGTACATTTAGATATTTTTCGGTTGTTGGCTAAGAAACAAAATGCTTTATAATTATGACAAAGATGTTGTCAAAGTATACATATGTTAGTACTTGTGTAAAATGTTAATTACAATGTGGCGTTTGTACACAGATTTTCTTGAATTAAGTCCAGCAAAGCAAACGAAAAATGATGAAAGTTGTTTTAAATGATAGGTACTCTATTTTAAGATTGATCTCTGATGATTTTTCGTCATATATTATGTTTTCAATAGCACATTTGTCCCAGGGACGTTTTACTTTGAACTATGGCGATTTCTGTGTGATTTAAGTTTTGAATAGATTTAAATAAAAAATATAGTTCAGACATGAAATTTAGTTCAGCTTAGAGTTTTTATGATTAAAAAACCATTGCTTTAATAGAGGCGCCCATATCGACCCGATGGAAAATGTGGTTTTATTTTGCAAAAGGGGGTTTGCTACCCAGAAGTGTCTACTCAAATATATAGTATAGAGCTAAAACTCAATGTATAGCTATAATCATACTCAATTTAGTCTGAAAACCCAATATTTTTTCCACTTTTTGAAAATCAACAAGCACTAAAAGTCTGCTTTTCAGGTCATCGCAAATGGAAATTCGTCACTAATATGTATTTTTGCGGAACTTTATGATCTCACTCTTATGGTTCAGTTATGCTTGCATAGCAGGGCATAGCATAGCAGTACACAGCACGTAAAAGAAAATGTTGATTATACTTCGCACAACGCACAACCCCTCAAAATCAGATATTCGCGAAACATACAGAAATTCATGAGCTCGCACACATTCTTTCAGCTTTTCTTCTTCCATTACAACCCTTTTATTTGTTTTTTACTAAAATTTATAAGAATAATAAGCAAAAGCTTTGACAGTAGGTATGTTAAGTTACATAGAGATCAAAATTCAACAGACTTCTATGCCATGCTCTGGGTTGCCATGCGTTGTATAATCGAATACATGTAAAACCAATTCAACAGATATCGAAAATAACAGATCCCATGCAATGTATTGCTATGCTATGCAAGCATAATTGAACCAATATTTTTTATACTTGCCATAGAACAATATGTGCAATAAATACTCTTTTTCTAAAATTACTCCCTTAGTTTTGTTTTGGTGCTGTAATGCAACCGTGGGTATGAGTAATTGCATACTACAATTAATTTCGACTCTGAAAATTTCACCTCCAGGATGTAATTTCACCAGAGTTTTCCTACTGTATCACTGTGGTCTTACTATCAAGCAACAAAGCAACAGCTTATGCGGAAGTATTTCACTAATGCGCAACAAAAAATTTATTCAAAATGCATGAATGTAATTATTTCATGATAACAAATGCGTTTGAACAAATGCAATGCATATTATGCATCAAATGTTTCTCAGGAAATGTACGTGCCATTAAAAGGCATAATGAAATGTTTCATAAAAATATTAAACTATTAGAATTGACTAAAAAAACGGACATATTTGAGAAAAAAAAACATTTATTTTTGACAAAAATTAAAAACTTCATTTGTGTAAAGTTGTTATCTTTTAATTATTTTGTAAACTTTCTATGGGAACAACTACGTATTTTGTTAACTATTTTCTTTCAACGGCTCGTACATCAAATGAAAAAACATAAAAGTTTGCTTTTGCTAAAAGCATTGATCAACATACATGAAATAATTTTATTCATACACATTGAAATTCGACCAATTTAAATTTTCTTCAGCTCCTCTAAAAATAAAACTTTGAAATAAAATACTTATTTTCCTGGCAACAATCTTTTCTTTAACATACATACATATCTCCCGTGACAAATGCAATACCAAGTAAGTAGGTGGAAAAATAACTAAGACTTATTCCGTTTTGCATAAGTCGTGGGAGAGCTACTTACTTGGTTTAGTTTTGTCACAGGAGATATAGCATGTCATAGACTTCTTCGTGAACTTAAACAACTTTTCTTCGTATAACTGGTTTATATCAGTCGCTTTTTCCAAAAATTTGATGAATATAAAAAAAAAGTTGAAAAATTTGCCTAGTCGTGAAAACGGCCCTAAAGGTCGCAAATATGCTTATTTTATCATCTCGCTATTAAATTGTTTTAAATTTTATTGAAAATAAGAGCTCAATTGATAAATGTCCGTGAACGCATTTTCGTACGTTATAGAAGGCTCCACTCACTCACGCTCACGTGCGTTAATTTGATCCACAAAGGCTCTAACCAACAAATGAAACATTTGCCAGAAGAAGCAAATTGGTGAGTTGGTACTAAAGTAAAGGTCTTGCCATTTCCACACCACCCATGAGGTAGGCAATTGAAGCATCCTCGGGAATAACTTTCTAAGTGACAAAATTATAATTTTTAAAATTTTTTAATTTATGTACTTCTTTCAACTGTTTCTTTAACTTTGACTTTTACTTTTACATACTTCATATTATCAGTTTTACACCAACATAATGTATGTATGCCAATTTACATTACCCTACTATTTCTAGGTGTTTTTGCAGTTATGGCGTGCAAAAATTTTAGAAAATTGGTTCTGTACAATGCAGGAGAGCAGGAGAGTCAAAATAAATGGCATTTCGCAGAAGGCCAGACTAAGGCAACGAAAAAATGTGCCGAAATAGTCGGTAACTCTTTAGCTTTGGGGTCAAATGGGTAGAAGTTATGAAAAATGTTGAGTGCTACATCAAAACATGCGGTTCGGTGTCCCTGATAATAATATGCAGGCGGAAGGTCAATACTATAAGCCAGTCAAAATTTATCAACAAAAAACCTTAAGTACATTTTTTACTTGGCCTTATGTTATTGATTTTGTTAGAAGTACTTCAGAAATTTTAAGTAGAGGACCAGCCCCCATGCACCCAACAACGGTTTTTATAGTGCTTTATGCATATTTACCAATAAATTCAATATTTCATTATCAACTCATGGCAGTGTTATATGATGCATTTAAACTTCATTTGTACATATATTTTTGTTTATTTATGCCTGCAGATACGTTAATTTGTCATATTTTTGAAAAATAAGTTTCGAAAAATTTATTTACCCCTTCAAAAGTCCAATTAAAGCAAAACCTTTAAAATCCCCAAAATATATGATGAAAATAGCCATACTCAGTTTTACTCCACTTTCACGGAGTGGCACCAATGACAAATGTTATAAAAAATGTGCATTTTGACAGCGCTCTCTCGAAACGAAGAGTCTCAAATCTATTTATCTATGGCAGTGACGATTTTTGCCTAGCCCGCGGGCGCCCAACTTTATTGCTCTCTCATAGATTCGCTCACACGTACAATGCAAGCGCTCTCTATACATTGTGGAAAATTAGAGTGGGTTTGCCAATCACTTGATCAACGACTGTTGACTGCTAAACATGCAATTTGTATTTACGCGCTGATTGACAGCTTTGGGATGTTTAATATTGAGTTGGAAGAACTTTTGTAACTGATAAAAAATTTAATAATGAAATGTTTAAGATTATTTGGTTCAAAACCATAAAAATATTAATTTTTAGTTTATAATAAAAATTAGTTTAGGTTTTATATTATTCTACGGTTTCCATTGTGCCATTTTCCCTTTTTATTCTCCTTTTATTTCTTTTTTACTTTACTAATTCCCTTTCGATTTTTTTTGTTTTATACACAATTTTTTTTTGTCGCGTTTTTTGGAAATTTTTTTTGGGTGTATCAGCAAGTTCTCTCATATTTCAACACAAGCGCAGAATTAGGTAGTGTGCGTTTGAGCATCACTGATCTATGGTTAGTAAAAGGAATGAGGGCAAAAAATTTGAAAATTTGAGCAAGTGTTTCACGCACCGAGTAGAAGAAACCAAATGCGCAGAAATTTTCGGCAGAGCGAATGACGATTTCTCAATTTTTCGGTAACGTTTATAATCGCATTGCTTCCCCTCATAAGTATGTATGAATATGTATGTATGTATGTAAAATGAATGAGTTTTAAAATCTTTGAGCTTACAGGATTGCCCATATGTGGGAGCGTGTAAGCTAAAGCAGCCATTATGCATACTTCGCATAGACTTGACTTGACTTGGAACTGCCACTTAAGCAGCCATTATGCATACTTAGCATAGACTTGACTTGACTTGGGAACTGCCATTTAGCACTTAGAAAAATAGCAAGAGAGCACACTAGCCAGTTTCAAATAAGAGTAAAAGTTTCCCATATCGAATTGTTTTTTAAAAGTAATCGTGTGATTTTTTACATGTAACTCAGTAAAAAGTACCAAAACGCATTTTCTTGGCATTAGGTTTCGATTTTCTTAGCTTATCTACAATCAGTATATAGTCAATGCCAAAAAAAAAAACAATATAGCATTTTGGGAGGAAAAAAATTTTTTTTTTAGGTTAGCCTAATTTGAATTCAATTTGTTTGACAGTAAGTTTTGCGGCTGCCATATGAATAATATACATCCAAAAATTCTTATCTCTATAGAATAGTTGGAGGATTTTATTCAAAATTAAAAAAAAAAAGGTATGGCATCACACAGTTCTCTCACGGCGCTCACTAAACTTAGAATTTACATAGAAAATCAAAACTCAACAGAATTCTAAGTCAAGTCAAGTAGGGTAATCGGATACATGCAAACTTCATTAAACAGAACGCTAAGTGGCAGTTCCAAGTCAAGTCAAGTCTATGCTAAGTATGCGTAATGGCTGCTTTAGCGCTCTGTTTAATGAAGTTTGCATGTATCCGATTACCCTACTTGACTTGACTTAGAATTCTGTTGAGTTTTGATTTTCTATGTAAATTCTAAGTTTAGTGAGCGCCGTGAGAGATCTGTGTGATGCCATACCTTTTTTTTTAAATTTTGAATAAAATCCTCCAACTATTCTATAGAGATAAGAATTTTTGGATGTATATTATTCATATGACAGCCGCAAAACTTACTGTCAAATAAATTGAATTCAAATTAGGCTAACCTAAAAAAAAATTTTTTTCCTCCAAAATGCTTTATAGTTTTTTTTTGGCATTGAAACTTTTGGGAAACTTTTACTCTTATTTGAAACTGGCTAGTGTGCTCTCTTGTTATTTTTATACCTAGCAGTGCTTTGCAGACAAGGTATATTAACTTCATTCGCCTAACGGTAGTATGTAACGGCAGAATGGGTATAAATGTATACTACGTGCAGGACACCTGACTTCGATTCTCGGGATTCTCGGTGAAGAGAACTGGGAATTGTTCTTTCTTTTTTTAATTCTTTTAAAGCAAGGAAAATTATTTAAAATGACCCCAGCAACTACTTATACTTTCCAGCGTCTACTTCCAGCTTTGCTCTAAATGAGACAATTGGTAATATTTTTCTGACCAATCTTCAATAAATTAAAAAAAATAATATTATGATAACAGGTTTTCATATGTTATATGTTTCAAGGCAAATTTAATTTATAAAAAAAAAAAAACTTAACCTGCCCCGAACCCGTGCTTGATCGTGTTAACACACGCATCAGAGCCGGCACCCTTACCACCTGCGCCACTCCTGTATCATGTATATCATTTCTGTTGTGAATCAGAGACTTTATCTACTGGGTTGTAGATGTCGCTGAGGGTAGTGGTGAAATTCTTGCGCAAGGCGCGCGTCCATCTAGCGTACAATGAAACAGTCAGATACTGTAGCTTTGGTAAAAGCTTTTATATATGTTGTGCTGTTGGAGATTACAAAATAGCTGGAGAGTTTTGGAAAGTTTGTAGGCTTCTTTTTTGTTTAATAACAAATAAACAAAGCATAATTTCCAAAATTTTTTTTCGCGAGACAGTAGAAATAGTCCATACCAAGATGGCAATATAACTTTTATGGGGATCTATCTATAAATACTATATGAAGTTGGGTTGCGAAAATTACTAGGGGGAGAGTGTTAGCCTATTAATATATAGATTTCTTGAGCGATAACAAAAATGATGCGCATCGCCTTGCTTCTTTCTTAGCTAGCGACGCACTGAACACAAACCAAAGATGACTTGATACGAAACTCTCTCCCGCTCTCTCATTTCGGTACTCGATTATGCAGTGTTACCTACTTTTTTATGTGTGCGCTAGTTGGCAATACTACACAATCGAGGACCATCTGACATTAGATACATAAACAATGAGGAGCCAGAAAGCAAAAAACGCACCAAATTTGGGAAAATCAAACAAATGAACATTTCGATAAACTTAAAATATCGCACGATACGTAAAGTATGAAATAGTACAATCTAAGAAAATAGTTGCAGAAAATATATGTAGAAAATTATTTTTTTTACACATTTGAGTGGTTTACAGGTATCAAAAAAGCTTACAAGATACAAACAATACGCCTTTTCTTTTGATATTATTTGCAAATATTTATTTTAATTAAAATTATTTTTATTTGAAATCATATTATTTCCATTACCATGTTCTATTTTATTACGAAATGTACATCGTTAAGGATTTTACCTTATTTTAAGATATCTTGGAATTCATATATTTTATTTTATATATATCTTGTCTCATTTTATACGTTC
Organism: Sphenella marginata; assembly: GCA_951509765.1. Lineage (NCBI taxonomy): Eukaryota > Metazoa > Arthropoda > Insecta > Diptera > Tephritidae > Sphenella > Sphenella marginata. Next base: position 16,593,902 of record OX608078.1, read on the forward strand.
CGAGCAAGAAAAATTCAAAAATTAATTCCATAGAACCTTTTTGCACACCTCTAGGTAAGTGGGAATTGCAAAATTTCTAAAAAGCTACTCAAAATGCCCATATTTTGTTTTCACCTTCATACTGGCATCATTGGAAAACGCTATAAAAAATGACCACTTTTTGAGCGCTCTCAGAGAGCGCGAAGTTTCGTATCTAGTCATCTTTGCTATTGAATTAATTTTTGAATTTTTCTTGCTCGGAACGTATAAAATGAGACAAGATATATTTAAAATAAAATATATGAAATAACAAATAATTCATAATATAAAGTTAAAATTTCCAAGATATCTTAAAATAAGGTAAAATCCTTAACGATGTACATTTCGTAATGAAATAGAACATGGTAATTGGTATTGTTTGTATCTTGTAAACTTTTTTTATACCTGTAAACCACTCAAATGCGTAAAAAAAAATAATTTTCTACGTATATTTTCTGCAGCTATTTTCTTAGATTGTACTATTTCATACTTTACGTATTTTTTCTCAATCGTGCAATATTTTAAGTTTATCGAAATGTTCATTTGTTTGATTTTCCCAAATTTGGTGCGTTTTTTGCTTTCTGGCTCTTCATTGTTTATGTATCTAATGTCAGATGGTCCTCGATTGTGTAGTATTGCCAACTAGCGCACACTTAAAAAAGTAGGCAACACTGCATAATCGAGGACCGAAATCAGAGAGCGGGAGAGAGTTTCGTATCAAGTCATCTTTGGTCACCCATGTATGTATTAGGGTTCAATTACCCACCGACGCAAGCACGTCGTATGTGTCCGCTGACGCGACCTGTCTTATGAGCAAGGGTGGGCATCAGCTTAGCACCTGCTAAGTGACCATATACGTATACGAAAAGCGAGCGCACAGCGACTTCTTCGTCAAAATCAACGACAACCACGTTTAGTTTGATTTAAACACTCGTACGGTGAGGGTGTGTCGCACGGCGAAGCACTCAGTTTTAGTACAGACGATGATCGAACAGTACGTGTACATATGAATGTTAAGTTTATAATTTTTGCTTCAATTTCAAATACATAAATTTTGAAATATCTGTTATACGTCGCGTTATTGTACGACGTGATAAGGGTATATCACCAACATGTTTGGCTAGCTCAGCCCCTTTTTCTCCAAAACCTTCTAAAATGTCTACAAACAGGTCTTTAATAAAAGCACCATCTTCGAGTGGCTTTCCTTTTTTAGCTAAAGCCAAACTAACTTTTAAAGAAGCTATCAATTTAGCATTTTTAAAATTATCTCCTACTTCATCAATATAAGAGCTTTGCATAAACTCGAGCTTATATTCGAAAACGAAATGTTCTCAGTACCTAACAACTACTAAGTAATACGAAGTACTCAATACCGAAAATGTACTCGATACAGAAAATGTACTAGATACAAATTCCACGAGTTTTATGTGGTGACGAATAATTCTCAATTTTATATAAAGGGATTAAAGGTATACAAATACCAAATAATTATAAAAACATATTTTTATTAAAAACGTCTGACGTAACGAGGTGGTATTAAGTTATCTAGACAAATACATACAATAAAGGTAACAAAAAAATATATACATACATGTATATTTTAGTACTTCATACACACATTTTGAACATGTATATTAAAAAATAAATTATTTTAAAGAAATTCAGCTTCGATGTGCAATTTATAACTATAAAATTAAATTTTCAGTGGGTAAGACCAAGTCGAAATTTTTTTAATCACCCTCAGGTACTTTTTTACACATCTTGTCGTTTACCCCCAAACTTTCAGAAAATTCATTCGGAGGGAAGAGAATTAGAACTTTGACCCCTGAACTATACCATATTGCTTGTTTTTAGAAATGTAAAAACAGTTTTTTCTCAGTTTTATGTCAACCAACCATTGCAGAAATGTTGGTAAAATTAAAATGTAATGTTATTATTAAACTGTGGTTAATATCCTACCAAACGATGTATAGCTTATGTAATCCATTTGACCATTAAAAAAAAAGGAAAAATAAAAAATTTACTTCGACTTATTAAAAGTCCTTGAAAGGACACTCGCAGGTACAACCTTTACCAACCAATTTACTCCTGACTCCAATCTAAGTAAAAGTCGTTATGTCTCCTAAAATTACTAGTATAGGAGATATTAGCCAATAAAGACATATTAAATTTTTAGTGCATTTTTAGCCTTTAGGTAAAATTTCCATGGCATTTTTGCACTACAGATGGACAGATTTTTTTACAGATCTTATTTTTTATCCCCATTCTTTCAGAAATTGCGTGTGGAGCGAAATTATTTCATACTTTTTCAAATCCCATACATTCTGTGGGTGTTCTAATGTACATATATATATTCAGACATTACAGCCATTTACATATACCATCATATTCAAGTTTTCCTGTTTCTGCTTTTATTACATACTCCCCGTTTTGGAAAATATTCTTTCCGAAGGCACGGATGTGGCAGGGATACACAAATATTTTTCCACTAATTTGTATAAGTTTGGAAAGGAACTTTTGTATTTTTTCCAGAACTCAAAAGGGTCTTCCGATCTTTTGGTATAAGGCAAACCTTGGTATTGTTGAATACAAAGTTCACTTGAGGTGTTTAGATTAAATTTAGCATGGCTACTTAAAACCCGTGTGTCAAAATGTGCCCATATATTAGTGTTAGCAGTATCATTATTTGTGGATTCATTTGAAAACGTTTCATGGGATTCAATCCTTTGTCACCTTCCTAGTAATACGGTTAATTCAGCACATAATGTTGTTTTAACCGCTTCTGAATTGCATTCGTTCTCAAAGCCAATTGCTTTGAAGTGAGGATCCAAAAAACTAGCTTTTGCGACGATAATATTTGTGAGCAAATGAGACCACCGGCGTTCACTTCCTTCTAAAAGCCCTTCTTTCAACGATCGACCACATTCTGTTGTAGGATAAACTGCGACCAACGTGTGTTGTAAGCTTATTACCAATGGGATAACTTGGGACAATGTGGGATATTTTTCACCTGAAGGAATTGCACAATAACTGTTAAAAAGTATACAAATTTTATTTTTTTCTATTTATGTACATACCGGACAATGTGGTAGTCAACGATTCATATAATTTCAGAATTGGAATTATATCCTTCAATAAAAACCATTCCGTTGCATCTAAGGAATCTGGCGCAGTCGGCATACTTGAAATGGCAACTGATAACGAGTATTGTATTTGCACTAGTCTCTCGATCATTATCAAGGAGCTATTCCAACGTGTTGTGCAGTCCTGCTTCACTTTTAAAACTGGAACACCCATTTGTTCCTGGATTTGTTTTAGTTTTTGACTGGCTTGTGCGCTATGTTTAAAGTGCCCAACTAAAGCTTTGCATTTTTTTAATATTGTCATTATAGCCACACACGATTGTATGCCGTCTTTTACAATTAAATTTGCAGTATGTGCCACACATGGCAAATGCTCTTTTTGCAGATAATTTGTGATAGCGCTTTTAATATTTGCACCATTGTCCGTAGTAAACGTCAACACTTTGTCGTATATATTCCACTTATGAAATACATCAGTGAGGACATTTTCGATATTTGAGGCATTGTGGGACCCAATTACCTCGTTTGTTTCTATAGCATATGTGTGCAACTTCTAAGTAGATAAAGTAGCACGTTACTCTAATATACGACGCAGACGAATCTGAAGTCCACGTCACGGCAACGTTATTAACACTCGACAACATGCTTTTTAGCTCGGCTACCGACTCGTTATATAAATTGGGTAATAACCGAGTTGTCAAATGTTTTCTGGAGGGTAGCGTCTAAAGTTCGCTTAGAGCTTCAATGTATTCTCGGAAACCTTCGCCTTCGACAGTTGACAAGGGCTGAAAGCCTTTGGTCACGAGTTTTACCAGCTTTTGGTTGATAAATTCAATTTTCTTTTCTGTAAGCTCGGTCGTCTGACAGCTTTGCAACTTAAGCTGACGTGATCGCCTTGAAGTAGCCGTTTCTGAACATGTTGCTGCTGTGGTTGTTGTAGTTGTTGCGGCAGCGGTTGTTGTAGTAGTAGTAGTTGTTGTTGTTGGACCTAACCTTGCCGTTGTTGTCGTTCCCGTCACATCTATTAATTATGCTAATTAGGATCACTTACTGGTTTACTTTGAACGGTATTCGTTTACGTGGGGTACCGAGTGCTAATATAAGTTAGCACCCAACAATAATGCCAACAACAACTGTAACCCAAACTCAAAGTTGGCACCCAACAATAATGCCAACAACAACTGTAACCCAAACTCAAAGTTGGCACCCAGCAGGTATGCCAACAACAACAGCATCAAATAAGCCAGACGCCTAGTCAGCAAGTGAACACTTAGCTGAGGGCGTTCTCACGATAGTGAAACTCGAGCATACCAATGAACGGCAAATGCCAAGTCATCATTATCACGGGCAACAGTAGCGATCAGGGAAATAGGCATTTAGGTGCAGTCACCGAGTTCTTGTATTCAGTCATAATAACTCACCGAACCGGATTGGTTGCCTGACTCGTGTCGGGGAAATAATAAAAGTTGTGAACAAAAAGCGTTTGCATTTCTGGCGCCCAACGTGGGGCCACGCGAAGTTATCCCTATAAAAGGATACGAAAGTTAACGTGGCCAAGGGTTCGATTCCCACAACAGAAAAATAAATTAAAAGTTTGTAAAAATTACGAAAGTGATTAAACGTGTGTAACACGTTCGGGTTGGATACCCACAAGAGAAAAATAAATTTAACGTTTGTAAAAACACAAAAACTAATTGAACGTGTGTAACGCGTACGAGTTGATACTTACTAATTTAGTCAAAAGGGGGTCAGGTACCCACAAAAAATAAATTAAACTTTTAAAGAAAATAAACAAAAGTAATTAAACGTGTACGGGCTAATCCCTATTAAATAGATAAATAAACTATTCAACAACCAACAAGTTAATCAAAAGAGGGTTGGATACCCACAAGAAAATAAATTAAACATCTAAAAAAATACAAATCGTACGGGCTAATAACTGCCGAATAAATAAGTAAACTAATCAACAATCAACAAGAGGTACAGGCTGCTCCAGCGAGGACAATCGGACAAGGACACCAAAATGAAATCAAATATGAATATCTGCATGTAAGTAGAGTGTTCAGCATACCGTTTAAATAAATAAACAAATAAATAAAGTGTTAGGAGTTTTGAAAAGTGTTGCCTTGAGAGACGGTTGTTAAGTGTTAGTCTTAAAATGGACCAAGCTCAAATGCAGGCCCTTCTGAATGTTGCGGTTCGCGTGGCGACCGAGCAGACAAAGCGTGAGTTTCAAACTCAGGTGGAGGAACTGACCAGTAGGTTGTCGAGAATGGAAACCACTGCTCGAGTGGTAGAATACGAGGCTGTCACAATTCAGCCTGGCGTTACCTGTGACGAATCACTAGATCTTGTTAAAACAATGCCGGAATTTAGGGGTGATCAGGAAAGGTACGTGTCCTGGAGGCAGGCCGCGCATACGGCCTATAAAGTTTTTGAAAATTATGTAGGAAGCTCAAAGCATTACCAGGTTGTGGGCATAATAAGGAACAAGGTTGTGGGGTCTGCTGATATGGTTTTGTCTTCTTTTAATACGGTCCTGAATTTTCAAGCAATAATCTCAAGGTTGGACTTCACTTATGCTGATAAAAAACCAGTGTATTTGATTGAGCAAGAGCTCTCAATCTTGAGCCAAGGGTCATTGTCGGTAGCTAAGTTCTATGACGAGATAGAACGGAAGTTAACACTTATAATCAATAAAACTACGATGACTCACGGCGGAAATAGGGTACTTATCGAGTCGCTTAGTAAAAAATATCGCGAAGATGCCCTTCGCGTCTTTATTTCTGGCCTTAATCGGCCATTGTGCGATATTCTCTTCTCGTTGCAACCCTCGGGTCTACCCTCTGCACTGGCATTGGCCCAGGAACTTGAGGCTAACCGAGCGAGGATGACAAAAATGACTATAATGAATTCGATCGGAAGGACGAATCTTTTACCTCAGGTCCCCGGTTCATACCAATATTCACCACAATACCGTAGGGTCCCAAATGAACAAATACGACATCGTCCGGTCCCGATGGAGGTGGACCCATCTCTCTCACGTTTTAGGCAAACCGGCCTACAACCGGCGCCATACAATGATGCCCGACAAGTGGTTCAGGGTTCTTCCCGAAACCAAAATAATGGGAACCCGCGCAACTCGACGGTACCCACAACCACCCAAGGTAATTCGCAGCCGGCCACGGTTGCACAAAAACGACAACACGGAAGCTAACGCTACCCCACCCCAAAAAAGGAACGTATTAACCACCTCTCTCATGAGATGAATGATTTGGAGGGCGAACTTTATCCGAGTGAAGACGACTGCGGCTATGCCAACTGTAATTTCGACGAGCGGTTTGAAAAAAATGAATTTGATCCAAGCGATGACGTTAATTTTTTAGAGGTGGGTCCCTCTTGCCCTATGTCAGCAGGACACTACGGGGGAGAGGTCTAAAGTTCCTAGTCGATACAGGTGCCGCCAAGAGTTATATTAAAAACTTAAGCACTCTTAAGGGAATCAAAAGCCTGCAGAGACCCTTCACTGTTAAATCTATACATGGCACCGAAAAAGTTGAGCAGTACTGCACAATAAATATTTTTAATAATAACTTTGAGTTTTTTATCCTCCCTAGTCTTGATACATTTGACGGTATCATTGGCTTCGATCTTCTTAGGGAGGTTAACGGTAATATTGATTTGAGAAACGGAGTTTTGAGACACGATGGAGGTTGTGAAAGATTTTTTTGTTACCGCTGCCCAGACGTAAATAAGTTAGCTTCATCGGACCACAATTTGGCGGGGGCGGAGCAGAGCACCACATCAATTCTGAAGCGACATGCTAGGGCTTTCGCTGATCCAGACGAGACTCTGCCATACAGCACTAACATTGTTGGAACAATTAGAACCATTGACGATCTCCCGGTGTATTCTAAGACCTACCCATACCCCATGGCAGCAATGGAATTCGTGAACAATGAAATTTCAGACATGCTGCGCAATGGTATTATAAGGCCATCCCGTTCTCCCTACAACAAACCAATATGGGTGGTAGGAAAAAAGGGGCATGACGAAGAGGGTAAAAGGAGGTCGCGTCTGGTAATAGACTTTAGGAAACTTAATAGCAAAATCATAAGCGATAAGTATCCAATCCCTGATACTTCTGTTATTTTATCAAATATGGGAGGCTCTGCTTTTTTTTCAACAATCGATCTGAAGTCGGGCTTCCATCAGATTAAATTGGCAGAGAAAGACCGTGAGAAGACAGCTTTCTCCGTAAACAGTGGGAAGTATGAATTTTGCAGACTTCCCTTCGGTTTGAAGAATGCTCCAAGCATTTTTCAGCGGGCCATCGATGACGTCTTAAGAGACGAGATCGGAAAGACATGTCACGTCTACATCGACGATGTGATCATCTTTTCCAAGACTGCAGAGGAGCACGGTAGGGACATCGACCGAATCCTTGTGAAGTTATACAATGCTAATATGCGCGTGTCTGCCGAAAAGTCTAAATTCTTTCGGCAGAGCGTGGAGTTCCTTGGATTTACTGTGTCTAAGGACGGCATAAAACCCTGCCCCGACAAGGTAAAGGACATCCTTAACTTCGAGGTTCCAAGATCACTTCGAGCATTGCGCTCATTTCTGGGACTTGCAAGCTATTACCGTCGCTTTGTGAGGGATTTTGCAACGATTGTTAAGCCACTGACGAGGTACTTGCGCGGTGAAAATGGGAACATTAAAGCCAGCCAATCGAAGAAAGTCGAAATAATTCTGGATGATGAGGCACTAGGCGCATTCAATAGAGTAAAGAAAATCCTTGCTTCTGAGGATGTATTGCTCCTATACCCCGACTATGAAAAGCCATTCGAGTTGACCACTGACGCATCATCTCATGGCATAGGCGCCGTCTTGTCTCAGGGCAGGCGACCTATCACAATGATATCAAGAACACTTTCGCAGACTGAGGAGAACTACGCTACTAATGAGCGGGAGTTGTTGGCTATAGTCTGGGCCCTGCAAAAACTTCGGAACTACCTATACGGTGTGAACAACCTAAAGATTTTTACCGACCACCAACCTCTGACCTGTGCAATATCTGATAAAAATCCGAATGCCAAGCTCAAGAGATGGCGAGCCTTTGTTGAGGAGTTTTCTCCGCAATTCCATTACAAACCGGGAAAGGAAAACCTGGTTGCTGACGCATTGTCCCGGCAACATATAAATGCGTTGGATTGCGAACGGTCATACAGCGTGATAGCGAATAGTGAGGAGTCCCTTACCCAGACTATTTCGACGGTGTCAAATCCTTTGAACTGTTTTCGGAATCAAATTGTTCTTGACAATGTGGGATATTTTTCACCTGAAGGAATTGCACAATAACTGTTAAAAAGTATACAAATTTTATTTTTTTCTATTTATGTATATACCGGACAATGTGGTAGTCAACGATTCATATAATTTCAGAATTGGAATTATATCCTTCAATAAAAACCATTCCGTTGCATCTAAGGAATCTGGCGCAGTCGGCATACTTGAAATGGCAACTGATAACGAGTATTGTATTTGCACTAGTCTCTCGATCATTATCAAGGAGCTATTCCAACGTGTTGTGCAGTCCTGCTTCACTTTTAAAACTGGAACACCCATTTGTTCCTGGATTTGTTTTAGTTTTTGACTGGCTTGTGCGCTATGTTTAAAGTGCCCAACTAAAGCTTTGCATTTTTTTAATATTGTCATTATAGCCACACACGATTGTATGCCGTCTTTTACAATTAAATTTGCAGTATGTGCCACACATGGCAAATGCTCTTTTTGCAGATAATTTGTGATAGCGCTTTTAATATTTGCACCATTGTCCGTAGTAAACGTCAACACTTTGTCGTATATATTCCACTTATGAAATACATCAGTGAGGACATTTTCGATATTTGAGGCATTGTGGGACCCAATTACCTCGTTTGTTTCTATAGCATATGTGTGCAACTTCTAAGTAGATAAAGTAGCACGTTACTCTAATATACGACGCAGACGAATCTGAAGTCCACGTCACGGCAACGTTATTAACACTCGACAACATGCTTTTTAGCTCGGCTACCGACTCGTTATATAAATTGGGTAATAACCGAGTTGTCAAATGTTTTCTGGAGGGTAGCGTCTAAAGTTCGCTTAGAGCTTCAATGTATTCTCGGAAACCTTCGCCTTCGACAGTTGACAAGGGCTGAAAGCCTTTGGTCACGAGTTTTACCAGCTTTTGGTTGATAAATTCAATTTTCTTTTCTGTAAGCTCGGTCGTCTGACAGCTTTGCAACTTAAGCTGACGTGATCGCCTTGAAGTAGCCGTTTCTGAACATGTTGCTGCTGTGGTTGTTGTAGTTGTTGCGGCAGCGGTTGTTGTAGTAGTAGTAGTTGTTGTTGTTGGACCTAACCTTGCCGTTGTTGTCGTTCCCGTCACATCTATTAATTATGCTAATTAGGATCACTTACTGGTTTACTTTGAACGGTATTCGTTTACGTGGGGTACCGAGTGCTAATATAAGTTAGCACCCAACAATAATGCCAACAACAACTGTAACCCAAACTCAAAGTTGGCACCCAACAATAATGCCAACAACAACTGTAACCCAAACTCAAAGTTGGCACCCAGCAGGTATGCCAACAACAACAGCATCAAATAAGCCAGACGCCTAGTCAGCAAGTGAACACTTAGCTGAGGGCGTTCTCACGATAGTGAAACTCGAGCATACCAATGAACGGCAAATGCCAAGTCATCATTATCACGGGCAACAGTAGCGATCAGGGAAATAGGCATTTAGGTGCAGTCACCGAGTTCTTGTATTCAGTCATAATAACTCACCGAACCGGATTGGTTGCCTGACTCGTGTCGGGGAAATAATAAAAGTTGTGAACAAAAAGCGTTTGCATTTCTGGCGCCCAACGTGGGGCCACGCGAAGTTATCCCTATAAAAGGATACGAAAGTTAACGTGGCCAAGGGTTCGATTCCCACAACAGAAAAATAAATTAAAAGTTTGTAAAAATTACGAAAGTGATTAAACGTGTGTAACACGTTCGGGTTGGATACCCACAAGAGAAAAATAAATTTAACGTTTGTAAAAACACAAAAACTAATTGAACGTGTGTAACGCGTACGAGTTGATACTTACTAATTTAGTCAAAAGGGGGTCAGGTACCCACAAAAAATAAATTAAACTTTTAAAGAAAATAAACAAAAGTAATTAAACGTGTACGGGCTAATCCCTATTAAATAGATAAATAAACTATTCAACAACCAACAAGTTAATCAAAAGAGGGTTGGATACCCACAAGAAAATAAATTAAACATCTAAAAAAATACAAATCGTACGGGCTAATAACTGCCGAATAAATAAGTAAACTAATCAACAATCAACAAGAGGTACAGGCTGCTCCAGCGAGGACAATCGGACAAGGACACCAAAATGAAATCAAATATGAATATCTGCATGTAAGTAGAGTGTTCAGCATACCGTTTAAATAAATAAACAAATAAATAAAGTGTTAGGAGTTTTGAAAAGTGTTGCCTTGAGAGACGGTTGTTAAGTGTTAGTCTTAAAATGGACCAAGCTCAAATGCAGGCCCTTCTGAATGTTGCGGTTCGCGTGGCGACCGAGCAGACAAAGCGTGAGTTTCAAACTCAGGTGGAGGAACTGACCAGTAGGTTGTCGAGAATGGAAACCACTGCTCGAGTGGTAGAATACGAGGCTGTCACAATTCAGCCTGGCGTTACCTGTGACGAATCACTAGATCTTGTTAAAACAATGCCGGAATTTAGGGGTGATCAGGAAAGGTACGTGTCCTGGAGGCAGGCCGCGCATACGGCCTATAAAGTTTTTGAAAATTATGTAGGAAGCTCAAAGCATTACCAGGTTGTGGGCATAATAAGGAACAAGGTTGTGGGGTCTGCTGATATGGTTTTGTCTTCTTTTAATACGGTCCTGAATTTTCAAGCAATAATCTCAAGGTTGGACTTCACTTATGCTGATAAAAAACCAGTGTATTTGATTGAGCAAGAGCTCTCAATGTTGAGCCAAGGGTCATTGTCGGTAGCTAAGTTCTATGACGAGATAGAACGGAAGTTAACACTTATAATCAATAAAACTACGATGACTCACGGCGGAAATAGGGTACTTATCGAGTCGCTTAGTAAAAAATATCGCGAAGATGCCCTTCGCTTCTTTATTTCTGGCCTTAATCGGCCATTGTGCGATATTCTCTTCTCGTTGCAACCCTCGGGTCTACCCTCTGCACTGGCATTGGCCCAGGAACTTGAGGCTAACCGAGCGAGGATGACAAAAATGACTATAATGAATTCGATCGGAAGGACGAATCTTTTACCTCAGGTCCCCGGTTCATACCAATATTCACCACAATACCGTAGGGTCCCAAATGAACAAATACGACATCGTCCGGTCCCGATGGAGGTGGACCCATCTCTCTCACGTTTTAGGCAAACCGGCCTACAACCGGCGCCATACAATGATGCCCGACAAGTGGTTCAGGGTTCTTCCCGAAACCAAAATAATGGGAACCCGCGCAACTCGACGGTACCCACAACCACCCAAGGTAATTCGCAGCCGGCCACGGTTGCACAAAAACGACAACACGGAAGCTAACGCTACCCCACCCCAAAAAAGGAACGTATTAACCACCTCTCTCATGAGATGAATGATTTGGAGGGCGAACTTTATCCGAGTGAAGACGACTGCGGCTATGCCAACTGTAATTTCGACGAGCGGTTTGAAAAAAATGAATTTGATCCAAGCGATGACGTTAATTTTTTAGAGGTGGGTCCCTCTTGCCCTATGTCAGCAGGACACTACGGGGGAGAGGTCTAAAGTTCCTAGTCGATACAGGTGCCGCCAAGAGTTATATTAAAAACTTAAGCACTCTTAAGGGAATCAAAAGCCTGCAGAGACCCTTCACTGTTAAATCTATACATGGCACCGAAAAAGTTGAGCAGTACTGCACAATAAATATTTTTAATAATAACTTTGAGTTTTTTATCCTCCCTAGTCTTGATACATTTGACGGTATCATTGGCTTCGATCTTCTTAGGGAGGTTAACGGTAATATTGATTTGAGAAACGGAGTTTTGAGACACGATGGAGGTTGTGAAAGATTTTTTTGTTACCGCTGCCCAGACGTAAATAAGTTAGCTTCATCGGACCACAATTTGGCGGGGGCGGAGCAGAGCACCACATCAATTCTGAAGCGACATGCTAGGGCTTTCGCTGATCCAGACGAGACTCTGCCATACAGCACTAACATTGTTGGAACAATTAGAACCATTGACGATCTCCCGGTGTATTCTAAGACCTACCCATACCCCATGGCAGCAATGGAATTCGTGAACAATGAAATTTCAGACATGCTGCGCAATGGTATTATAAGGCCATCCCGTTCTCCCTACAACAACCCAATATGGGTGGTAGGAAAAAAGGGGCATGACGAAGAGGGTAAAAGGAGGTCGCGTCTGGTAATAGACTTTAGGAAACTTAATAGCAAAACCATAAGCGATAAGTATCCAATCCCTGATACTTCTGTTATTTTATCAAATATGGGAGGCTCTGCTTTTTTTTCAACAATCGATCTGAAGTCGGGCTTCCATCAGATTAAATTGGCAGAGAAAGACCGTGAGAAGACAGCTTTCTCCGTAAACAGTGGGAAGTATGAATTTTGCAGACTTCCCTTCGGTTTGAAGAATGCTCCAAGCATTTTTCAGCGGGCCATCGATGACGTCTTAAGAGACGAGATCGGAAAGACATGTCACGTCTACATCGACGATGTGATCATCTTTTCCAAGACTGCAGAGGAGCACGGTAGGGACATCGACCGAATCCTTGTGAAGTTATACAATGCTAATATGCGCGTGTCTGCCGAAAAGTCTAAATTCTTTCGGCAGAGCGTGGAGTTCCTTGGATTTACTGTGTCTAAGGACGGCATAAAAACCTGCCCCGACAAGGTAAAGGACATCCTTAACTTCGAGGTTCCAAGATCACTTCGAGCATTGCGCTCATTTCTGGGACTTGCAAGCTATTACCGTCGCTTTGTGAGGGATTTTGCAACGATTGTTAAGCCACTGACGAGGTACTTGCGCGGTGAAAATGGGAACATTAAAGCCAGCCAATCGAAGAAAGTCGAAATAATTCTGGATGATGAGGCACTAGGCGCATTCAATAGAGTAAAGAAAATCCTTGCTTCTGAGGATGTATTGCTCCTATACCCCGACTATGAAAAGCCATTCGAGTTGACCACTGACGCATCATCTCATGGCATAGGCGCCGTCTTGTCTCAGGGCAGGCGACCTATCACAATGATATCAAGAACACTTTCGCAGACTGAGGAGAACTACGCTACTAATGAGCGGGAGTTGTTGGCTATAGTCTGGGCCCTGCAAAAACTTCGGAACTACCTATACGGTGTGAACAACCTAAAGATTTTTACCGACCACCAACCTCTGACCTGTGCAATATCTGATAAAAATCCGAATGCCAAGCTCAAGAGATGGCGAGCCTTTGTTGAGGAGTTTTCTCCGCAATTCCATTACAAACCGGGAAAGGAAAACCTGGTTGCTGACGCATTGTCCCGGCAACATATAAATGCGTTGGATTGCGAACGGTCATACAGCGTGATAGCGAATAGTGAGGAGTCCCTTACCCAGACTATTTCGACGGTGTCAAATCCTTTGAACTGTTTTCGGAATCAAATTGTTCTTGAGGAGGGTGACTCATTCTCGAAAACCACAAAAATAATTTTTAAATCAAGGATGAGACACCGTATAATTTTCAGTGGTCCGGACGAACTTATGCGCGCAATGAAAGAATGCGTTAATGCAAACGTTGTGAACGGTGTGTTGTGTGACTTGCCGACTCTTGCTAAAATGCAAGACAAAATACTTACCGAATTTCCCGCAGTCAAGATACGGCATACAAAAAAACAGGTCATAGACGTCTTCAATAAAGATGACCAGCTAGAGATTTTACAGACAGAGCATAACAGGGCCCATAGATCGTTGCGTGAAAATGTACGCCAAATCCTCGACTGCTACTACTTTCCTGGCATGAGAAAAATGCTAAAGGAAATAATTTCTAATTGTAAGGTATGCCATGAGGCTAAATACCAAGGCATCCACCAAAACCGGGGATAGGGGAAACGCCTATTCCATCGTGCCCAGGGGAAATTATCCATGTGGATATTTATTCCACAGACAGGGCTCACTTTCTCACATCCATAGACAAATTTTCAAAATTCGCTGTGGTATTCCCGATAAAGTCTAGAGCTATAGTTGATGTGAAGGAACCCATGTATGAATTGCTTAACTTTTATAAAAATACCAAAACATTAGTCTGCGACAATGAAAAGTCCTTAAACTCGGAGACAATTAAGGCAATACTAAGAAATCATTTCGGTGTGGAAATTTATACCACACTCCCTGCACATAGTACTTCGAACGGTCAAGTTGAACGGTTTCACAGTACATTGTCTGAAATTGCCCGTTGCCTGAAGCTAGAAGGTAAAGTATCCGACACAATTGAATTGATTCTTCTCGCAACATCAAAATACAATCGCACAGTCCATTCCGTAACGCAAAAAAGGCCTATAGATATAATTCATTCTATTCCTGAAGAACTTAGGGAGCGAATCCGACTCAGGCTGTTGGAGACTCAACAGTCAGACTTGGCAAGACACAATGTGGGAAGCAAATTGCGACTCTATAGCCCGGGGGAAAAGGTCTTCGTAAAGACAAACAAAAGAATAGGTAACAAGTTCACAAAACTCTATGTCGAAAAAACGGTGCAGAAGGACCTTGGGTCAACTGTTCTAATAGACAACAGAAAAGTTCACAAAAGTAACTTAAAGTACTAAGAAACGCCTTTCGTATCGTTGCAGATATATAATTTTTCTCGGCCTCTCGGTCGAAACAAAGGTACTTAATTACACCAGTTCTTACTACATCCCTCTCACAACCGGTAAGGTGGCCATTCACGAACAGCACGGATTTTTATTGCACAAAACAAATTTATCCCTTTATGAGACAATAGTTGATGACACGACCAGGCTATCAGAGCATTTTCCACAGTCACATATGCGGCGTCTACTGGGAAGTGACGCGGAACAGATGACACTGCTGCTGGATGCTGTCAGGGTACATCACCGCCATGCTCGTAGCATCAACGTTGTTTTTTGAGGAGCGATAAGCTTTTTTATCGACCCTATTTATGCATCTATATGCACACCTTTAATGCTTTAAAGGTCCAATTGTAACAATATACAACTTGATACAATTCACTATTTCCACTTGCAACGATATGCGAAGGAAAACGAGAACCAATATATTTTGTTTAAGTGCAACGATATGCAAAGAAAACACCAAGAGTTCATTAAAATTACAATTAGCTTTATTATCAAAATTGCCTTTACGACGATGGCTGCGCATTAATGTCCGAAAGTTGACTAACTTTTCAAAATTCAATACTCAAAGCTGAACCGACTTAAATTTTACAATGGCTTATTTTCTCTTAATAAATTGCCTGATTTTACGGTAAATTTTTTATACATTTCAGCATTGATATAATACAAATCGTATACATACATGTGTACATAAGTAACTACGAAAGAAATCGGCTGTTTTTGCGGTACATTATTTAGCTAATAACCCTATGACGGATGCACACATAATTATGCATATTCAATGCATTATACATACGTACATGATTATTTACAAATAAAAAATATGATGAGAGCATATAACAAAGTCAACGCATCATGTATTAGCGGGAGTGCAGAATCGGAGTAGGCTATGGTCAGCTGAGTTTGCCAATATGTATGTGTGTATGTACTTACAACTGAGTGTAGTTATGTATTTAGAATACGAGCAATAAATAAGCAGCTAATGACTTTAATTAGTGATGATACAATTTCTAACTTTTGACAACTATTCGGTACCGCTTATTCGTTTACTAAACATACTCCGCCCGTTGGAAGCTTTAGGCTTTCAAAATATTATCCTCGATTGGTAACATACATAGCTTTGCCACAGCCCGTTTGTATATGCCATTGGATGTTCTCAGAACGGCTACTCGTATCTTCTTGTCCTCCCCAGCTATTGTTTCGATTACCCTGGCCAGCGGCCATTTTAGTGGGGGTTGATTTTCGTCCTTGATCAAAACCATGTCTCCAGCCTTCAGATTCGGTGAAGACGACTCCCACTTGTTTCGCTGTTGTAATAGAGTCAAATATTCCGTATGCCATTTTTTCCAAAATTGTTGTTGCATATAGTATACTCGTTGCCATCTAGTAAGTCGATCTATGTGTACTGGGGTTATGTCAGGTTCTACCACTGCTGTGAAGGATGAGCCAATAAGAAAATGACCTGGCGTGAGTACCTCCAAATCATCAGGGTTTTCTGAAATGGGACATAAAGGACGTGAATTTAAAATGGCAGAAATTTGACAAACAAGAGTGCGAAGCTCTTCAAAGTTTAATGTGGAAAGACCTTCAACTCGATTTAAATGATATTTGGCTACTTTTACTGCGGCCTCCCACAAGCCGCCAAAATGAGGAGAGCGAGGCGGTATAAACTTCCATTCGATGCCATTACTTGCGCATTGGTCGTGAACCGCCTTTACGTGCTCTTGACAAAAAAATAAGTTAGCTAACTCGGATAGCTTGTTTTTTGCTCCAACAAAATTAGTTGCATTGTCTGACCAAATAGTTTGTGGTCTACCTCTCGTAGAAGTAAACCTGTTCAAGGCTGCGAGGAATGAGGAAGTTGACAAGTCCTTAACCAATTCCAAATGAACGGCCTTGGTTGAAAAGCAAATAAATATGCATATGTAGCACTTCGTTGGAGGTCTATTTCTGACCTCAGTTTTGTAGAAAAATGGTCCACAAAAGTCCACGCCGGTAGTTACAAATGCTCGATTGCATTTAACTCTGTCAGACGGCAGATTTCCCATTAAATGTTCCATGAGTTTAGGTTTGGCCCGAAAACAACGCACGCATTTGTTAGTTACCCGACAAATAGTTTTACGACCACCAATAGGCCAGTACTGTAGACGAATCGTTGCCAATAAGGCTTGAGGTCCAGCATGGAGAAGTTTTATATGAAAACTGCTAATAATTGCATCCGTTACCGGGTGACATTTGGGCATAATAATTGGGTGTTTTGATGAATAATCTAAATTTGAATGTTGAAGCCTTCCGCCAACTCGAAGAAGCCCACGCTCGTCGATGAAAGGATTTAATGAACGGATTTTTGAGGTAGCCCTTATGTCCTTTGCAGCTTCCAGTGCCCTGTATTCGTCTTGAAGATGTACCCTTTGTATCATGCGAATGAGTAGAAAAGTACCTTCTTGTAGTTCCTTAGTACTGAGTAGGCCATACTGTCTCATTGCAGGTGGTCTAGTAAATCGATAAACATATGCGTATACTCTCTGTAAACGTTCGAATGAATTAATAAATTTGCAATTTAAAGAGCTATCTGATACAGTTACTAACACAAATTTACGCTTGCGAATTTCGGGCAAGTCCTTACTATCTAGAAGCGAAGATTTAGGCCAATTGCGCGGATGGCTGCTGAGAAATGATGGACCATGTTTCCACAATCGCATGTTTAGAAGTTCCTTTGGACTAGCACCTCTTGAGAGAATGTCAGCTGGGTTCGATTTTGTAGGTACATGACACCACGTCACTCCTTTAGTAAGATTTTGAATTGTATTGATTCGATTTGCCACAAAGGTATTGAAATTGGCTGGTTCGTTATTCAGCCACGAAAGAACAATTGTGGAATCAGACCAACAATAAACCTCTCCATTAAAATTTATTGAATTTACAACCTTTGATATCAATTCGGCTAAAAGCAGTGCACCAGACAGCTCAAGTTTTGGCACGGTGAGTGGTTTAAGTGGAGCTACGCGAGATTTTGAGCAAAGCAAATTTATTTGAATATGTCCCTTTCTTTCGGCGCGTATGTATATACAGGCACCATAAGCGGCAGTGCTTGCATCGCAAAATCCATGTATTTGCAAGTCGCCATCTACTACATATAAATATCGGTCGAAACTGCATCGAGTAACCAATTGATATTGTTCACATATTTCAAGCCATTCAGATTGTATGGTTTGGGGTGGACTTTCGTCCCAATGTAGCTTCTCTTTCCACAGCTGCTGTAAGAAGATTTTGGCTTTGGCTGTTACAGGCCCAATTAAGCCAAGCGGGTCGTAGAGCCTAGCAATGGCTGATAAAATTGTACGCTTAGTTACCTTTTTTTGCGTTGCAAATGGCGAAAACGAAAATATAAAAACATCCATACTAGGATCCCAAACCAACCCAAGTGTTTTTGTTATGCTTGTACCATCATCAAACGCTAAAAACTCCTACCTATCATCTGCAGCTATTTCGTTCAAGACTTCAGCATTACTCGAACACCATTTCCTCAAGTGAAAATTACCAAGAGACAACAATTTTTTAGTTTGATTCAAAATTATTTGAGATTCTTCCACAGAATTTGCACCATAAATCATATCGTCTACGTAAAACGCGTTGAAAATGGTCTCGGCCCCAATAGGATAGGAGTGCGCTTCATCCCGAGCGAGCTGCTGCATCGAACGAATGGCTAAAAAGGAAGCGGGCTTAGTTCCGTAAGTTACGGTGTCTAATGAAAAAATACGAAACTCCTCACTAGGGTGATCTCTCCATATAATGCATTGTAGAAAGTTATCTGGCTGTGACATTTTCACACAGCGATACATTTTACAAATGTCTGCAGTTAAAGCAATTTTAAAAGTACGAAAACGAAGTAAAAGTTCAAATAGCTGAGGTTGAATGTTAGGGCCTTTCATTAGAATTGAATTTAAGGAAAGTCCATTACTGGTTGGTGCAGAACCATCAAACACCACCCGCAATTTTGTTGTTGTACTATCAGCTTTCAACACGCAGTGATGAGGCAAAAAACATATGGGAGTTTCCTTCGGTAGAGCATGAACGAACGACATGTGATTTAATTCGAAATATTCTTTAATAAACGACGAGTACTGTTGTTTCAGTTCAGAATTGCGCTGAAATTTCCTTTCCAAGGCCTTAAATCGATTTATGGCCTGATTATGTGAGTCGCCTAACTCAAAAGAAGGTGACTTAGTTGGCAACCGAACAGAAAACTCACCAGAATCTAAGCGCTTATAATTGCTTACGAAATGATCTTCACACAAATCTTCTTCTGGCGTAGTCTTTGGTGCGGTGTCTGGAAAGCTTTCAATTTGCCAAAAACGTTTAACTAAGCTGTTCAAATTTGTATCTAGATCTTCTTCTAGATTCATGTCCATAGCTACTAGGCAAGATAGCTTTGAAGAATTATATGTGGTTGCACCCGATGCAATCCAACCTAATTTAGTTTTTTGCAAAGTGAGCAAACTATCAGCTAAGCGTATTTGGCCCACGCATAATAAGTCAAAAAATAAGCTAGCTCCGATGAGCATATCAATGCGCTGTGGTTCGAAAAATAATGGATCCGCTAAATATATGTTTTTAGGGATGTTCCACTCGATACCTTTCAACGAACGACTAGGTTGGGCATCAGTAATAGTAGCTGCAATAACTGCTGTCAATTTGGCCTCATAATCACAAGTAGACGAATGTATGTATAAGTCAACCATTTGATTAGCGACGAAATCATTCTGGCCTATACCAGAAATAAACTGCGGGGAATCTCTTCTTTTTAGTTGTAGCTGATTAACCAATCGATTGGTTACGAAATTTAATTGTGACGCAGAATCTAGCAAAGCTCTGCAGGGAATAAGAGAGCCGGCTCTATTTTTTACATATATTATGGCGGTTGCCAATAAAACGAAATCTTTGGTAGCGCTGGCTTGAACTTCAGAACTGACAAGTGCAGATGCTGAATTGCCATAAGCTGAACAAGGTAAAGGTGTATTTGCTGGGGTTTGTGGTATAGAATTGCCAGAGGCGATAGGTTGCGAAAAAGTATTATTGCAATTTGGTTCTTGATGAAGAAGGCTATGATGCTTAGAAGCGCAAAATCTACAATTACTGGCTTTGCAATTTTTCAGGGAATGGCCACCTCTGAGGCAATTGAGGCACAATTGCAATCTTTTAGCTTCTTTGTAGCGTACTATAGGCGAAAGCCCAATAAATCTTTCGCATTTTGAAATATTATGGTCTTTGGAACCGCACAATATACAGCTAGAACCTGCCGCAGCTAACAAAACCTTTCGACTATTATTGCAAGATGCTTTCTTTACCTGATTATCCGGCGCTGCAAAACAAGTTTGTACATTTTCGAGCCGCTGACAACGTTTCTCCAAAAATTTTGCCATCAAGTTCCACGTTGGTATTTCACTCGAAGGTGTCTCTTCTTCCCATTTAGCCAGTGATTTATTGTCCAATTTCTGAGCGACAAGTTGGATTAACAAGCAATCGGCGATTTGCTCCATGGTACCCATCGTTTGTAAAGCCCTCAAATGCGCATTAACCTTGTCACTAAGTTCACGAAGCTTTGAAATCCTACCACCATCTACCTTGTTTAGCTGAAAAATACTTCGAATATGAGCCTGGAAATTTAAACGTTTATTATTAAATCGGGATTTTAATAATTCAATGGCCTTATCATAATTATCCCCATTAATTTCTAGGGAACGAATCGTGTCTAAAGCTGCATCACGAAGACTCAATCGAAGGTGCTGGAACTTCTCGATCTTTGTCAAGTCTACATCTTGATGCACCACCGAGTTAAACATTGAGAAAAAATCAGGCCATTCTGCATAGTCGCCACTAAATTTAGGTATTTGCAAAACTGGCAACTTTTGCTTTGGTTGCGTAACTATGAACGAAGGCTGCTCGCCAGAAAAAATTCGTGACGTAGAACTATGTGCATCTGTAGCACGGCATGCATGTAGCTGACGAGTCAATTTTGTTTTTACCTCGATGTAGTTGTTTGTCAAAATAGCCAGAAGATCATCAGCGTCAGTATCCTCAAGCTGCATATATACCGCATCAAACCTTTTCTCCAATCGATCCACTTGCTCTAGACGCACCTCTACTGCTGCTTCGTCAAGCTCCCGTATAGCCTCGATAGTCAACGAATTGTGGATTTGTGCCATTTGTTGATTGATGGTTTCCAATTTCTTTTTAGCCTCCTCGTTCTTTTTTGATGGTGGCATTTTCACAAAGCTTGATTGAAGGTTTGGTTTTTTGTTAAATTGTTTATACGCAACGCCAAGTAATTAAAGTTTATACGGAACGCGAGTAATTGAAATTTATAAATTGCAATACGATTTTTCAACTGATTCCGCGATCACGTCGGGGTCACCAATGTTTTTTGAGGAGCGATAAGCTTTTTTATCGACCCTATTTATGCATCTATATGCACACCTTTAATGCTTTAAAGGTCCAATTGTAACAATATACAACTTGATACAATTCACTATTTCCACTTGCAACGATATGCGAAGGAAAACGAGAACCAATATATTTTGTTTAAGTGCAACGATATGCAAAGAAAACACCAAGAGTTCATTAAAATTACAATTAGCTTTATTATCAAAATTGCCTTTACGACGATGGCTGCGCATTAATGTCCGAAAGTTGACTAACTTTTCAAAATTCAATACTCAAAGCTGAACCGACTTAAATTTTACAATGGCTTATTTTCTCTTAATAAATTGCCTGATTTTACGGTAAATTTTTTATACATTTCAGCATTGATATAATACAAATCGTATACATACATGTGTACATAAGTAACTACGAAAGAAATCGGCTGTTTTTGCGGTACATTATTTAGCTAATAACCCTATGACGGATGCACACATAATTATGCATATTCAATGCATTATACATACGTACATGATTATTTACAAATAAAAAATATGATGAGAGCATATAACAAAGTCAACGCATCATGTATTAGCGGGAGTGCAGAATCGGAGTAGGCTATGGTCAGCTGAGTTTGCCAATATGTATGTGTGTATGTACTTACAACTGAGTGTAGTTATGTATTTAGAATACGAGCAATAAATAAGCAGCTAATGACTTTAATTAGTGATGATACAATTTCTAACTTTTGACAACTATTCGGTACCGCTTATTCGTTTACTAAACAAACGTGTTAGGGACTGCCTTAAAATATATCGCCGGAACGCCTGATTTTGATGACTTCCTGAAGATCGAATTTAAAACTGAAAACTTGATAGAATCACAGGAGCAACAAATCTTGATCAACTCAAAAACACAGGAAAAAATAAATGAATTGACAAATACTGTTAATGAACTGCTCGAAAACGCCAAGCGAACCCAAATAGATACTGGCAACCTTTTTTCTCTGGCAACCGCTAGGAACAGGGCGATGATGATGGAATTAGAGACCGTCATAACGTCCGTCACCCTGGGTAAGGTAAATATAATCAACCCTATTTTGTTGAGCGGTATTGAAGTAAAGAACCTGCTGGATGCTGAGCACTCTGCCAACGTAACTATAAGTGATTTACTACAAGTTTCTAAGATCAAAATATTTCAAACTAATGAATGTATTTATTTCCTTATAAAATATCCAAAGATAGCTAGTGTTTGTAATTTGTTGAAGATGTTGCCCGTGATACACGACGGAAAGCTTGTATCATTGGAGACAGAGGATATAGCGGAATGCAAGGGAAGTTACATACCACTGCACAATTGCAAGGAAGCCCTAATGTCGAGCTTTTGCCAACCTTTGGGAGATAGCCCGTGTGCAATGCAGCTTCTGAACACTCACTCAGCAACCTGCAAAACGACATCAGCTGACCACGTAGCTGCCATAAGGGAAATCGATAATGGCATTGTACTAATAAACAACCAACCAGCAACACTGTTCGATGGAAACTTAACAAGGCTGACAAGGGGAACCTTTATAGTAACCTTTGACGGGGAAATTACCATTAACGCAACCACCTTTTATAATTGGAATAAAATAGCCCACTCTCGTCCCGAAGCTGCTCCTGCGCAGATTATAAATTTTACTGACCACATGACTCTATTGTCACTTCCATACTTGGAAAAAATCAACATAAAGAGTCTCAGGCACATATCGCACCTAGAGAATCTTGTTCATATCCGCTCAGCACAGTCAATGGGCGCTTTGTCACTTGTCGTGGTAGCAGCTATCATAATTTTTGCGGTTGGTCGGATACGAAAACGAAGAACCCGAGCGAATCTAGACATTGCCATAATAGAAGCCGCGGACGGCTTCACTTCAAGCGGGGGGGCAGTTAGCACCCAACAATAATGCCAACAACAACTGTAACCCAAACTCAAAGTTGGCACCCAACAATAATGCCAACAACAACTGTTACCCAAACTCAAAGTTGGCACCCAGCAGGTATGCCAACAACAACAGCATCAAATAAGCCAGACGCCTAGTCAGCAAGTGAACACTTAGCTGAGGGCGTTCTCACGATAGTGAAACTCGAGCATACCAATGAACGGCAAATGCCAAGTCATCATTATCACGGGCAACAGTAGCGATCAGGGAAACAGGCATTTAGGTGCAGTCACCGAGTTCTTGTATTCAGTCATAATAACTCACCGAACCGGATTGGTTGCCTGACTCGTGTCAGGGAAATAATAAAAGTTGTGAACAAAAAGCGTTTGCATTTCTTATACAACCAAAAATGTTGGGATCTGTATCAGGAGACGCGCTTTGGTCCCAGGAGCATGAATATAACTCCTCTGAACCAATATTTTTAGTTGTTTGCGAGATATTTGCAATCAAAGTTCACAATTTGCTGTCATTTTCATGTGGTTGTTGTAATCACAAATTACACTGTGAGAAAAGTGTGGGAACCGTGGCAATATCAAACACCCGGAGTTCGAATGCCGGTGCCGAGTGTTCTGCACATAAAAAACACGGATTGGACCCCTAAATCAGGATTTGACCTGGGTCATTTTTCGGTTTTTCGCAAATATTTTCCAAAATAATGAAAATATTGGTTAAGGAGTTATATTCATGCTCCTGGGACGGAAACGGGTCTTTTGATACCCCTCCCGACATTTTTGGACGCGTATTAGCGCTCGGTACCCCACGTAAACGATTACCCTTTGAACTAATGATCCAACTTACCTGGAGCTGGAGCATCTCCAATAACAATTATTTCCTCTTCTGAAGAATTTTTATTTTGCATTTCCAGTAGCTGGATGCGCGCTGCAAATGCTTCCTTAAATTGGTGGTATTTCCACTATGCTTGAAGTCCTTTTTGTTGTAGTAGACTACTAATTTTTTAGTCTCATGATGCAATAAACAGGTGATCGCATGGTGACATACATCCGTGCGTACGTAATTTGTGTAATGTATTTTGTTGTTGTACTTTGTGTGCGTACTGTCAAAATTACACTGAAAAATGGGCATAATGTTAAAATTAAAGAAAAAAACTTTTTAATCAGCTGTCTCATGCGACGACCTTCCATAGTTGGATCATGTTTGGTCTCTTTTAAATGGAATAAATTGTTCACATTTGTTCGAGCATGTCCTATGAAGACACTAATTGTACAATTTTTATACCAAAATGGGTATAAATGTATACTACGTGCAGGACACCTGACTTCGATTCTCGGGATTCTCGGTGAAGAGAACTGGGAATTGTTCTTTCTTTTTTTAATTCTTTTAAAGCAAGGAAAATTATTTAAAATGACGCCAGCAACTACTTATACTTTCCAGCGTCTACTTCCAGCTTTGCTCTAAATGAGACAATTGGTAATATTTTTCTGACCAATCTTCAATAAATTAAAAAAATAATATTATGATAAAAGGTTTTCATATGTTATATGTTTCAAGGCAAATTTAATTTATAAAAAAAAAAAAAACTTAACCTGAACCACTCAAATGCGTAAAAAATAATAATTTTCTACGTATATTTTCTGCAGCTATTTTCTTAGATTGTACTATTTCATACTTTACGTATTTTTTCTCAATCGTGCAATATTTTAAGTTTATCGAAATGTTCATTTGTTTGATTTTCCCAAATTTGGTGCGTTTTTTGCTTTCTGGCTCTTCATTGTTTATGTATCTAATGTCAGATGGTCCTCGATTGTGTAGTATTGCCAACTAGCGCACACTTAAAAAAGTAGGCAACACTGCATAATCGAGGACCGAAATCAGAGAGCGGGAGAGAGTTTCGTATCAAGTCATCTTTGGTCACCCATGTATGTATTAGGGTTCAATTACCCACCGACGCAAGCACGTCGTATGTGTCCGCTGACGCGACCTGTCTTATGAGAGTGCCATGTAAGTGATTACTCAACGACGTACGTGTACGTGAAGGTAACGTAGAAATCAAACTACTTTTGATTTTTTACGTATGAACTAGTGTTGGGCAGTATCGATTCTAAAAGTACTCAGTACTCGATGCTTAAAAGTATCGATACTGAGTACTACTACTACTACTACTACTATTACGACTAAATACCCGAAATGTTCTCAGTGTCTAACAACTACTAAGTAATACGAAGTACTCAATACCGAAAATGTACTAGATACAAATTCCACGAGTTTTATGTGGTGACGAATAATTCTCAATTTTATATAAAGGGATTAAAGGTATACAAATACCAAATAATTATAAAAACATATTTTTATTAAAAACGTCTGACGTAACGAGGTGGTATTAAGTTATCTAGGCAAATACATACAATAAAGGTAACAAAAAACAAGTAAGGAAAGGGCTGTCTTCGGCTGTGCCGAAGGCTTCATACCTTTCATGAATACGCATAACTTTTTTAAGTGTCCGATCCTTACTTACAATTGGTACAAACTCTTCAAAACTGTTAATTTGAAAATACATGGCCCAAACCAGAGTTATCGGAGCAATCGATTATATGGGAGCTATATGTTATGTTAGTCCGATATGTATGATTTTCACTGCACACATCACATATGTAATAAGTACCAAACCTGCAAAATTTTACGTTCCTAGCTTCTTAACTGCAAAATCTATAGCCCAAAACCCATTTATCGAAACTATCGATTATATGGGAGCTATATGTTTGGTTGGTCCGATTTGAGTCATTTTCACTACACATGTTACTTATACAATATGTACGAAACAATCGATTGTATGGGAGCTATGCTTTGTATCGGTCCGATCTGGCTGGTTCCGACAAATGATTAATCCCATGCAAAATGGCGGCCCTATACCAAATTTCATCGAGATAGGTCTAAAATTGAGGGACTAGTTTGCGTTCAAACAGACAGACGGACAGACGGACATGGCTAAATCAACTCAGCTCGTCGCACTGATCATTTCTATATACTTATTGGTGGGTCTATCTCTTCTTCTTCTCATACTTACAAACATCGGACCAAAGTTATAATACCATTTCATGTTCATGAAAGGTATAAATATATACATACATGTATATTTTAGTACTTCATACACACATTTTGAACATGTATATTAAAAAATAAATTATTTTAAAGAAATTCAGCTTCGATGTGGAATTTATAACTATAAAATTAAATTTTCAGTGGGTAAGACCAAGTCGAAATTTTTTTAATCACCCTCAGGTACATGTACATTAGAACACCCACAAAAAAAAAATTTTTTTTTTCTTCGCTCCACACGCATTTTCTGAAAGAATGGGGATAAAAAATAAGATCTGCAAAAAAATCAGGCCATCTGTAGTGAAAAAATGCCATGGAAATTTGACCTAAAGGCTAAAAATGCACTAAAAAATTTAATATGTCCTTATTGGCTAATATCTCCTATACTAGTAATTTTAGGAGAAATAACGACATAACGACTTTTACTTAGATTGGAGTCAGGAGTAAATTGGTTGGTAAAGGTTGTACCTGCGAGTGTCCTTTCAAGGACTTTTAATAAGTCGAAGTAAATTTTTTATTTTTCCTTTTTTTTTAATGGTCAAATGGATTAGATAAGCTATACATCGTTTGGTAGGATATTAACCACAGTTTAATAATAACATTACATTTTAATTTTACCAACATTTCTGCAATGGTTGGTTGACATAAAACTGAGAAAAAACTGTTTTTACATTTCTAAAAACAAGCAATATGGTATAGTTCAGGGGTCAAAGTTCTAATTCTCTTCCCTCCGAATGAATTTTCTGAAAGCTTGGGGGTAAACGACAAGATGTGTAAAAAAGTCTAGCCATCTGTTGTGAAAAAATGCCATGGAAATTTGACCTAAAGGCTAAAAATGCACTAAAAAATTGTATATGTCTTTATTGGCTAATATCTCCTAAACTAGTAATTTTAGGAGAAATAACGACATAACGACTTTTACTTAGATTGGAGTCAGGAGTAAATTGGTTGGTAAAGGTTGTACCTGCGAGTGTCCTTTCAAGGACTTTTAATAAGTCGAAGTAAATTTTTTATTTTTCTTTTTTTTGTAATGGTCAAATAAAATACTTGCGAAATTATGGATTAGATAAGCTATATATCGTTTGGTAGGATATTAACCACAGTTTAATAATAACATTACATTTTAATTTTACCAACATTTCTGCAATGGTTGGTTGACATAAAACTGAGAAAAAAATGTTTTTACATTTCTAAAAACATGCATATGGTATAGTTCTGGGGTCAAAGTTCTAATTCTCTTCCCTCCAAATGCATTTTCTGAAAGCTTGGGGGTAAACGACAAGATGTGTAAAAAAGTCTAGCCATCCGTTGTGAAAAAATGCCATGGAAATTTGACCTGCACTAAAAAATGTTATATGTCTTTATTGGCTAATATCTCGTAAGCAAGTGTTTCATAGAGAAATAATAACAAAGACTTTTATTAAAAATGGTATCAGGAGTAAATTCTCCATACACATTTTTTTCCTGCGAAAATCCTTTTAAGCACCTTTCATTAGAATGTTTTTTTTTCTAATTAATTCAAATTTTTTTTCTAACACTGAGCCAAGGCTCCATTTCTTCTAAAATATTCCCAGACAGAAGATTTAGGCTTCATTATTCAATAATTTGCTTTTTACAGTGTTGCCTACTCACATTTTCGTATGCTCTTTTTAGATCGTTTTTAGTTGTTTTACAAAAATAAATTTTTATAGCTCCCATATAAACGTGTCAAGCAGCCATTATGCATACTTAGCATAGACTTGACTTGACTTGGAACTGCCACTTAGCGTTCTGTTTAATGAAGTTTGCATGTATCCGATTACCCTACTTGACTTGACTTAGAATTCTGTTGAGTTTTGATTTTCTATGTAAATTCTAAGTTTAGTGAGCGCCGTGAGAGAACTGTGTGATGCCATACCTTTTTTTTTAAATTTTGAATAAAATCCTCCAACTATTCTATAGAGATAAGAATTTTTGGATGTATATTATTCATATGACAGCCGCAAAACTTACTGTCAAATAAATTGAATTCAAATTAGGCTAACCTAAAAAAAAATTTTTTTCCTCCAAAATGCTTTATAGTTTTTTTTTGGCATTGACTATATACTGATTGTAGATGAGCGCAGAAAATCGCAACCTAATGCCAAGAAAATGCGGTTTGGTACTTTTTACTGAGTTACATGTAAAAAATCACACGATTACTTTTAAAAAACAATTCGATATGGGAAACTTTTACTCTTATTTGAAACTGGCTAGTGTGCTCTCTTGTTATTTTTATACCTAGCAGTGCTTTGCACACAAGGTATATTAACTTCATTCGCCTAACGGTAGTATGTAACGGCATAAACGAATCGAGATAGATATTGACTTATATATATATCAAAATGTTCAGGAGGAAAAGAGAAATTGATTGAGCCATGTCCGTCCGTCCGTCCGCCTGTGAACACGATAACTTGAGTAAATCTTGAGATATCTCAATGAAATTTGGTATGTAGGTTCCTTTTCACTTATCTCCGAGCGCTATTGAAAATAGGCAAAATCGGTTAAAAGCCACGCCCTCTTTCTATATATATAATATTTTCGAAAATACAAAAAGAGTGATTATTCAGTACATAATACACCTATAAGGATAATATTTGGTGTGCACTTTAGCGTTAAGGCAACAAATACATTTCTGAAGAAATGTTTAAAAAGAGGCGTGGTACCGCCCACCTTTGATAAAGTCAAATTTGGAAATATTATTAATCATAAATCAAAACCGCTCAAGATAGCAAAATAAAATTCAGCACAAATATATATATTAATACAGGCAATATTTCGAAAAAAATTAGCGAAATCGGGTTAGGTTCACGCCCAATTTTATACGAAAGATTTTGAAAAGGATCATAGATATATTGAATATGCTATAACTTTGCTTAAACTAGCTGTATATCATAAATCAAAACCGCTCAAGATAGCAAAATAAAATTCAGCACACATATATATATTAATACAGGCAATATTTCGAAAAAAATTAGCGAAATCGGCTGTATATAAATTCTATTTCACCTCTGAAGTGTTCGTGGGCAAAGAAAGTCGAAAGCACAAAATTTTTGGAAAATAAGCGTGGCCCCGCCCCTTTATGGGGGATTATTCCACAAAACTTTCCATGCCATAACTCCGGTAAAAATTGACTTATTGAAACGATATTTAGAGAAAGTGTTCAACATATAACGCTAACTCCTTGCTGTAAAAATAAACAAAATCGGTGAACGGACACGCCCACTTTTTGAACACAGTTCTAAAAAATTTCTTCGTAAAATTAAAATCGCGATATTTCCATAATTGTATAAGTTATATAAATAAGATTTTACACACATAATAAGCTTTTTAAGCAAAACTAAACTGTATAAAAATTTTGTGGATTTTGGTGAAGTAGGCGTGGCTCCGACCACTTTTTAGCATAAAAGCTCTGCTATTTTCAAAAGCGATTGCTTGGAATTTCAAGAATGTATTTATGAAATTTTGTGAGATACTTCGCAATAGTATGTAGTATACTCCTGCCAAAAATAACAAACAAGCAAGATTTACGGGCAAGTAGTTAACACCCTACTGGCTTTTTTTTATTTTCATACCTTTCATGAACATGAGGAAAGGTATTTATATTTTGTTATTTAGTAATAATTTAATTTACCACTCACAACAGAAGTGTTTTTATCGAAAACAATCAGTTGCCTTTATAACAAATTTTCAGGTATGTATTAAAATAGACCTGAGTAAATTAGGATACCAAAACAGATCACTACTAGGTATTTAATGTTCGGTTACACCCGAACTTAGACTTCCTTACTAGTTCTAATTGCTAAATGGCAGCTCCCAAGTCAAGTCAAGTCTATGCTAAGTATTCATAACGACTGCTTCAGCTGATCGCTCTTCGCCACACAGTGTTGCCTATTCAACTATTTGCATGTTGAGTTTGGGCCGTTTGCAACTATTTTACAAAAATACCCAAAAAAGTTTTAAATATTGTCGAAATATCTTAAAAATTTTGACTTATGTTAAAGTATATAAATAAATATACTATATGTAGTTATTTAATATTATTTTCGACATTTTACAAAATGAAAAATTACAAATACAAAAGTAGAGGTTTAGGTAAGCATACTTGCAAACTGAGGAATGGTAACACTGTATTGAATATTTCTACGTACATAAGCCCAACGTGTGAAGAGCGTAACATGTTTGTCTGATCTTAAGATCCCAGCAGTATTTTAGGTAAGGGCTTCCAAATTCAAAACAATATTCAGCACTAAAAATGTCCGGAATTTCCACTAAAACGGAAGGTGCTGAAAATTTTAGGGAATGGGAAGGGAATCTTTCAGGTATACTGAATTTTCAATAAAAGTCGCAGTGAAAGTTTCAGGGCTATTGAAATTTTCGCTGAACGCGCGGCAAAGTTTTCTAGCATTTTAAATTTAAAAATTGGTGTCTGGCAGTTCTGCAGTCAGTTCTTTCTGAAAATTAATTGTTGAAGCGTCATTTCGTTGTAAGTCCGGGAAAATTTGCAAATTAAATTAAATTATAGTGAAAATAAATTATATATAATACATAATATAATATAATAATTAAAGTTATAAATTTTGTGAAATGAGTGGTTTAAGCAAAAGAAATTTGAGGCGTTTGGCCGCGAAAACCAGAAAAAGCGTGCATCAGGGCAATGTTTTGCGTCCGTCCGCGTCTCCCAGTGAACATTTTGATGAATAGTTAAATGAAGAAATTTCAGATGCTAGTTTTTCGGTTCATACTCGTATTAACAGTTTTTGTGACCCAAAATTAAGTTTGAGGGAAAAACTTTCAAAGTGGTACCAAATATTAAATGTCACACGTAGTCAAGGAGATGGTTTGTTGCTAATTTTAAATTCTGAAAAGCTTGACGTTCCTTTATCTTCTAATGGGTTATTAAAACGGCAAAATATAATTATAATAAGTCAAATATAATTATTCGTAGCGTTTCGCCTGGGCAATATACTCACATAGGCATTGGAAATTATCTCATGTGTATTGAACGAAACTTTGAAAGCAGTTAGGAACTAATTTTGGACATTAATGTGGATGGCCTACCTTTATTTAAAAGTTCTAAAACAAGTTTGTGGCCAATATTAGGTTTTTTTCAAAACGTGCCTAATAGTAAGGTGTTTCTAATAGGGGCCTACGTGGGCAGTCAGAAACCTTCTAATGTAAATCAATATTTACACGACTTTTGTGACGAAATTTTACGGCTTACTACAATCCTTTTAAAATAGGGGAGAAATTAGTGACCTTAAAAGTGCGATCTTTTATTTGTGATCTTTTATTTGTGGTACCCTTGGCCATAACTCGTTTAATGGATGTATGAAGTGCACACAGATTGGTTCAAAAGTAAATAATGGCACAACATTTAGTAAGGAATCTGGCCCCCTGATTTCAGATGAGGATTTCAGAAATAGAACGTTCCCAAATCATCATTTACAATATTTTCCTGACAACCGCTTGGCCATAGAGAGTTTAAATATAAATATGATTAGCAGTTTTCCTTTAGGTCCTATGTATTAAGGTTTTTAAAAATGCTAAAAGAAGGAAACACATTAGAATTCAAATTGGATAATGATAGTCTGGGAAATATATCTTCAAAGCTTCTCGGCTTAAAGCCCTTTATACCAAAGGAATTTGCAAGACAGCCCAGAGGTCTTGATGAATTACCACGCTGGAAAGCAATTGAGTTTAGACAATTTGTTTTATACACTGGACTAGTCGTATTGAAGGATATAGTTCCAGAAGATTGCTATTATCTCTTTCTTTTGTTAGCATGCGGGTATAGGCTTTTATTGCGCGAATCATATAGGTCGAATGTAGATGTGGCAGAAAAAATATTGCAGCACTTTGTTCAACAATTTGATAATGTTTTTCCCAAAGACGCACTCACCTATAACGTCCATAACTTAATTCATTTGGCTCAATGTGTTAGGGAAATTGGACACATAAACTCATTTTCAGCTTACCGATTTGAAAACTTTCTTCAGAAGATTAAGCGAAGTGTTCGAAAATCTACTCACGTTTTGCAACAGCTGGCCCAAAAATTTTCATATTATGAGTCAGATACAAAATATATAGAAATTGGTCCAAAATTTAATTCCAACGGCGAAATTGTTCAATTCAACTTTCAAAACATTATTTTGACATCACAAATGCCCAACAATATTTGTTGTTTGAACTCTTGTATTCCCATACAAATTGACAGCTTTCTCTTACTAAATGGAGATCATTATGTAAAAGGAAGACAATACTTAAATTTTAAAAACTTTTTTGAAATACCAATACAAAGCAAATCAGTAGGCATTCTCTGGGTTAATAGTACTGTGTCCGAAGTTCCTGAATTGCATTTGGTTAGCAGCATCAGCTTTAAATATATGTACCTGCCGTTCAAACAGGATAGTGCAGTTTTGATACCTCTCATTCACACCTTTAATCCGATGCCTTTAAGCACATAAATAAATAAAATAAAAATAAACAACACGTAACCTTAAACGTAATAATTGATAATGGAAATGCAAAGCTTTGAAAATGACAATTTATTTTTTTTATTTATTAGTTTATTTTAAGTCGACACAAACAAAGAGGTCGACTAAGGACAGATACTATTAAAATTGCACATAACTTAAAAACTACACAATATCTATTAAAGTATTAGATGAGATGTTTGGAGAGGCAGTGTCTCCCATCCACCCTCGCATACGGTCGATTATTCACGCAATGTTGTCATCAGAGCTAGTTCCTTATTAACTGGAAAGATTAGAGTGGCCGTGATTGCTGTCCATCTTATAAAACGATCGGTTCATCCATCAGGATGGTCTTGAAAATCAGTGAATGTTCCATAGAATTTTTAATGAATGTTGTGCTTGGAAATCTTGAATTATTCACAGGATGGTTGAAGAGGCCGAGTCACCAATCCACCCTGACATACGGTCAAGTATTTATTTGTTTAAGTCTGTTCGTTGGTGTTGTGTGAGAAGCTGGTGGAATGGACGCGATTCAACGCAGCGTTCGGAGCAACAACGGAATATTTAATATTTAATATTGTGCCTTGAAATATTGTATTATCCATAGGATGGTTGAATAGGCCGAGTCTGCAATCCACCCTGACATATATTGTATACGTTGATATATGTGTGAAGCCGGTGGAATGGACGTGATTCCATGCAGCGTTCAGAGCAGCGACGGGTGGAGGACTTACATGATGTTAGTCAGTGTTTAGCAGGAATGCAAGTATTAAATTTTGAAGCGAGGCAAAAGAACATTCGAAACTAATGCAGCTATATAATTCGTTGTAAAATGAACACCAAAGGTTTAGAGGGTGGTTTTTTGCAAAGTTTTGTCGACAAAGGGATCAGATGAATCGATTTCACCAACAATCAGCTTAAGGAAGAACATTACACCTAGTAAAACCCTACGATTTTGCAGAGAAGGTAAATTTAAGAGGAGAAGCCTACTTCTGTAAGGGGGCAGGTGAGTAGTTGGATTCCAGTTAAGACCCCGCAAACAAAAATCAAGAATTGCTTTTGTACTGACTCAATCCGCTGTATGTATATGGACTTGATACAAGGGACACCAGACACACGAGCAATACTCAAGTACATATTGGACGAACCAGCGATGTGTATAGAACTTTCGTGAGGTACGGGTCGTCAAATTCTTTAGCCCATCTTTTAGCAAAACCCAGCACACCCATGGCTTTTTTAGCAATTGATGAATGAAATATGCATATTAAAACTTAGTTTAGGGTCAAAAATAACACCTAAATCAGTTACAACAGATATGCGTTCCAAAAGAGAGTCATTTAGTACGTAGGAGACCAAAACCGGCTTTACTCGATGAAAAGTCATTAGCTTACATTTCGAGCTATTCAATATTAATAAATTTACTGCACACCAGCAGCGAAATGACTCCAAATCGGCCTGAAAGAGATCTCCACGGGAAGGTACAGTAGGCGAATAGGTGAAACAAAGTTTCACATCATCCGCATACATAAGAGTTCGAGAATGAGAGATGATTTGGGGTAGGTCATTTATGAACAGGGTAAAGAGTAAGGGGCCAAGATGACTACCCTGGGGGACACCGGAAGTTACGTCAATAGACTTAGGCAAAGTATTTTTAAACAACACCTGTTGAGTCCTGTTTGTAAGATAATTTGCAAGCCATAATAATAACTGATTCGGAAAACCCAGTAAATCGAGTTTATGGATTAAAAGCTCATGGTTGACAGAGACGAATTCTCTGCGGAAATCGGTATAGACCACATCCGTTTGGTTACCTTTCAAGAAACCGTCCATAACCAAGGAGGAGAACTCAAGCAAGTTAGTTGAGGTAGATCGTCGGGGTACAAAACCATGCTGACACGGTGATAATAGACACCTACACCGGTATTGCAGCTGGCGAGTTATTATGTGTTCAAATGTTTTAGGAATAGCTGAGAGCTTAGATATGCCCCTATAATTCTCAATATTTGACCTGCTACCTTTTTTATGTAAAGGTATAATAAAAGATTGCTTCCAGATTGTAGGAAACGCAGCAGATTCAAGAGATAGTTTAAACAGTTTAAAAATTGGGACAGATAAATGTATAGCATAGTAGTTCAACACGCAACTGGGAACACCATCCGGACCAGGGGAAAATGAAGGTTTCAGTACAAGAAGACTTTGTGGAACAGAATGTTCATCCAAAACAGGCATGCGAATGCTATTAGAACTATTTAAATTGTAAGGGCAGGGACTGGACTGGAACTTATTAGATATGTAGGTCGACATAAAGAATTCTGCAAATAATTCAGAAATATCCTGATCCGAACTAGCACTCTTGGATCCAAAGGCAAAGGAAGATGGAAATCCGGTAGTTTTCCTTTTCGAATTGACAAAATATAGAATATATAGAATACTCAGCAGATGCACCTGTTCTTTGAAAACGCTTGTAAAACTTAGGCTTAATATTGCTGAGTCTCACCAGCTGTTTAGACCACCAGGGAGGCTTTGCCGTACCAACGCTAATGAAGCGAAAAGGGACACAGCTGTCGAAGAAACCATTTAAGGAACTGTAGAAAACTGAGGTTGCCGACTCGATGTCATTACAAGCATAGAGCTCCGTCCAGTCATGGGTGGCAAGCAACTCGTTGAGACATTCTATGTGATGTGTGATGTGCGACAGACGTTCTACGGATCGCGCTAGATTGTTAAACTCGTATTTACATAAGGTGCCACAGAACCATTTAAATAAACTAAATAAATTATCACAAAAAACATTTAAAACCACGGTATATAAAAAGAATAACACATGCCCGAATGTGAAAATTAATAATATGTATGAGCAGAATGCTCAACACTCAAATAACTTAGTGGTCCCCGACCACATGGATTGTGAAAAAGTGCAAACGTCAAGTAAAAGAAAAAGAGACGATATGTATGAGACATCATCTACCAACCAAACCAACAATAACAATTACTACGCGTCTCTCGATCTCGAAAGTGAGGATGATGAGTGCGTGAATAATTTTAAAGAATATGTTTCACAGAAACAAAGTAAAACATGTGAAGAGCAAATA
Organism: Sphenella marginata; assembly: GCA_951509765.1. Lineage (NCBI taxonomy): Eukaryota > Metazoa > Arthropoda > Insecta > Diptera > Tephritidae > Sphenella > Sphenella marginata. The sequence goes on from OX608078.1 coordinate 16,629,973, forward strand.
AGCTCCAACAACAAAAGCCCACACAGAGAAAATAAAGGTGCAAATGGAAATTGCACAGAAACAAACAAATCACTAGACAATAACAAAAGTGATAATAAATATAATAGCAAAGTGCCGCCGATTATAATCCACGGCGTCGAGCCGGAAAAACTTATTGAAGTGCTAACTAAAGGCATCAAAATTAATAACTTCAAAATTAAAGAGAATAAAGACCAAAAGCAAACACTCTACGTACAAGATTTAAAAACCTTCGTATTGGTAAAGGATTTCCTTATAAAAACGGCAGTTCGATTTTACACGTACTCACCGAAAGCATTGAAAAATAAAACTTATTTATTAAAAGGACTAAACCCAAAAACAGACCCTAATCTAATTCTAAAAGAATTACAGAGACATCAAAACGACAATTTGGAAATTACTAAAGTCGCACCGTTTTCGACAAAAAACTCAAAGAAAAATTCAACCGCGTTGCCAATATTTATGGTACAAATTACACCTGGAAGCAGCATAAATGCACTTAAAAAAATAAAAAACATCCTTTATAGATGTATTAACTGGGAACCTCTAAAAAAAGAAGGTATTGCACAATGCCGTAACTGCCAAGGATTCTTTCACAGCGCAGCCAACTGCCATCTACCACCCAAATGTGTTAAATGCGATCAACCTCATAACAGCAAAGATTGCAATTTGGAAAAATCAAACGATGACGATAAAAGCAAACTATATTGTGTACTTTGCAAAAAGTATGGGCATCCCGCATCATATAAGGGTTGCGAAAAATATACTAACCTTAGGTTAAAAATTATTGAAAAGAGGAAAACTATGTCTAAAAAAACCAATAATAATCAACACTTTATTAACCCAAATTTAAAATTTGCAGATCTATTTGAAAAATCTGCAACAACCCAAAACATGCCTAATGTATCTAATAGTAATGAAAAACTAACCCACAATTTACTGCTAGAGCTTAAAAAGTCTTTAGATAATTTAAGAGAGCAACTATCAATCCTCCAAAAACAACAACAAGAGCAAGCATCTCGCATTGATGTTCTTTTCTCCCTACTGGACTCACCATGGCTAACGCAACTAACACTTTTTTAAAAACACTTAATATAATATCCATTAATGTTAACTCTATAATCACAAAACCAAGAAGATATGATCTTGAAAAGTTCCTAATAGAAAACGAACCAGATATTGTCTTACTGAATGAAACAAAACTAAATAAAAAGCACAAACTTTGGTTTAAAAACTATGATTTCATCCGCAAGGACAGATATAACTCTAAACAAGGAGGAGGCACAGGTATACTCGTCCGAAACAATATTAAGTACGTAGACGTCACAACTAACCCAAAACTGTCATGTTTAGAAACTTGTGTTATAAAAATACCCACTGCAGACAATAATTCGTTATTCGTCGTAGCAGCGTACTACCCAAGTGGAAATAACAATGAGCATTTCGAAAGGGATATCAATATTTTATTTCAAACATTAAAGTTAGACACCCCAGATAATCATTTTTTAATCATGGGGGACCTCAACAGCAAACATTGTAACTGGGGGAATACTGTTAGTAACCAAAGAGGCAACATCCTCCTAAAATGGATTAAAGACAACCAAATTAAATATCGCTGCGAACTTTACGCATCAGTAACACCATCGTTTCCTCGTGCTAACTCTTTTCTCGACGTATGCATAATTGATTGTAGACTTTCTTTCAAGAAAGAAAATAATACTACTAATTGTATCAAGTCCCTCGACTACGATAGCGACCATAATGCGATCCAAATGATGGTCTCGAAAGACCCTAGTCTAAACCCTTTCCAGTTATTTATAAAAAACTAGAAGGACCCGGCATACGTTGTTCTGCCCAAATTTATGGAAAAAATCGCACGATAAATAAAAAAGTTTGGAATATTTCAGTCCCTGGTCCACTTCCCGGAAACTTTACATAAACACTCTCCGGGTTCCTACTGAGCTATCCTGTAAATATGAACAAAATCGGCGCTGTAGTTCCGGAGTCTATAACATACATACATACATATGTACATCCAGGAAATAACAGGAGTTAATTTGTGGAAATGTTGCAATGTCAGAGCGAACCCCGTGGCCTCCCCCGGAAACTTTACATAAACACTCTCCGGGTTCCTACTGAGCTATCCTGTAAATATGAACAAAATCGGCGCTGTAGTTCCGGAGTCTATAACATACATACATACATATGTAGATCCAGGAAATAACAGGAGTTAATTTATGGAAATGTTGCAATGTCAGAGCGAACCCCGTGGCCTCCCCCTTTCATTTGATACCCATATTGTATACAAATTAAGACGTTTTTTGGCAACCACATTTTGACCGATAACTCAGTTATCGATTAATTTATCGAAATGTTGCAATGTCCAAACGAACCCCGTGGCCTTTACCATATTGTATGCATGTTTAGAGGTGTTGGGCAACCACATTTTTACCAAATTTGAAAATATACAGTTCTAGGTTAGTTGGGTAACATTAGTGCGCACATCTCCAAAACCGTGTGAGGTATTGAAATGGCATTAAATGGGGTCCTATGCTAAGCCCATAGAATATGTGTACAAAATTTCGTAAAGATTGGTGCTGTATTTATATTAGCTCTATTATTAATAAATATATCGAAATGAACCAAAGTCCAAATGAAAACTGTGGTCTTCCCCTTTCGATTGATACCAATTTTGTGCGAATATTTCAAAGTTTACCCGAAACCACATTTTGACCGATAACTCTGTTATCGATAAATATATCGAAATGAACCAAAGTCCAAATAAAAGCTGTGGTCTTCCCCTTTCGATTGATACCAATTTTGGGCGAATATTCCAAAGTTTACCCGAAACCACATTTTGACCGATAACTCTGTTATCGATAAATATATCGAATTGAGCCAAAGTCCAAATGAAAACTGTGGTCTTCCCCTTTCGATTGATACCAATTTTGTGCGAATATTCCAAAGTTTACCCGAAACCACATTTTGACCTATAACACTGTTATCGATAAATATATCGAATTGAACCAAAGTCCAAATGAAACCTGTGGTTTTCCCCTTTCGATTGATACCAATTTTGTGCGAATACTCCAAATTTTACGGAAAATAACATTTTGGCCGATAACTCTATTATCGATAAATTTATCGAAACTTCATGATGCCTGTTACCCATTCCACACTCCTAAGAACCTGTCTGCAAAATTTCGTGATGATCGGGCCATTTTTTCAGACGATAAAGAACCACAAACATCCGCAGTCACTCACAAACTTACGTTTTTATATATTAGTAAGATAACCCCAGAAACTATAATTATAAAAAAACGAATTGGAACAAATTCAGGAACAAAATGGAGCAGAAGCTCTTAAATGTAGCCCTGGTACCCAAAGCAAGAAACTTAGATAACACGGAAATATACATTCACTTAAACGCTTTATCCAAAATTATTGTAGATACTATTGAAGAAATCGTACCTAAGTTTCCGATTGTTGACGTAAATAAAATATACCACAATAGTATTATCACGAAGTTACACAAAGAAAAGAGTCAATATCTTACACTCATCAAAAAACACAATCGAAAGGAAATAATACTACAAGAGGAAATGCTATCGCATATTAAAGCTAGGCTCAAGTTAACTAAAATTTTATTAAAAGAAAATATAAACAAAGTGTCAAACGACTACTATAAAAAAAGATTGATTTCGATAGACCCTCAAGACTCAATGGATATGTTTAAAAAAATTAAAAAAAGCTTTAGGCCGTACACTGCTGTGGAGCTAAACGAGATTAAAATACCTTATAACTACAAGCATATTCTCACAGAGGCGAATATAGACGAAAGTAAAATAGAGAACACACCCGATTACTTTGTACTCAGAGAGCAAGATCTCATACTTAACTCTATAGGTTCATACTTACAATCAGTTCATTCCGTCAAGCAGAATGACTCTGATAATGCAACCCATAATATAGTAATAGAGAGTTTCGAAAAGTTTTTAGAAATCAAAACCCAATTTGATACTCTTCATTACACAAAAACCACATTTAGGGAAAATAACCAATCAAATATGCTGGAAGATAATCAAACACATGATTACCTAGCAACTCCGAGCTCAGTAATTGATATTTTCCGAAACATCCCAGCTAAATTATCATCGGGCTGGGATGGCATTCCAAATATTGTTTTAAAAAATCTACCCCATTTGATAATTCTAGAATATTGTTCATTGTTCAATAACATATTGAATAACGCTTACTTCCCACTAAATTGGAAAAAAGCGAAAACCATCGTTATACCCAAAAAAGGCAAAGACCCTACTTTCATAAATAATTTGCGTCCCATAAGTCTTCTTCCTAATATCAGCAAGATATTTGAAATACTGGTAAATAATAATATAACGAAGTTTTGTAACGAAAATAATCTTACAAGTGAAAAACAATTTGGTTTTAAGTACCAACATTCTACCACACAAGCAATTCACTGTTTGGTCTCGCATGTCAATTGGAACTGGCATAAGAAATATTGCACAGGGGCATGCCTGATTGATTTAGAGACTGCCTTTGATGGTCTGTGGTTAAAAGGGCTAATATTTAAATTAATGAACTACAAATTCCCTTTGCATCTATTAATGTTAATTTGTAATATGACACACAATAAAGAATTTACAATTTCGAATGGTAAATCGCAAAGTTCCCGAAATTTCAAAATGGAAAACGGGTTACAGCAAGGAACAGTCAACTCACCAATACTTTTTAACATTTTTATGCTGGACCTTATTAATAATATTGAAAATATCATCTCATATGCGGATGATCTCGTCATCTATCACTCAGATAACACTATTTATGCCATAAATTCAAATCTCCAAAAAACCTTTAATCAGATAGAAACATATACAAAAAATTGGCACCTTAAAATAAATACAAGGAAGTGCGAAAATATCTTGTTTAGGCCCCCAGTTAAAAAATGTAATCGAGATATAAGTAAAAACTGGAAAAAGTTTGGAATAAAATCAACCATAAGTAACTCAAATATCTCGGTCCAAAGCACTGTGAGGTATCTCGGAATAAACCTCGACAAGTTCTTGTACTTCAATGTACATGTCAATAAGCAGCTGGAGCGCGCCAGGAGAGCATTCTTTTCATACAAAAATTTATTCTATTCACGACACGTATCATCTAGAGTTAAGATAATCATGTATCAGTGCCTAATTCGGCCCATAATTACATATGCTGCCCCTATATGGTTCAACATAAGCCCATCCTACATGGAAAAAATTCGTAGTTTCGAAATGTCTTAGAGCATGCACTTCACTTTATAGAACACCACAAAGTGATTACACACGATATTACTCTAATAGCTATCTATACAACCAATCCAAAGTTAACAGAATAGATAATTACATGATTAATCTTATACGAAAACACATACAAAGATGCCTTAAATGCGACGAAAATAACATCATAAACGGTCCATTCTACACTAATGAAAATTACATAAAAAACTGTCTGGAACTAGGACTTATCCCACCAGAGGCATTTATCTACCTTGACAAGAACAAATTGGTGCAAAATGAAGAAGCCGTACCTGTCTTGTACCATAGATACCGCAGAGCTACAGATAAAACTATTAAATCCTCTCAACCTGACGAAAACGAGCTTCGATTCGAAACGAGTATACCTTACAGAGACATTAAAGATTTACAAAACCTTAATACTCTAAAAATCTGGTGGTTAAAGGACTAACCTAAATACGTAATATTAAGTTTTATTTAGTTTCTTATTTTTTTCTATCTTATACCAAAAGCCCTGCTATTCATATAATGTTTTTGTAAATTTTTTTCATTATACCCCGAAATGTAATCAAAGTATGTATCATTAATGAATAACGTGCAAATTAACTCAGTAATATCTACTACCACAAACGTATACGAATAATATTCATTATAGATTTATAGATGCTGAGAGCTCGATATGGGACATTGCATCTAACTAACATATCACATATACTAATCTGGTTTATTTGGATTAAGAAAAACTGATGTGTTGAACTTTTGAAATAAACATCCAAAAAAAAAAAAAAAAAAAAAAGCAACTCGTTGAGCATGGCAAAGTTCGCTTTATAGAACCATCGCGTGCGTGATCGCTGTCTTCCTTCGGTAGTAATAAGCCCCCTGGGTTGCCTAGTGTCAAAAGCAATCTCAAGTGTAGGGTGAAGGGTATCTTCAGGAACAGATAACGAAGTAATGCGATTAAGAGCGACCCCTACAGAGTCGTCAACGAACACCAAGTCAAGTATTTTATTTTTACAATTTTGTACGTTGTTAATTTGTACAAGAGACGTGTCAGAAAGGTCAATGAGAAAATCATGCTGTGTGGTAGGGGTTAAAATGTTTGAGTCACTTGAGCCGACCCAACTCACTACGGGTAAATTAAAATCACCAAGAACTAAAAGGCGATCTTTGTCCCGTAACTGAGAATACAGACTTCTAATAACGGAGTTATGTCGGTTATAAACAAGTAAATTCGACTGAGGCGGTATATACGAGCAGGAGATAAATACGCAGGAACCAGGCAATGAAAGCTTCACAGCGATAACTTCAATATCAGACACATTGGCCAAGCTGACCAACTCAGATGGAAGACGTGAGTCAGCAGCTATGAGGGCGCCACCTGCCCTAGTTTCACGATCGCGCCGATAAACGACGTAATTGCTGCAGAAAATTTCAGAATTTAAGTTGTCAGTTCTCAAGAAAAGCTATTGCATGGGCAGTAAAAGTCAAGCTATTAAGAAAAAGGTGATTCAATTTGGAGCGTAGGCCACGGACATTTTGGTAGTGGATAACTAAAGTTAACAACGTAGTTAAGCTATTCAGTTTTTTGAAGCGGAGCCAGTTACCGTTTTGGGCTTACTCGTGTACAAATGTACAATAGAGTGTTCCGGCCAAAACTTAGGGTCGAGTACTCTATCGAAGAATGAGTCCGGCACTGAGACCCTAAAAGATGAAATGCCTCGTTCACACTTGAAATTGAATTTATAAACGCTAATGTTGCTAGTAGGGGCAACACCAAGTTTGGAGCAAACATATGTCTTAATATCTGCCTGACTCAACGACGCATGCAGCCTAGAAACAAAAATGGCCCTTCGCGGTGGAACACCACTGACCACCCTGATAACATCAGTTTGCGGGTTCACTATGTGCGAACACTCAGAAGAAGAGTCAAGATTTTTTCTTTTTAGTCCTATCAGAACCGCGCCTATTGTTAAAGGGCACGGTTTGCCACTCACCACCAACGGTAGAAGCGGATTGAGAATCGGACAAAGTGTTATTGCCGCCCGCAATAACAGCGGATTGAGTGCCCGGTATAAGGTTGTCGCAATTAGCAGATACGGCAGGCTTAGCCAAAGTACATGAGCGGATGCAATCGGATTGTGATTGCACGAGCGAAAGTAAGATAGGTGTAACAGCACCATCAGTAGAATTAAGAGGAGGAAGGACAGTAGGGATGGAACCCGAACCGCTAGATAGCGGCGAAAAAGAAAAAAGATCCGTTTCGGTAGAGGAACAATTTTTGTTAGAAGGTGAAGCACCGGAACTAACAACCGCAGATTTTAGGGAATTTATTTCCACAGTCAATTTATCAATTTTCTTATTATTGATTTTGGCACTGTTTTTGTTCTTCACTTTAACCTTATCATTTGCCTTTTCTTTTTCTTTTTCCTTTGCACTGGATTTGAGAAGTTATATCCTTGACCCAATCTCAAAAGTAGTCATGATTCTGATGTCCTGTCTCATCTACGAAGTGAAATCGAATACTTAAAACTAACACTGGTTTACAGCCAAAATGCACCAGAGACGCCATAGTGAAATTCCTATGTAAAATCATCTCCTAATTCCGAAAATCAAGGTTATTTATACTTGAATGGTACCGTTTTTGAGATATTTACGATTTAGTCGTTATTTTAAAAAACAAAAAAGATGGCTCCACTTAATCGTGTATATCTCAAGAACAAATTGAGCTATTCGAAAACGGTTTGAAAAATTTGAAAGCTTATAAAATTTACTATAATCAGTACATACAACACTTTTTGCTAGGTCCTGCAGATTCAAACATAGTGAACAATCATTACGGATTTTTAAAATTTTTTTTGTAAAAATATAAAAAAATTTGTACTTTGCGAGGAAGCATCTCGAAAACTTTTTGTTTTTTGCAGATATTTTTTCCCCCCTCTAAGCTCTGTTTTATTACAAAAAAAATAAGCTATCAGTGAACAAAATCGATGAACTAATACAAAAGTTATAGCATTCAAGTAACTATATCCATTTAATTGTTAAGTACCCTACAAATAATAGCATATGTACATATGGTTCTGTCTTAACTCTATGATCTTATTTTATAATTGAAAAAGTTATGTGTCTTGTTTTGACGCTTATTTAGATTAGGATCGGTTTCTCTTATGAGAAACCAACTGAAGTCGCCCATCATAGCGACATCCCAGAATCCTTGATACCGACTTTCAATCACTTTCATTTGCTGGTGAAACCTTTCGCCATGCTCGTCACTTTCGTCGCCAAGATTTTGCGGGAAAAAATTTAAGTGGGAGTGTAAGAAATGAATTTTTAAAGAGATATTTACTCCTGAAAGAAAATAAAAAAGTAAATTAGATAAATACATAAGTGACACATTAGTATATAATTTTCTTAGGCTGGATTTATCTTTCAATTCAGAACAAATTTTTTGTCTATATTTTTCCCGTTCTTGTTTGTTCGGAACTGGACGATGAATTCAGATTTATGGCTATATATTCTCATGTAAATTTATGTAATATATAATTTATTATAATATGTTTTTTCATTTACCCATTTCCGCATAGTTTTTGATTAAGTCGTTCACTACCATCTCGTAGTTAGGACTTTTGTGTTTGCCTAAAAAAGAAGTAACGACCTTTTCAAAAGAATCCCACGCTGATGCCTCCACTGGTGACAATAGTTCTTTGAAATGATTATTGGTCATCATTTTCCTTATTTGTGGTCCCACAAAAATGCCTTCCTTTATTTTTGCTTCCGAAATCTCTGGGAAGATTGTCTTCAAATGATGAAAAGCTTCGCCTTCTTTGTCCAAAGCCTTCACAAAGTTTTTGATAAGGCCGAGCTTGATGTGGAGCGGAGGTAGAATTATTTTTTCCTTCTTTATAAGTGGAGAGTATTTTATGTTATCTACCCCAACTTGAAACTCGATTCGTTCTGGCCAATCCTTTATGATGTAGTGGTCTTGACGAGCTCGGCTATCCCATTTGCATAGAAAGCAACAGTATTTCAACGACTTTAAGATCGGCACATATTTTCCAATCATGTTCTTCGTATTTGATTAACTTGAGCAATTTTTGCATTATCTCATATGTTTCCTTCGTATTTACTGCATGCGCCGATCGGGATAGATGGCTTTTGGTTGCCAATATGCAATAATACGGCCTTTAAACTTAATTTATTGCCGTCTATGAACATTCGCCACTCTTTTGAATCATATGGTTCACCAAATTGTTTGAATAGACCAGCAATGTGTTTGCAGTAACAAACACTGTCCTCCTTCGTATAGTACTTGAAAAATTCTTCGTGACGAGTTCTATAATATGTTACCTTAACATCGGATGAAACAAATTTAAATTGACAATTCCAAATCCCTTATCCAATCATTGAGTTGTGCTTGTGACAAAGAATTTCTTTCGTTTTCCGTTTGAAATTCAGTACAACATGATGCCGCGTAATCAGATACTACTGTTGACAATGAAACTGGAGCCGGAACTAAAGTTAAATTTGATTCTGGCAATGTCGCTTCTGTTGAAATTAGTTCTGGTAATGACACTGTAGATACGCTCGCATAGGCTACTTTTCTGGACTTTCCAACCCCAAGAACTTTTGTAGTACAAATATAGCAGTCCGTTGAATGGTAAGTTGGTTCCCTCCACTTGATTGGTGTAATAAATTTCACACGTCGCCTAAATAGATAGTTTCAGAAATAAGTCAGCTATGCATTAAAAGGGAACAAATTCCTAATTTTTACAACGTACCTTTTTGTTCCGGTTTCCGAATAAATCAATTCGACTCGGCATGTGGTGCACACAGTGTTCGGTGTCCATGGTTTTTAGGCTCAATTCCAAAACACTTATAGTATGTAACTTTGAAAACACACGTCTCATACTTTTAACAATAAATTGACCGCAGATGAAACAGAACATATCTGGATCATTTGTACACTCAAACTCTCGCGCCCTTTTATTCATTTTTTATTTTTAAGTAAATGACGGGTTATAAACTGCAATTATAAACTGAACAGTATCCGGCGAGCCTTGCAGATATTATGAAGGAACAAGGCGCATGTACTCTTAGTTATACTTAGATCCACTAAAAATTCAAGCCTACCTAAACAAAAAGGTTCCCTAGTTCTACAAAGAAAACACTACCTGCCTCAAAAATATGCTCTTGTTTAAAATGAACATAGGTTTGAGAAAACGACACTAACAGCTTTTTGTATCTAATAACTTTTCGAAAATCTACCTACTAACTAACTGATATACGAATACTAACCCATATGTACCAGTAGGGTACTTAAGCATTAAATGGATATATTTACTTGAATGCTTATAACTTTTGTATTAATTCATCGATTTTGTTCACTGACAGCTTGTTTTTTTTGTAATAAAACAGAGCTTAGAGGGGGGAAAAAATATCTGCAAAAAAACAAAAAGATTTCGAGATGCTTCCTCGCAAAGTACAAATTTTTTTATATTTTTACAAAAAAAATTTTAAAAATCCGTAATGATTGTTCACTATGTTTGAATCTGCAGGACCTAGCAAAAAGTGTTGTATGCACTGATTATAGTAAATTTTATAACCTTTCAAATTTTTCAAACCGTTTTCGAATAGCTCAATTTGTTCTTGAGATATACACGATCCCATCTTTTTTGTTTTTTGAAATAACGGTAAATCGTAAATATCTCAAAAGCGGTACCATTCAAGTAAAAATAACTTTGATTTTCCGAATTATGAGGTGATTTTACATAGGAATTTCACTATGGCGTGTCTGGTGCAGAAAAAAAGTTGGAATTTGTGATCCAGTGTAATTATTAGATAACAATAATAATATTAAATTTTTCATAAAAATTGTTTCTTTCCAGCATTGGATTCCAACCCACCACCACAAACAAAATCACTTTTTATATTTTATTATGGTGCTCCACCCAATCGCATTTTTTTTTTTTTTTTTTTTAAAAACTGAATTATCAATTTGAATTTTCATTTATATTTTTATTATAATTTTTTTATTATTTTATATTCCGATAACTAGGTTATAAGTTGATTACGTATGTTTACATACCTTTTTTGTTGCATACATTTCAAGGCTTACCTATATTTCACAAACATCAAATTTTTTTTTGCTAAATTTTGATTTATTGTTGTGTCATTAAAACTTGCGACACATTAGCGACATTTTGTTGGCTTTTTTGAAATCTCGTGGCTCTTTTCGTTTACATTCGTTATTTTATTTCACTTTGTCGATATACGTTTTTCTTGCATTTGTTTTTTTGATTTTTTTACCGTTCAGGATAACATTTTAATAAATTACAATTTTCTTCACTTTTTATGTTGAAATATTAGTCGTCACTTTGTAGTTGAATTAACGAATCGAGTTCCCGTTTAGATTAAGGATTTAAACGAAAAAGAAAAATTTATGTTTTTTTATCCTTAACCTTTGTGTCAATACGAGTTTTTTCAACGTATTCCCAATACGAGCATACCCGGGTATGTACATACAAATTGTGCGTCTAGTAGAGGATGAGGTATACAGTTTTAACTTCTTGGGAACCTAAAATATTTTATTCAATACTTTAAATATATTTTTAAGTTTTTTACTTAAAATGGATTTATCGACAATTTAAACATTTCGTGATATCAATATTGCGCCCAACACAAACAGGTTTATTGCAACTTGTAGAACACATTTTTCTTGTTGAAGGACCTCCATGCTATCAACACCTCCCTTTTTCGAATTATAGTATTGAATAATAATTGGCCTTTTATTGATACCGGAGACTTATTTCCTGTAGTGCACTGTAGAAAGAAGTATTACACTTTTCTTTTTTTTTTTGGCACTATACGATTTATCTCTCCGGTGTACAATTCACCATGTAAAGGGTAACTTGTTTTCGCTGGATTCGAGGGTATATACTGAGTAAATTTTGTCCGCTATAGATAGGGAAATAATTGCTCAACGACTGTTACCTTCTCGTATGGCTTAAAATACTTTCGCAAGTTATAACTGAGCAATAAAAATAGCTCCGATATTCATGATGCCTTATCAGTGACCAGCCGCAGAGAACGCGTATTCTCATTATCGAATCGAATAACTTGTGTTATGCTTCAAAATCAGTTAAGACCCATACTAGCTCGGTATAACGGGTTGAAAAAGGTTTTCCACAAATCATTTGTATGCTCATGACTTGAGCAAATTATACTCGCAGTTATTAAAATACTAAGACAAGCGTCAACTTCTTTGGTCGTAGCTGCTTCCACTCTTTGTTTTTATGAGGATTCTTCTCATTCCACTTTTCGAAGAATCGGTTTGCTTTTCTAATTGTTTCCCGAATAACGATACAACACACGAGATATTTTCGGTGAGTTCCAGTTCCATTACGTGCTCGAAATTGATCGGCCGAGGGAGCAACTTCGTCATCATTACAACATTGAACTACAATAACCATTGAGTACAACTTCAAATTCGAAATTTAACCAACTTGCATGTATGTATGTACATACCCGGGTATGTACGTATTGGGAATAAGTGGGAAATTGAAAAAAGATTTGCCACGCCTATAAAAGTTAACCAACATTTAAATTTTTTAGTGGAATTTAATAGCTTTTGGAATACTATAAGTCTGGATTTTCAAAAGTGATTAGAAAAGTTTTTATATTCTGACAAAGTTCAAAATACATACCCGGGTATGTATTGACACAAAGGTTAAATTTTAAACGCTTTTTTTTTGTATTTCTTCACTATTTTAAATTTGTTTAAAGTCAAAAATATTTCATATTATTTTCTTCACGCGATTTTTTTATTTCACTTTTTCGTTGTTTTGCATATGCATAAAAACAATGCACATGCACCGAACCGTATTACAAAACTGATAGTAAAAATCACTTGTTAATGAAAATTGGCCTTGATCACAGTCAAGAGGCCAAAGCCCTTAACCGTACCAGCGATAAATCCTCTGCATATATTGTTTGTTTTGTTTTCCTCTACTTTCAGCTTAAGTGTTCTTTTTGGTACCAAATTCATACGGATAAGCGAGGTGAGTTCTTATAAAATTTAAAATACATACATATGCCTAGACCCATACTAATGCGGGTTTTCTCTGGGTGATATATGTATGTACATACATATATCAATACACACGTTTTCTTTGTTTACAAATATTTTGAGAGTGAGCGAACACACGCGCGCATATATGTATGTATATACGTGTTTACATATACATATTTAAACGTGTGATTGTTTACAAATAAAAGGAAGATAGATATTAGGCCGGTCGCAAATTTTGAAGTTTTTTGGATTTTGGAAGTCATAGTTGAAGACCTATATACATATAAGCTAAGTAATATATAGATATACATAAGTATATGAATAAACATTGTCATTATTTGAATTTAAAAATGATAATAGGTTGAATCATTTAATTTTTTTGCGGTATAAGGTATAAGATGCAGGGCTAAAGGCCTCTCTAGGTTGGTGCAGGTGTTACCCTTGTGGCAACTGATGGTAAGTTGGGGTAGTTGAGTGTAGGATGGAAGGAATATGAGGACATAAAGGCGGACTTAAGTCAGGTTTAAGGGAACCCTACTCGGTAGCCGGAGTCATAGTAGATTCAAAGGCTGTTCACATCTCGTGAACAGGAGGGGTGGGACGGCTCCACCTGACTCGGACGGGTTTTCTCCCGCTTTACGGCATATTTCTCTAACCCCATAATTTTACTCTCTCACACAGGCATGAACCCCTTTTTGCTTATGCAACTGTTGGGAAAGGAGAAGTGGCAAGAACCGCGCCTCAAAGCCGACGAGCCTCAGCCGGGCTACCACCATGCCACCCCACCACTCCTGCTCTCCCGCACCAGGCAGCTACGTAACAATGGCGCCCAACGTTATAGCCCACTAAATTTTTTTTTATTTTTTTCTTGCAAGCAACATTACGTGTGTGAGGTTTTTGTTCTTGCAGGGGGTTGATAAATCGGCAGGGTAAAGAGAAATTGTGGCAGCCACGTCTTGAGCACAGCCTTAAGAAGCTGTAGTGCTACATTTTCAAATTAAGAGGGGTTGAGATGACTTTGACCTTGGACAGAAAACTTCATAACCTCACTCGATTACCCACAGAAGCCATCGGGCAAGGACAACACCAGAATGCACCAACAATAACTAAATACAGTGCACTCGCGAAAACTCGAACACACGATAACTCGAACATTCGGAAACTTGAACATTTTTTTTTCTCCATTGACTACTTTAAAACTCGAACAAAATGTAGCTACTCTAAAACTCGAACAATTATTTTCTTTTTTTCATGGAAAAACATGTTAGAAACTGTCGTTTTGCATGTGCTGTAACGGCCGATATTCAAATTTTTGTCGTTATGTGAGTCTTTTGTTTCATTCTAAGGCGCCGCACTGGCTAGGTTTCGTGCTAATTACGGAACTTTTCTTTTAAGTTGATTGATATTGGTCGGTGATACACGGGATTTTGCGCGGTTAGGATCAAATTTATTTGGGTGTTATAATGGAACGAAAACTAAATGTTTTAAGTTTAGCAAAAAAGGCTGTATTAAATGCGGTAGAAAATAAGAAACATCAAACCAAAATCACTGCTTTTTTTCTAAAACATAATTTGTAAACAACATTCATATTTGCTAGCATTTTTTATTAAATAAACTGGCAATGAACTACAAAACATCAAACCAGAGAATCTCTTTGTTTAATAATACCATAAAATTGGACAGGGTATAAAAACTGTTAAAAAGAATACATGTATCGATTAAAAATACATAACGTTCGAAAACTCGAACATTTCGATAACTCGGACAGGGCTGGTTTTCATTAGTTCGAGTTTTCGCGAGTGCACTGTATATAACATTTTGGAATTTTTCGATTTTTTTTATTTGCTTTTCATACTGTTATAATTTTTCGAGTTTTTTAAGATTTTGTTTTTATACCTAGTAGTGCTTCGCAAAATGTTCAGGAGGAAAAGAGAAATTGATTGAGCCATGTCCGTCCGTCCGTCCGTCCGTCTGTAAACACGATAACTTGAGTAAATCTTGAGATATCTCAATGAAATTTGGTATGTAGGTTCCTTTTCACTTATCTCCGAGCGCTATTGAAAATAGGCAAAATCGGTTAAAAGCCACGCCCTCTTTCTATATATATAATATTTTGGAAAATACAAAAAGAGTGATTATTCAGTACATAATACACCTATAAGGATAATATTTGGTGTGCACTTTAGCGTTAAGGCAACAAATACATTTTTGAAGAAATTTTTAAAAAGGGGCGTGGCACCGCCCACTTTTGATATAGTCAAATTTGGAAATATTATTAATCATAAATCAAAAACCGCTCAAGATAGCAAAATAAAATTCAGCGCACATATATATATTAATACAGGCAATATTTCGAAAAAAAATTAAATCGGGTAAGGTCCACGCCCAATTTTATACGAAAGATTTTGAAAAGGATCATAGATATATTGAATATGCTATAACTTTGCTTAAACTAGCTGTATACAATTTCTATTTCACCTCTGAAGTGTTCGTGGGCAAAGAAAGTCGAAAGCACAAAATTTTTGGAAAATGGGCGTGGCCCCGCCCCTTTATGGGGGATTATTCCACAAAACTTTCCATGCCATAACTCCGGTAAAAATTGACTTATTGAAACGATATTTAGAGAAAGTGTTCAGTATATAAAGCTTACTCTTTGCTGTAAAAATAAACAAAATCGGAGAACGGACACGCCCACTTTTTGAACACAGTTCTAAAAAATTTCTTCGTAAACTTAAAATCGCGATATTTCAATAATTGTATAAGTTATATAAATAAGATTTTACACACATAATAAGCCTTTTAAGCAAAACTGAACTGTACAAAAATTTTGTGGATTTTGGTGAAGTAGGAGTGGCGCCGCCCACTTTTTAGCATAAAAGCTCTGCTATTTTCAAAAGCGATTGCTTGAAATTTCAAGAATGTATTTCAATGAAATTTTGTGAGAGGGTTCCCAATAGTATGTAGTATACTCCTGCCAAAAATTACGTAAATCGAATAACAAACAAGCAAGATTTACGGGCAAGTATTTAACACCCTACTGCCTTTTTTTATTTTCATACCTTTCATGAACATGAGGAAAGGTATTTATACTTTGTTATTTAGTAATAATTTAATTTACCACTCACAACAGAAGTGTTTTTATCGAAAACAATCAGTTGCCTTTATAACAAATTTTCAGGTATGTATTAAAATAGACCTGAGTAAATTAGGATACCAAAACAGATCACTACTAGGTATTTAATGTTCGGTTACACCCGAACTTAGACTTCCTTACTAGTTTTTTTTTCAAAAGATTTTTTTCTAATTTGGATTTATACAAGGTTTGTGGTATTTAACCTTTTTGAAAGCCTTTTAATTTTTAATTCTTGTTTTACTCTTTTCATACATATATTCACATTTGGGTGTTTATCCTAACATTGAATTTTTTTCGCAATTTGTTTATACATTTCTACACGCCATATACACGTTTATTTAAGTATATCAATTGATTTTATATATATATATGAATATTGAATTTACGTAGACATATGTTTATATATTTTGTTTTATACCTTTTTATATTTGCGTTGCTTTCTATACTATTTAAAAATTTTTTTGAATTAGCAATAAACCCGTAGCCAAAGATACTAGTTGGAGTTTCCTTGCTAGCTTGCAACAAGCGAATAACGCGAAGTGTTAAAAGGGGTTTAGAGAACGAGATGTGTCTAAGCTTTAGAGAAGGCGAGTTGTTTTTTAAGTTATTATTATACCTAGTAGTGCTTCGCACACAAGGTATATTAACTTCATTCGCCTAACGGTAGTATGTAACGGCATAAACGAATCGAGATAAATATTGACTTATATATATCAAAATGTTCAGGAGGAAAAGAGAAATTGATTGAGCCATGTCCGTCCGTCCGTCCGTCCGTCTGTAAACACGATAACTTGAGTAAATCTTGAGATATCTCAATGAAATTTGGTATGTAGGTTCCTTTTCACTTATCTCCGAGCGCTATTGAAAATAGGCAAAATCGGTTAAAAGCCACGCCCTCTTTCTATATATAATATTTTGGAAAATACAAAAAGAGTGATTATTCAGTACATAATACACCTATAAGGATAATATTTGGTGTGCACTTTAGCGTTAAGGCAACAAATACATTTTTGAAGAAATTTTTAAAAGGGGGCGTGGCACCGCCCACTTTTGATATAGTCAAATTTGGAAATATTATTAATCATAAATCAAAAACCGCTCAAGATAGCAAAATAAAATTCAGCGCACATATATATATTAATACAGGCAATATTTCGAAAAAAAATTAGCGAAATCGGGTAAGGTCCACGCCCAATTTTATACGAAAGATTTTGAAAAGGATCATAGATATATTGAATATGCTATAACTTTGCTTAAACTAGCTGTATATAATTTCTATTTCACCTCTGAAGTGTTCGTGGGCAAAGAAAGTCGAAAGCACAAAATTTTTGGAAAATGGGCGTGGCCCCGCCTCTTTATGGGGGATTATTCCACAAAACTTTCCATGCCATAACTCCGGTAAAAATTGACTTATTGAAACGATATTTAGAGAAAGTGTTCAGCATATAAAGCTTACTCTTTGCTGTAAAAATAAACAAAATCGGAGAACGGACACGCCCACTTTTTGAACACAGTTCTAAAAAATTTCTTCGTAAACTTAAAATCGCGATATTTCAATAATTGTATAAGTTATATAAATAAGATTTTACACACATAATAAGCCTTTTAAGCAAAACTGAACTGTACAAAAATTTTGTGGATTTTGGTGAAGTAGGCGTGGCGCCGCCCACTTTTTAGCATAAAAGCTCTGCTATTTTCAAAAGCGATTGCTTGAAATTTCAAGAATGTATTTCAATGAAATTTTGTGAGAGGGTTCCCAATAGTATGTAGTATATTCCTGCCAAAAATTACGCAAATCGAATAACAAACAAGCAATATTTACGGGCAAGTAGTTAACACCCTACTGCCTTTTTTTATTTTCATACCTTTCATGAACATGAGGAAAGGTATTTATATTTTGTTATTTAGTAATCATTTAATTTACCACTCACAACAGAAGTGTTTTTATCGAAAACAATCAGTTGCCTTTATAACAAATTTTCAGGTATGTATTAAAATAGACCTTAGTAAATTAGGATACCAAAACAGATCACTACTAGGTATTTAATGTTCGGTTACACCCGAACTTAGACTTCCTTACTAGTTTTTTATTTTATTTATTATTTGGCTCAGGTGCTATGTGACCGTTTTGCTCAAATTGTATTTATTCATTTGACTCAGGTTCTGACGACCATGTTTGCCTAAATGTGCGGGACACTTGTGACACCCTGTATGTATTTATTGGTGGCGAGCACTGTTGGCTCTGAGGCATGGCGCGATTGGCTTCCTCATTTTCGCTTGGAAAAACCACGCTTTGGCTTTCCAAAACATAAACTATATCTTCGAAATATTTCATAAGCTGATTGCGAATTAAAACAGCTTGCAATGCTAATGAAATAAACTAACGAAATAACCATAGCTTATGTCGCTTAAATAAGGTGGTAGGATCATTATTCAACCAAATCGACACACGTATCGAATTACCAGCCGATTTCGTCCCGATAGACCTTTTGAATCTCTGCACTGCTAGGGTGTTTGGGCAAGCAGAGGCACCAGCTGGAGATAGAGTTGCTGTAAACGCTTCTGCACATTCACTAGATTTCTCTCGAAAGTTGGACCGGCTTCTAGAGATGTCGGACGCAGAAGAGGGAGCTGTTGGAGGCGAGACCCAGAGGACAGGTGCGACAGCGACTGGCGTACACCGGCCACCGTGGACAAACTCATCAACCATCTAGCGCGTATGATGGAGGTGATGATGCAGCAGAACGCCGAGATGAACCACCACATGGGCGAAGTCCGAAAGGTGAGGGCGGATATGTCCACCCTTAGTAATCGTGTCGCTCATGTGGAGACGTCAATGCGCGCTCCTGTTGCATCAGCCCCTCCACCAAACACGTCCACGTCAGGGCAGGATCGAGATGCTATAATAAACCAGCGGAGCGCGAATTATACAAACAACAGCCAGTCTACAGGTTCGGGTAGGAAGAAGGTGGACTTGGACAAATGGCTACTTCCATTGCCTAGTGACAGGGCCAGCTCTCAAGTGGTGTTGGCAGGTGCTGGAGGATCACGCCGACGATGAGTCATTTGCCTACTGTCGTATTGAACTCTATAACTAAGGCTAAATAAAAGAGCCGTTGATCAGCGTATAGATTCAATTGAATTCTTTATTGGAATGTTCTTACTTTTATACCAAATTCTTACACTAATACTTACAAGTTATTTACGAACTAAAATACATATACTTATGTATATACTACTAATACATACAAACTAAAATGCATAACCCTAAAATATGCTAAGTCAACATATGGTTGCAATAAATATATAAATATGAAAGTCGCATTGACAAACTGACGTTGTGTTCAGTTGGTCATTGCGACTGTCTTTGGCGGTGTCTTTGACCGTCCACACAAGTGTAACAAGATCCTCGTTAACTCGTATAACTACTTTTATCATAATTAAACTTTTGTTTTTCTTTAGCCTCTTGGACTAATTTTCTAGCTCGCTGCTGTGCTATCTGGAGTCTATATTTTATTTCTTTGTCATAAGCCTCGTGATTGTACAGTGGGCTGATTTTATTTTTTTAATATGAGCTCAAACGGGCAATATTTATGTATGGTAGATGGTGTTGTATTGTAACAATACGCGAAGTACTTAAGGTATTCTTCCCAATCGTCTTTGTCACTGGATATGTACGAGCGCACATATTCATTGAATGTTCGGTGACTGCGGTCTACTGCGTTCCAAGGTTTGATGATGGTAGGGTGTTGAGGTTTTATGCTCAATTTTTAGTAGTTTACAAAGTTCTTTGAATAAGCTGTTTTTGTATTCGGTGGCCATGTCTGTCATAATTGATTTCATGCGCCCATAAATCAAAATGAATTCTTCAAACACGGCCTTAGCAACTGTTGTTGCGTGTTTGCTTGGGACTGGAATCGCTACCAAGTATTTTGTTAGCTCGCATATAATGGTAACTGCATATTCGTTTCCATTTATCGATTTCGGTAATGGTCCGACTGTATCGATTTGTACAATGTCAAATGCCTTCGGGGGTGTCTCCGTTATTGTCATTGGCTCTTTTATGGGTTTATTTGTTTTATTTTTCTTGCAGTGGATGCAGTTCTTTATGTATTTTCGTATGTAATTTTTTATATTCAGCCAGCTATAGTTATTTCTGCGTGATTTTATCTGTCATGCGATTTATTGCTGGGTGGCCACCACTAATAGGATCGTCATGATATTTTTGCAGGATTTCTTTAATTTCCCCGGGATTTGTCACGCATATAACCTCTGGGGTTAGAGCTATTGTTGACTTTTTGAGAACTTTATTACCCATTTCAATAAATTTTCCTACTGCAGTATAATTCTTTTTAAACAATTTGTCCTAAATTGCCAAGTCCTAAATTGCCGGCTTCTCTTTCAAGCCTGGTAAAGAATTGTCCTAAGTCAATCTTATCCTCAACAATTAGGTTGCTTGTATCAAAATTGCTACAAATTTTCTTTCCTTTTTTGAAATAAAATTTCGGAGGATTGAAAACGAGCTCGACATGTCTTTTTACTTCAAATTTGTTTAGCGCTTCGTAAATTTTGGGGTTCTCTTTGTGACTTTCTTTAATTTCAGTTTTATTACTGATATTTTTAGCTGCTGATCTAGTAGTTGTTTTTAATATTCTGCTTGCTTCCACTGACAAGTCTTTCAGATTTGTTATAGTTATGCGGGATAATGCGTCCGCTATTTGGTTTTCTTTACCAGCTATGTACTCCACTTCAAAATCGTACTCTTCTAAATCTAGTCTTACTCGTGTTAGCTTTGAGGAAGGACTTCTCATTGAAAATAAGTATGTTAATGGGCGATGGTCGGTTTTAACTAGGAATTTTCTGCCATATACGTATGGTCTGAAGAAGGTTATGGCCCAATGAATCGCGGCCAATTCTTTTTCTATTGTAGCTTTGTTAGTTTCGCCTTTTGTAAAGGACCTTGAAGCGTAAGCAATTGGTAACTGTTTGCCATCATGTTCTTGGCTAAGGACTGCACCACAAGCGTATCCACTAGCGTCTGTTGTTATGCAGAATTCTTTTCCGAAATCCGGGTATTGTAAAAGTTTTGGACTAATTAATGCTTCCTTTAAGTAAGTAAAAGCTTTTTGACATTCTTCTGTCCATTCGAAGGTAACATTCTTTTTGCAAAGCCTATTTAATTTTCTGGAATGTTCTGCTAAAGTCGGAACAAATCTTCTGTAATAATTGCAGAAGTCTACGAATCTTTTAACTTCATCTGCTGTTTTTGGCGTCGGATAGTTTTGAACGGTTTCAAATTTGCTTGGATCGGGTAATATTGCCTTGTTTGTACATTTATGTCCTAAATAAGTTACTTCTTGACTGAAAAATAAGCATTTATCTGGATGTAGTTTTAATTTGTATTTTCGACAAGTGGAGTATACGTCTCTTAAATTTTTTAGCATGTGATTTTCGGAACAACCTAATACAACTAAGTCATCCATGTAGAGAAATGCTTGGGATGGTTTGAGACCTTTTTGTGTTAATCTTTTTAATTTTTCTGTATCGTTGCAATTTTTACTGCGCTTTTCTGTTTTAATTAGTGTGTAATCATCTAAGTTTTCGGTCTTGATTTTGTAATTTTGGATAGTTGTGTTTCTATGTGTAGTATTAATGATTCTAACAAAGGTTTGATCCTTGTTTGTGATTGTATTTGCTATAAAAATGCCTTCAGATAATTCTTGGTGTGGGATAAAAATGTTTTTGTTATCGGTATTTACTTTAATTTGTCTAATGACTTCAGATCTAGCAGGGATCGTAATTGTATTGACGGACAGACAATTTGTAAGGTGCATTGTTATTGTTTGGGGGAAATCGTATGGTCTTAGGATTAGTTTATCCTCTGTTTTTCCATAGTCTAAAATGCAATTGTACTTTTTTATGAAATCTAGGCCTATTATTCCATCGCATGGAGTTGGGAAATTGTCGTCTACTGCATGAAATTTATGGTAAATGAGAAGGTCATCGCCTTTTAAATCTGCTTTAATCGTTCCTAGAATGCTGGTTATTCCCTGACCAATGCCTTTTAAATCTGTAATTTGCTCGGTATTTATCTTGTTACCTTGATTAATTTGATTATTTTTTATAATGGAGATGTCTGCTCCTGTATCGATTAAAAAGTTTGAAATAGAATTATTTAGGGATGTCCTTGTTGCAATATAGCTATTCACGTGTAAGTTAAGTACGCATATTTTTCTTTCGTTTACTCTTGAAGTGGAGCATCCTGGTTTTCCGTTTGAGTGCAGCTGCGCACGTTACGGGTCTGGTTGTATGGCCTATTGCCATTTTGGGTTTGTGAACTTCTTCGATTATAATAATTATTGCTGTTATTGCTTCCTTGCCATGAGTTATTGTTGTATCTTTGTTGCGGTCTAAATCTCCTACTTGGGTAATTGCCATAACTGTTACTTCGGTAACCTCCACGGAAATTACTCCGGTATTGACCTTGTTGTCGTACATTTAAAATTGTGTTAGAGCTGCCTGTAATTTCGGTACAGCTGTTTGTGAATTTGGAGATTGCGTCGTTCATTGTTGCGAACGTTCCCGCTTGCATTATCATCTTAACTTGGGTGTTGGAGCAGTTTTGCACATGGCTTTGACTGCTGCCTGTGTTGCATATCTCGTGGCTAAGTCTGGGTTTAATCCATCTGAGATATACGCTCCTTCTAATGACCTTGTTATTTTTTCTACTTCCGCAGTATACTGGTTAGCAGTTTTGCTACGCTGCTGGATGTTCAGGAGTTTAGCTGTTAAAACTTCTACTGATTCATCCTTAATCGCGGTTTTGAGTTTTGTTTTGATGTGTTCTATTGTGCTTTCGTTGCTTATGAAATTTCTTGCTGTGCCCTTTTGCTTGGTCTTAATCATGGTAATGGCCAATGCCTCGTGTGTATCCTTGATTTGTTCAAGTGTATCGAGTGCATCTAGGAAACTGTTTAGGTTTTCTGGTTTACCATCAAACTCTGGGGGGTTACTCTGTATCGCGATTCGAAAATGAATGCGATGCGAAAGTCAAATGCTATTCGATAAGCAATTGGTACTCTGTATTGCTATAGCATTGCGAACAATGTTGCTTGCTTTCGCTTTTGGCTCTTTTCATGTTTAGGTAGGCATTACTGCCAAAAATATCAACGAATGTAAGAGCAAAACAAATAAAAAAATAATTTGATAGTTTCAATTATCAAATAAAGATTTAAAATCGTAAAAAAAAGTGTATAAAATGGATTCGGTGGCACTGTGGGATGACAGAAATGAGGAGCGGATTGAAAGGAGAATTATTCGTGATAACTCCAATATAATGAGCCTAAGTGATAAAAGGTATGCAAAATCTGTGAATTTGCAACTTTGTGAACCATAGAAAGTTTATTTTTTGTGTTTAGTTTTGTTCAAAATTTCCGGCTAAATAAAGATGCATTTTTATATGTGCTTGATAGCATAAACGGCGAACTCAAGAACCCAAAAAGATCAACAGGTGTTCCAAATATTTTGAAGCTGTCGAGCACATTAAAGTTTCTTGGCCAGGGGGCGTATCAACACTTGATTGGTCAAGATCGCCACACGGGTTTGGCTCAGCAAACAGTTTCCCGTTGCATGTTCGAGGTGTGTAGGGCCATTGGAAAGGTGCTATGTGGAAAACATATTGAGTTTCCATTGTCTGAAGCGGAAAAAATTGAAGCAAATAGAAGTTTCTATTCGGCTTGCGGAATTCCAGGAGTGATTGGTGCGGTCGATGGAACTCACATCCAATTGGTACGACCGGCGCGAGACGAGCATTTGTATTTTAATCGGAAGCTCAAGCATAGCGTTAATGCAATGGTGGTAAGAGTGATACTGTATTCATAAATACACATTTAAATACAACTACATATGTATATATTTTAGATTTGTGACCACAAAATGAGAATAAGGGCAGTAGATGGGAGGTTTGGAGGTGCTTCGCATGATTCCCACGTCTGGAGCCTATCTACAGAGCGTGGATGCTTAAAAGCGAATTTTGAAAATGGAGACAGAGGAGTGAGAATTCTTGGTAAGATTGACATACTCAAGTTATTTCGCCTGAGGATTTGCTTCTTTCGCAGTTTTTCTAACCACAAACTTTTTTTTTATTATAGGAGACTCTGGATATCCCCTCGAGCCATGGCTGTTAACACCATACAGAAACGCAGCAGAGAACTCCGACGAACTTTTTTTTAATGATCATTTTTGCAAGGGAAGATCGTTAATCGAACGCACTTTTGGAGTGTTAAAAGGCAGGTTTAGATGTCTCTTAGCTGCAAGAGAGCTGCATTATACGCCCGAAAAAGTCGTTCAAATATTAAACGTATGCTGTGCTTTGCATAATATTTGCATTTTATACAAGGTGGAAGATCCTACAAACATTGTTCTCGAACGAAATGAGGCTTCAAGTGCCAATGTCGATTCACACGAAAGCCGAAATTTGTCAAATATCGCCAAAAACATTAGGGAACAAATTAAGAATAATATGGTTAATTCGAGCAACACAAACTGAAGAAATAAAATATATGAATTGTTCAAGTATTTTGAAAATATTTTTCAATTTATTTTCTTAAAATACCTTTAAATGTACATAGGTATATATATATATATATATTTAGTTAAATTAAAATCACATTTCATCAACATAAAACAAATACGTAAACATATATATTATTATTAATAAAAAAAGGAAAAAATGTATATTAAACATAAAAACATTCAACTAAATCAAAATTAATTTCACTTCAATAAATTAACGTAGTATTAATTCAATAGGTACAGTCTTTTATACAGGTAGGTACAGTCTTTTGTATGTTTATAAATAAATACATAGGTGCAGTCTTTTTCAATTTGTCTTGGAGATCAACTCTTTAGTTTTAAGCTCGATTTCTAAAGCGTCCTTTTGTATCTGCAACTTATTTAATCTTAGCTTCATTTTCTGGTGATCAGTTTTCTGCCGGTGAAGGAATTTTTGCTTTTCCAGCTTGATTCTACGTTTTTGCAGCTTGTTATTTTTTTTCATGACACCACAGATATTCAGTAAGTTGTTGTTGATCTCTTGAAGCACCTTTTTTGACGTCTTGTGGTATTGCACTTGATTTTCCACTTGATATTCAAGCAGACTTTGCTTCTTACGCGGAGTATTGGCGGCATTAGAGCAAGTGGGAAGCTCGTCTTCATCGCTTTCTTCCGAACCTGTTTCCTTTTCATGGTCGCTTACCTCAGACCCTGAATCTGCAGCACTATCCGTTTGTGCCACTGGGCTGTCACGTCGCACCTCCGGACTCTCCCCTCTTTGCACCGGACTCAGCCGTCGTACCACCGGACTCTCTCTTCGTACCACTGGACGCGAGTTTGACGTTGCACCAAATCTCCGAGTGCTGCTGGTGCCAGTCATAGTTTTCTCTGCACTCAATAAGGCACTGACTTCCTCTTCCAGTTTTGTTAGTGGTACAAACGTAGAGGGGCCACCACCAGTCCCGGAAACGCTTTGCGTGTTGCGCCGCATTTTCGCCTTAAGGTGCACCTTATAGTCAGCCCAAACCTAAAAATAGATATTGCATTTAACTATGCACATAAATGTCTACCGAGGTTTGCATATAATATCGAGCCCTATCAACGATTTTGGTGTAACCAACAAAAATATATGCAAATTTGCAATTTTGTGAGATGATTCAAAACTAACACAGTTACCCATATTTGCCAACAAATGCATTTTCACAGATTTTTGTTGGTTACTCCAAAATTGCGGTTAGGAATCGATATAACTTACCTTTTTCCAACCAGCAACATCGCGCATTGGTGGACCAGCTGCATTCAGCTGGGATGCCACCTTCTTCCACAGATTTGTCGCAACATTTCTCCCGTTTGCAGACTTTAACAATCCCTTCGACAAATCGGGATGCGCCTGCATGAATTCCACAAGCAGTTCAAATTGTTTTTGTTGCGTGAATTTCGATCTTGATTTTTCCCTAAAAAGATTAACAATATTATTTTATATTAATAATAGTGTAAATAAACATAAATATTCATTTCAATATACAAAATTTTGTGAAATACTTACATTTTGTAGCGGTGCGACTGCGTTTAGTTGTAGCAAAGAAAATTCGAAAATACAAAGCATTTGACATTCGCTTTCGCAATACAGAGTGCAACGAATTCGAGAGGGAAAAAAAATTCGAAAGGGGGAAAAATCAAATTCGAAACTGTCAATTTGCGTTGCGATCGTCGAGTTACAGAGTGAGATTGAAGCAAATGCTAAAAAATTTTCTTTCGAATCGCGATACAGAGTAACCCCCCTGGTAATACTGACGAAGCAGTTTTAATGAACTCAACTACCGTTTGCATCATTGTGACGTTTATACCTGGTATATCTATTGGTTGAAGGTTTGGTATATTTTCTTCTACCAATGGACTCTGAGCCCGTTCTGCCAAAAGCGAATTGAAATCTATTTGTAGGTCTTCCTCTACTGTGGTTGGTACATTGACTTCTATATTGTATCTTGCTAAAGAAGATACTAGTTTGTCCCTTACGGCAGAGAAAAATTGGTAAGACTCTACTTGGTGTTCCTTGGTAAGTATGTTATTTACCGCTTTAATTGCCTGTCCTATGCTATTTAGAGCTTCTAAAATTATCTTAAAATGCTTTACGACAGTTTCTGTTTTTATTTATTTTTTTATATTTTTTTATAAGATTTATCAGCTTTTAGTTTTTCTTCACATAGGGTATCATATATTTCTTGCCATTTATTCATATCTTAGTTTAAAATTTTTGAGCTTAAACGCGTTGTTGTACATTGTTCAATCGTCTCAATTTATTTTTTATATAAGCCAAAAGGTGGTTTTTCACAACGAAATGAGGAAGCCAATCGCGCCATGCCTCAGAGCCAACAGTGCTCGCCACCAACAAATACATTTAGGGTGTCACAGGTGTCCCGCACCTCCCGTTCTCTAAATCACAAAATGTTTTTAACATTTGCGCAACACGGTCATCAGAACCTGAGCCAAATGATTTAATAAATACCTTTTGAGCAATACGGTCGCCTAGGCCTGAGCCAAAAGGTGGTTTTTCACAGCGAAAATGAGGAAGCCAATCGCGCCATTCCTCAGAGCCTACAGTGCTCGCCACCAAAAAATACATTTGGGGTGTCACAGGTGTCCCGCACCTCCCGTTCTCTAAGAACAAAATGTTTTTAACATTTGCGCAACACGGTCATCAGCACCTGAGTCAAATAATAAAATAAAATAAAAAATAATAAT
The DNA here is from genome assembly GCA_951509765.1 of Sphenella marginata. NCBI lineage: Eukaryota > Metazoa > Arthropoda > Insecta > Diptera > Tephritidae > Sphenella > Sphenella marginata. The sequence continues at coordinate 16,657,778 of OX608078.1, forward strand.
AACTTAAAAATCAAGTCGCCTTCTCTAAAGCTTAGACATGGCTCGGCTCGAAGGACCATATATACTTTAGGGCACGGCACTTCACTCACCTTCTTCACCTTCAGATTTATGAGTTTTAAAAATTGGTAAATCTATTTATTCGTTTGGCTCAGGCGATATGCGACCGTTTGGCACAGAAATTTACGAATTGTGTTTTTTGTTTACAATGTGTATGTGTTTGGTGTTGACAATTAGTTGGTGCGTGACTGTGTAAGTGTGTGTGTGTGGTGTGGTGAGGCGAGTGATGTCTGTTAAGCGGATGCTGCTGGACGGCGATTACGGGCCGCGATGAGTCCATATTCGTGGACGCTGTGGTTGTTCCGGTGGTACGGTGGGCGCTATTGCTTCCCTTGGAGTGAAAGTGTGCGGTGCTGCAGTGAGCACTGCTCGTGCTCGTGGCACGGTAACCGCAGAGCGGATTTTTGGTGTCGGGGCGACTTGCTCGATTTCCATATTAATGATAATCTGCATAGATAGGAGCTGTCTTATTAAGTATAGGGGTGCTTGATTTTAGCACTTGATCAACATCTGGTTTCATGCGGGTTTTTATTTGCGGTATAATTTCATGTTTAGATCGAGGAAACGAAAGTCCTTCGAGCTACCTCTTTAGGAGTGAGGTATTTGTTTCGGATAGCAACATCGCTTCGTTGGATGAATTGCTCCGTATTTTATTTTATATTGATTTTAGGTATTTACGCGATCGGTATTAGCGGTATGAGACTCGGTTGGTAGAAAACAAAGTTTTACGAGCGGTCAGTTAGTTTGCCGTTTTGCGTACGTAGGTCAACTACTCGGATGTGACCGTCGGAACCGTAATGTACCTTTTCGATGCGGGCTAGCCGCCATTCGGTAGGAGGTAGACATTCGTCATGAATTAAGACACATGCTCCAATTTTAGGTGCTTCTTGAGTATTTTTCCACCGATATCGTTTGTGAAGGTCTTTAAGATATTCTTCCTTCCATCGGCGACTAAACTCATGATGGAGGATTTTGATCCGTTCCCATCGATTTATAAGGGTGAGTGAGTCCACGTTTTGTTCTGGTATGGCCAGAAGCGGCGCTTCTCTAAGAAAATGCCCAGGGGTGAGGGCTGTAAAGTCGGAGGGATCTTGCGAGAGTGACGATAGTGGCCGTGAGTTTAAAACGGCTTCAACTCGAATGAGTAACGTAGTGAACTCTTCAAATGTAAATTTATGATTGCCAGCGGTCTTTTTGAAATGCGATTTAAAGCTTTTAACCGCTGATTCCCATAGTCCACCCATATGTGGGGCACTTGGAGGGATGAATTGCCAATTAATGCCTTGAGGTGCGTATTTTTCATTGATGTGCGGCGAGACTTCTTTCGCGAACTGTATGAACTCCTTTTCGGTAGCTCGTTGGGCGCCGATAAAGGTTTTGCCATTGTCGCTCATGAGGGAAATCCTCGCCGTCCGACAAAGCGTGCAAATGCCGTGAGAAAAGCTGCCGTTGTCAGATCTGAACATAATTCTAGGTGCACGGCTTTTGTCGTAAGGCATACAAAAACAGCCTCGTAACCTTTCATTGTGGTAGAAGACCTTAACATCGAGGCCTTTAGCTGGAAAGGCCCGGCAAAATCTACACCAGTGATGGTGAAAGGCATAGAATAATTGCAGCGTTCGGGTGGTAGAGCTGCCATGATCTGCGTGCGCATCTTTTGCTTGTGTAGCGTACAGACTTTACACATAAATATGCATTTTTTGATCAGAGGCTTCAATCGAGGAATGTAAAACTCTTGTCGGATCATTTGTTGCATTAGCTTGTGCTCGGCGTGTAGCATTAAGAGGTGAAGATAATTTATAAAGATTGTGGCAGATGCGGATTTTTCCGGTATTATTATTGGATGCCGCTCATTGTAGCTCAGACTGGAGTTCGCTAGCCTGCCATTGGCACGAAGCAGTCCTTCAGAGTCTACAAAGGGGTTAAGTACTAAGAGGGTGCTCTTTTTGTCGATGGGCTTTGATGCGAGTCTCGCGATTAGGGCTATTTTTGACCGTTGCAAGTCTTTATGCGTAAGTGCATAGCTTGCGGTATTGGCTATCCCTTTCACCTTATTCTTTAAGCGATTTACAAATTGCAACATTTACGCTATTACTCTTAAGGCTCGGGGGAACGACGAAAATCGCTCTAGGATGTCTGTATCCTCCAACGTTGTATGAAAGCCTTCTATTCTTCTACTTTCTGGGGCTATTATATTGCGCGCAGGCGACTTTGGCCATGCGTCAGGTGATTCGACCATCCAGTTGGGGCCATTCCACCATAGTGTGGTGGTTGTAAGGTGCAGGGGTTTGCAGCCTCTTGTTCCAAGATCCGCAGGGTTATCAGCACTGGCTACGTGTCGCCAAGTTTCTGGCCCAACCAAGTCAATGATTTGAGCTGTGCGGTTAGAAACGTATGTGGTGGCTTCTCTAGCCATGCTAGCACGATTTCTGAATCGGACCATAGATATAGTTTCCGATCGCTCAGGTTTAAATGTGCTTGCACGGTCGAGGCTAGTGGGAGGCTTACGGTCTTAAGAGGTGCGACCTTGGCCTTTGCCACTAATAAGTGACTTGTTGTTTTGCCATCGTGCTGGGCTCGCCCATAAAAAGCAGCGCAGTATGCTTTCTCAGAAGCATCGCAACAGCCGTGGATTTCGACTTCATGATCGGGTGAGAAATTCACCCACCGAGGTATTTGTATCTCGGAGATAGTGTGCAAGTTACTTGCAAATCGGGACCATTTTATTAAGCGGAGTGGTTTCACCACTTCGTCCCCATCGGTTCCATCTAGCCATAATTCTTGAATGGGGATTTTTGCTTGTATCATGATTGGTACAAGCCATCCTGCGGGGTCAAAAAGTTTTACCACAGATGACAAAATTCGTCTTTTCGTTTTTGCGGATTTTGCAGATACCGACTCAAGAGTGTAAGAAAATTGGTCTGATATTGCATTCCATTGTATGCCCAGAGTTTTAGTGGTGCTCTCTTTTTCAAACTTTAGAAAATTAGTATCTAGCAAGTTTTCTTTATTTATTTTTGCCAGTATTTCTGGATGGTTGGAAGTTATCTTTTTTAATGGGAACCCTGCTGAATCGAGGGCTTCGATAACTTGCGCTAGTGACTCGCACGCTAATGGAAGGCTATGGCTTCCCGACAGTATGTCGTCTACGTACGTTTGAGAGCTAAGCACCGGGGCGGCTAGTGGTAATTTGGCTTTTGTATCTTTTGCCAGTTCGTGTAATGTACGAATGGCTAGGAACGGGGCGCACTTTACGCCAAATGTCACCGTTTTTAGCTTGTAGTCGCGGATTGGACTGCTAGGTGAATTGCGGAATATAATGCACTGGTAGTCTTGGTCGTCGTCATGTACTAAGATTTGTCTGTACATTTTTTCGACGTCACCATTGAATACGTATTTATACATCCGCCACTGTAAGATAAGTAGCATTAAGTCGGGTTGTAATGTTGGACCCGTGTATAATACGTCATTTAATGAATTGCATGAGCTTGTGCATTTAGATGCATTGAACACCTCTCTTACTTTTGTTGTAAGTTTTTCTGGTTTGATAACCGCGTGGTGTGGGAGATAAAATGAGGCGTGTTTGCCTTTTGTTATTTTTTCATAGGATTTTACGGATTCCATATGATCTAATTTTATGTATTCCTCAAGGACGTTGTCGTATGAGGTTTTTAGCTCGCCTTTTTTAAGTAGGTTTCTTTCCATACTTAAAAACTGCTGTAGCGCAGAGGTTCGCGAGTGACCTAAGGCGAGTGTGTCGGGAAATTGTTGTTTGAATGGTAGTCGTACGACGTACCGCCCGTTTTCTGATCTCGTAGTTGTGGACTCGTAGAAGTCTTCACAATACTTGTCGTCAGCTGTAGTAACGGGTATTGGGGGTAGTTCTTCTACCTCCCAGAATTTTCTCAATTGTGAGTTAAGATAGTCATTCGAAATATCTTCCACTTGCGTTGTGAAACTGGAGATTTTCTCTTTGACTTGACCGCTTAAAATCCATCCAAAGATGGTATTTTGGGCTAGTAGGTTGTTGGAGATTTTTTCAACACCTTGAAGTATTATTTGGGGGATTAGATCGCTTCCCAATAATATGTCGATTTGGTCGGGTGTATGGCAGTTGGGATCGGCTAGTTTCAGATGTGAAAACTTTTGCCAGTGCTCGCTACTTATATTATAGCTTGGGAGCATATTTGTCAGTTGCGGTAGAACTATAGCTTGTGCTTTTATTCGTTGATCCGCATTTGAAGACATCAAGGTAATGAGGCAGATTTTATTTGAGTTTTGAACTACTCTTCCACCCATTCCCGATATTTCAAAATTGGCTAATTTTGTTGGTAAATTTAAACTTTTTTGGACCTTAGATGCTATGAATGATCGCTGTGATCCTTAATCTATTAAGGCCCTTAGTTTAAATAGTTCTCCTCTGTGTTCGATGGAGACTATTGCTGTCGGCAACAGTGTTTTGCTTTCATTTTCTGAATGAAGCGTTTGTACTCTGGCTGCATTTGAGCAGAATGATTGTTCTTGACAACTTTCTGGATTGTCTCTTTCGGGATTTTCCGATCTAGCAGTTGCAGCTAGTCCCGTAGTTCTTTTGGCATTTGAATTATTTTGGGCATTGTTATAATTATTATTATGGAGCATCGAATGATGTCTCCTACGGCAATATGAGCAAGTGTATTGACTCGCACATGTCTGTGCAGTATGAGTAGGCGATAGGCAATTGTTGCAAAGTTTCTTAGTTCTGACTAAGTTATTTCTTTCGTTTATTGCTAAATTTTTAAATTTCTCGCAAGATCTTAGTTGATGCCCTCCGCTGCACAGTTCGCATGACATATTTCTATATTGTTCAGATGTGAACGATTGAGATTTATGGAAACTCTTGTTATTTGAGTTATATTTACTCCTGTTATGGGAGTTATAACTACTGGCTTGGGGTTTAAAGAAGCTTTTATTTTTGTCTTCATTTGCATTTTTCGGCTTTGTTTCTTTTGTGCCTACCCGTTCTGCAATTTCGAACTGGGTGGTGCGAAAATCTTTCATTTGTTGCCATATTTGATTAAAATTGCAATTGCGACAATTAAACATGTAGCTAAACAAGCAAAAATTGTCAACCATTAATCGGTGATCTCTTCTTTCTGTTCAATAATTGGATGTGGTTCGTATTTGACTAATCGATTTTCAGATTTTTGATCTGCTGAACTTTCTTTACCTACCTCGTACCCTGCTATTCCTATCAGTATACCGTTAAGTGCAACTTTCCACCATGCCATTTTAAAAAAAAAAAATTGGATTAAAATTTTCCTTTTTAACGAGTATTTAATCCATGAGGAATATTTTCGATATCTTAGTCTATAATCTTAATTTCACTCTGTTAGATTGAGCATTCTTATTTGTTCTTCTGCTAATGTAGAAGGGTATAATGCATCTTTCATTGTGGGTTTTCTACCCATTCCTATTTGAAGCCAAAATTGTTTTAACCAGTTTAGATGATTTCTATTGCTTCCCTTGCTACGAGATCTCGACGTACTTCGTTTGCGTCTTCGCGTTCTAAATTATCAACGATGTAGTTTATTTTGTCGTAGTCGAGATAGTCGGGCAAAGCACTATCCATAATAAAAATTTAAAATTTAATAATATTTTGCTTCACTTTACCACTCCAGCTTGTTTGTTTTTTATTTAAAAAAAAAAATATTTTATTTACAAGTTATTTCTTAACATTTTTATTTTATCTTTTAATTTCTGCCTATCGTTAATGTCTACGGTTAAGTTAAGTAGCCTAAAAGCTTCAGCGATTTCTTTTCGCTTCCTAACCTGTCTACCACCTCGTTTCCTTTTATGGATTATTACGGGTGTAGGAATTTTGGGAGTTTCCTCCTTTTTAACAAGCTTATTCCTGCGCCGATACTCCTCTATGGTGATCGGTGTAGGCCCTTCCTATCCGGTGTCACTGTCTTTTAAAATTTTTTCAGAAATGGCAATTAGCTCTTTGATAGTATCGTGACACTTGTTAAAAATGCTATCAAATTCTTCTTTAGTTGTTATTTCTTGCATACTAAATTAATTGTTATATTTTTTTTTAACGTTAACCTTTAAGCAACATGTGCTTATAAAAAAAAATTCCTAAGCAAATCAAATTGCTCTTGGCTTAGCGGCCGTAAAGGCGTGCCTACCAAATTTCTAATATATGTACATAAAAATAATGTCTGCCAATGTCCAGTTTTCGTTTTGCTGCCGGTCTCTTTTGCTTCAGTAGGTATTCCACCCTTTTTATGCTTACAAATTTATGCTGCCAGTCACTCTTGTTGTTGTTGTTAAATTTTATTTTAATGACGGCTCCTACAACTTTAGGAAATCATGTTGCGTATCTTTTTGTCCCGAGTCATGCTCAACTCGATCCCGCAAATATTGTGTGCCAAGTAATGGATCAGAAGATTCCAGTTTGTGTTTGGAAATAATTCCTGTAGTTTGACGTTTGTCATTTATTTATTCATTTCAAAGTATATGTTTGTTTTAAGCATTTTGCTTTTTGAGCAAATTTTTGCTTAATGTGGCAGGATCGCCATGTGGTATTGAACTCTATAACTAAGGCTAAATAAAACAGCCGTTGATCAGCGTATAGATTCAATTGAATTCTTTATTGGAATGTTCTTACTTTTATACCAAATTCTTACACTAATACTTACAAGTTATTTACGAACTAAAATACATATACTTATGTATATACTACTAATACATACAAACTAAAATGCATAACCCTAAAATATGCTAAGTCAACGTATGGTTGCAATAAATATATATATTCAGTTGGTCATTGCGACTGTCTTTGACCATCCACACAAGTGTAACAAGATCCTCGTTATGTGCCGCATGTGCATTATTTGTACAAACTCCCGCTGAGTTCAATGTAACTAATTTGGGAAGAATGTTGTTTGTATTCATTCATATTTGCTTAGAAATTTATGTGCACATGACAATCAAAGTAAAAGGGCGATGTGTTTATGTAATGCTACACTACTTCGGATTGAAAAATGAGATTTGGCTGCATTTCTGTACAGGGTAGACCTTTATACCACTTCACAGTCATGCCTTTTGGACTGTGCAACGCGGCGCAACAAATGTGTCGTTTAATGGACAAGGTCATTCCCACTTCTCTTCGTGATTCTGTGTTTATTTATTTAGATGATCTCCTTGTTTGTTCCGAGAATTTTTCGTCTCATTTAGATTTGTTGTCCCGTGTAGCAAAATGTCTTCGTGATGCAAAATTGACAATAAAAGTGGAAAAGAGCAAGTAAAGTGCTTTAAAGAGGTGCGAAATTTGGGTTATGTGGTAGGAGAGGGATGTATCCGGACGGATTTGAATAAGGTGGCAGCAATGCGAGACTTCCCCGAACCCCGAAGCATCTGAGATGGTTCCTAGGGGGAACAAGGGCTGATGAAGTCAGTGCATGCCTAAAACGCTCGGTGCTCTGGCCAATGGTAAATAAATTAAATCTAAGGCGCAACATGAGAGCGCAAGAATTTTCTGATATCCTGCTGAAAATTGGCCAGGGTTTACTTCCCGAATCGAATGGATTAGTAACTGTACCAGAAAATCTTTGTAATATTGTGCCTTCAGTGGAAGAACTTATTTCTTCGGTTTATGGAGACGTTTCTCAAGTAACGCTGCAGAATAATGCTTGGCTCTGTAAACGCGCTATACTTACGCCCAAAAACGACCAAGCAGCAGAAATAAATTACAGTATTTTAAAAAAATTTGATGGAAAAGAGGTGGTATACCGATCAATAAACACGGTTTTAGACAGAGCCGAGACTACGAACTATCCTGTCGAGTTTCTCAACTCTATTTCTGCGCCCGGACTTCCCGCTAATAGCATCGCTTTAAAAAAAGGCATTCCGTTTATGTTGCTTCGTAACTTAACCACTCCAAAGTTATGTAATGGAACTCGCCTTAAAGTTACTTCTCTTCGAAATAATATTATAGAAGCAGAAATTGTTACGGGTTGTGGAGCAGGCGAAATAGTTTTCATACCACGCATACCCTTACTACCAAACAATTTTCCATTTCACTTCAAACGCGTGCAGTTTCCTGTGAGTGTGTGTTTGCCTATGACAATTAATAAGTCGCAAGGCCAGACACTTCGAGCAGCCGGTACCAATCTTAGGACAAACTGTTTCTCTTGCTACATGCGTTATAGAACTATTAAAATAAATTAATAAAATAGAGTTAGTCCCAGTGTTTTATTTAGACGCTTTAAAAAAAATAATTATGCTGATTCTGCATTATAACTTTTACGCATCTGAAGTCGCGGGCATCAGCTAGTATGGAATAAAAAAATATAGAAAAGTAACGGTCCCTAACAACTCGTAACACCCAAATTGAAAAACAATTGCCTATAACTCCAGACTATTAGCTGTCTGCATACCAAATTTCAATAAAATTCGTCTAGCCATTTTCACGGGATTGAGCAACAGAAGCAAACGTCTGGACACACAAACATCCAAACATTCACATTTATAAATTACTAGAAGGACCCGGCAGATGTTGTTCTGCCCAACTTTATTGAAAAAATCGCACTATAAATAAAAAAGTTTGGAATATTTCGGTCCCTGGTCAACTTCCCGCAAAAAAAATTATCCCAAATTTTAACAAAAGTAAAAGACTACCTTTGTACCAAATTTGAAGAAAATCGCATCATTAATAAAAAAGTTTGGAATATTTCGGTCCCTGGTACACTTCCCGGAAAAAAGTTAACCTCAAATTTTAACAAAAGTAAAAGACTACCTTTGTACCAAATTTGAAGAAAATCGCACAATTAATAAAAAAGTTTGGAATATTGCGGTCCATGGTCCACTTCCCGGGAAAAAAGTTACCCCATATTTTAACAAAGTAAAGTGTAAGTTTGTACCAAATTTGAAGAAAATCGTAGTATAAATAAAAAAGTTTGGAATATTTCGGTCCCTGGTCCACTTCCCGGAATAAAACTTTACATAAACACTCTCCGGACTCCTACTGAGCTATCCTGTAAATACGAACAAAATCGGCGCGGTAATTCCGGAGTCTATAACATACATACACATATCCATACGTACATACATACATACATCTTATCTATACTATAATAAATCTCTAGAAGGGTCGTGTCTGTACATTGAAAATTTCTTTGAAAAGATGACTGGGGATGACCTGGGGAATGCTATAGAGTTCATCTGATCCATTCTTAAAATTATTGTCTGTCTGTTTGAACTTAAGGATCTCGGAAACTAAGCAATGGATTTTGATGAGACTTTCACAAGTATACTGCTTGAAGCTTAGAAAGGGATCTGCACTTTGTTTTATCAAAATCGGACCACAAACAAAAAAGATATTCTAATTTTTAGGGAGGAACCTATGAAATTTTTTTTCTTAAATAAATTTATATAAAGAAAAATTCACTTAGTTTGTCAACAAAAAACTAAGCGTGCCTTTCTAAAATTTTTGTTTACTTTTTTTTCAATGTCTGCTAAATCAAAAATCAATTGCATAGGTACACTGCCGCGCTATGTGGAAAGTAACAATGTTTGTTACGTTTTCACGCCAAAACTAATGCACCTAGCAGTATGAAACTTTGTACACATATTCTCTGTGACCTGGAAGGATTCATAGAGTTGATATTTGTTTGATAAATTAATCGATAAGAGAGTTATCGGCGAAAATAAGGTTGCCCTGAAACCTCAAAACTTTCCTACAATTTGAGTATCAGCCGAAAGAGGAAGTCCCCTTTTTTCATTTAAACTTCGATATAATTCGATAAATTTATCGATAACTTAATTATACGTCAGAAAATCCAAAAATCTTAAATTTTCCCTGCAATATGGATATCAAATGAAAGGGGAGGTCCAAAGGTTTCATTTATACTTCGATATGTGAAAATTATATTTAATAAATCTTTAGAATGTGGTACGTTTCTTGATGAATGGAAAGCTACTTCTATGACTCCAATTCTAAAAAGCGGTAAGAAAAATGATGTTAGGAATTATAGGCCTATATCAAAACTATCAACTATTTCTAAACTTTTCGAGTGCGTAGTAAAAGAGAAATTATACTTTGCTACAAAGACTTTTATCAGTCATAATCAACACGGGTTTGTTCCTGGAAGATCGACTGTTTCGAACCTGGCGGTCTTTAGCGACTACTGCATAACGGCTTTTTCTGACGGTCATCAAGTGGACTGTATATACACCGACTTTTCGAAAGCTTTCGACAAAGTTTCGCATAAAATTTTGGTGGAAAAACTTGCCTGTCTAGGTTTTCATTCCTCTTTCTTACACTGGATCAAGTCCTACTTGTCCAATAGACGCTGCGTTGTTACTATTGACAGCGTGTGTTCCCAATCTTTTGTTGCCTCCTCAGGTGTTCCGCAAGGAAGCGTCCTAGGTCCCTTACTGTTTGTCCTTTTTATAAATGACATAAGTAGTTGTTTTTCTTTCGCCAATTTCCTACTATATGCGGACGATCTCAAAATGTTTGCTGTAATCAAAGACTCTTTTGATGAGGCTAGGCTGCAACGTGATGTCGATAACCTCCACTCTTGGTGTAAAAAATCTCGTTTATCTTTAAACATAAGTAAGTGTTTTAAAATGACTTTCGCGAAGACTTTGAATGTGCGCAATACGTCTTATAGTATCTCACATGATGTTTTACTTAATGTTACCGAAGTTAAAGATTTAGGGGTTTTATTTGACTCGAAACTCTCTTTCAACAGCCACATTAATTTCATTATCGCAAAAGCTTACTCAGCTTTGGGGTTCGTCCGCCGTAACAGTATGAATTTCTCAGACCCCTATACCCTGAAATTATTATACACAAGCTTTGTTCGTTCGCATCTTGAATATGCTGTATTCGTGTGGAGACCCCATACGCAACTTCAGATTAGGAGAATAGAGCGTATACAAAAGGTGTTCCTTAAACTTGCCTTACGGTGTCTGAATTTTGAGAATCCGATTCCAGCCTATACGGACCGTCTGAAATTGATTAACTTAGCAGACTTGGAAAGCCGCCGACTTACCTTGTGTTTAACCTTCACCTTCAATATAATACAAGGCAGCATCGACTGTCCTACTCTCCTAGAAAAAATAACTTTCAATGTCCCTAGGCGTAACCTTCGTGTCTCTTATCCATTTTATTTAGCCAAAATGAAAACGAGATTTGCCGGAAATGCACCCTTGGTTCGTTCTATGCGCGAACTTAATATATTATCAGAAACAATTGTTATTGATTTTGCCTTGTCAAAACAAGCTTTTTTAAATCTTCTTTATTCTGTTTTGTAACGTTTGTGTATTTGTATTAGTTGTAAGCAAATTTGTACTTATTAGTCTGTAAGAAAGTTGTATTTCATTGACTAATTAAATAAATAAATAAATAAATATATTTCGATACATTTTTCCATAGCTGAGTTATCGGTCAAAATATGATTGCACAAAAACCTTAAAAATCTCCTACGATATGGGTATCAAACGAAAGGGGAAGGCCCCAGGTTTCATTTGTACTTCAATATATTTCGATAAGTTGACCGATAACTGAGTCATCGGTCAAAATGCGATTGCCCGAAAACCTTAATATTACCCTACAATATGGGTATCAAACGAAAGGAGATAGCTCCAGGCTTTCTTTTGGACTTCGATATATTTCGATAAGTTTATCGATATCTGAGTTATCGGTGATTGCCCAAAAAACTTAACATTACCCCATAATATGGGTATAAAACGAAAGGAGAAGGCCGCAGGTTTCCTTTAGACTTCGATTGGTTTCGATAAATTTATCGATGATGAGTTATCGGTGAAAATGTGATTGCCCAAAAACCTTAAACTTGCCCTACAATATGGGTATCAAACGAAAGGGAAAAGCTCCAGGTTTCATTTGGACTCCGATATATTTGGATAAATTGACCGATAACTGAGTTATCGGTCAAAATGCGAAACCCGAAAACCTAAATATTACCCTACAATATGGGTATCAAACGAATGGGGATGGTCCCGGGTTTCATTTTTACTTCGATATATTTCGATGAATTTATCGTTAATTTAGTTATCGGTGAGAATGTGATTGCCCTAAAACCTTAAAATTTACCTACAATATGGTATCAAATCAACTTTTGAATTTCGATTCATCCTGACACAATTTGTCAAAATTGAATTCTTGAAAGGCCCCCACGTTACCAACGAATACGGCAAAAGAAAATTTTTGAAAACCGGTTATTAATACTCTTTTTTCAAAATATTCGAATTTGGTAAATTCTTCAGTAGGCAATAATATTATATAAATATGAAATCTTAAAGTATATTATTGATTTTGAAAGGACCACTAACTACTTACACCCCGAGCAACGCCGGGTACCCTGCTAGTTTTATATATATAGACTAGCCATACCCGGCGTGCGATGCTATGCCAAAGAAAATAACCTGAATTAAATTTCACCATTTAAGGAAGTCGGTTTCTAGTTCACTTCCGAGAAGACAAATTATTGGATATTGGTATTAACTTAATCAAAATTCTACCTGTATACGGAACTTCGAGCAAAGTACATAAAAAATGAATTTATCCTAATTGTTCGGGTTTTGGACTACTTTTTGGAATAAATACGATATTATATTTTAGTCAAGATGAAACGCTACCTAAACGCCAAATATCAAGAAAATCGAGCCATAAATACGATTGCTTAAAATGGATCGGTGCCTGGCCAACTTCCCCGAAGAAAAACGATCCAATGGGCTTCCATTGTTCCGACTTTCAAGAAAATTGCACCATAAATATAATAGGTCTTGAATATTTCGATCCCTGGTTTACTTCATGGAAAAAGGTATACCAATATTTTAACAAAAGTAAAGGGTTAACTTTTGTATGAAATTTTAAGAAAATCGCACTATAACTAAAAAAGTTTGGAATATTTCGGTCCTGGTCCACTTCCCGCAGAGAAATCCAAATTTTAACGAAATTTAAACAATTTACAGGCTGAGAAGGTTCATAACAATATTTATCATCCCACTTTATATCTCGTTTATATCTACGGCAACCAACTAAAGTAAAGGCATTTTTAAAAAGTCTAACTTCGACATTTTGTCACCTCCCTTCCATTTGAGTCTTTAGCTGTGCCTAAACATTCCCCAATTCATCCCCAGTCTTTTTTCAACCAAATTTCCAATATACAGCTTCAACTTTTTTGAGATTTACTATAGCATAGATATGCTGATACCCACAGAGGGCGGCAGTGTATCTATGCAGTTGATTTTTGATTTAGTTGAAATGGAAAAAAAAGTAAAGAAGAATTTTGGAGAGGCACGCTTAGTTATTTTTTTTGACAAAATAAGTGAATTGTTTTCCTATAAATTAAAAAAAAAAAAAAAAACAGATAATAGTTGTAAAAATGCATCAGATGAACTCTATAACATTCCCCAAATCATCAACAGTAATTTTTTCAAAGGAAATTTTCAATACAGACACGTCTTTTCTAGAGTTTTATTATAGTACACATATGTAGACCAACCGCAATATCGAAAAGTTAGAATGAAAGCTGTGGCTATGCCCTTTCGTTTGATACCCATATTGAACGCATATATCAAGGTTTTATGAAAACAACATTTTGACCGCTAACTCATTTACAGATGAATGTATCGAAAAGTTAAAATGAAAGCTGTGGCTTTATTGGAACACCACTTTTACCGATAACTCATTTATCGATAAATATATCGAAATATCGAAAAGTTAGAACGAAAGCTGCCCATTTCGTAAGATACCCATATAGCAGGAAAATTTTTAAGTTTTTGGGCATCACATAATCATATAATCATAACTCAGTTATAGAAATATATCGAGGTCCAGATGAAACAGGCGGTCTACCTCTTTCCGTTGATATTTTAGGATAATTTTAAGGTTTTTGGGCCATCATATTTTCACCGATAACTCACTTATCGATAAGTTTATGGAACTACATATATAGAAGTATAAATGAAACTTTGGACCTCCCCTCGAAATTTCGAAGTTTAAATGAAACCTGGGGACTTTAGTTTGATACCCATATTGTAGGGTAATATTGAGGTTTTTCTGCAATCGCACTTTTACCGATAACCCAGTTATCGATAAATTTATCGAAATATACCGAAGTCCAAATGCTATAGTATGATTATTGCCTACTGAAGAATTTACCAAATTCGAATATTTTGAAAATTTTGAAAAAAGAGTATTGAAACTTTCTTCTTGAAAATTTCTTTTGCGGCATTCTTTAGTAATGTTAGGAGGCCTTTCAAGATCAATAATATACTTTAAGGTTTCATGTTTATATAATATTATTGCCTACTAAAAAAATTACCAAATTCGAATACTTTGAAAATTTTTAAAAAAAGAGTATTCAAAACCGGGTGTTCTGTAATAGTATTTTTACCGATAACTCAGTTATCGATAAATTTATCGAAATATACTCAAGTGTTTCATTTGAACTTCCATCCCCTTTTGTTTGATACCCATACTGTAATGTAATATTATGCTTTTTCGGCAATCGCATTTTTACCGATAACTCTGTTATCGATAAATTTATCGAAGTCCAAATGCAACCTCGTCATTTTATTAGTATAGGTCAAGTATACTCAGAGTTATACGTCAAGTATACTCAGAGTTATATGGAAAAAAATATATATCAAAAATTAATGGTCTCTAGAAGCGTCCGAAGCCCCAATTTTAAAAAAAAAAAAACAAATAATTAAGCCTAAGTTCGGGTGAACCGAACATTAAATACCCAGCGTTAGTTTTCAGAACGAGATACAAATACCATGACTTGGCAATGATATAGGCCCTAGAATCTTATTTGAAATTTTCTATATCAAAAAAGGGGGAGTGGTTATCATCCTATTTCGCCCATTTTAAACACCAACCTGCCTTGTCCAGAAAGTAACTTGTGTACCAAATTTCATGCGAATATCTCAAGTTTTACTCAATTTATGTTAATTTATGTGATTTTCGATATCGAAAAAGTGGGCGTGGTTATCATCCGATTTCCACAATTTTCAAAGCAGCTCACCTTGGCCAGAAAGCAGCCTGCATAACAAATTCCATGCAATTATCTCAGTTGTTACGCAAGTTATGTCAATTTATGTGATTTTTGAAATTTTCGATATCGAAAAAGGGGGCGTGGTTATAATCCGATTTCGTCCATTTTCAACAGCAACCTACCTTGGCCTAACAGTAACCAATACACCAAATTCCATGGAAATATCGCAGTTTTTACGCAAGTTATGTCAATTTATGCGATTTACGAAATTTTCTATATCGAAAAATGCCGTGGTTATCATCCGATTTCGTTCATTTTCAATAGCAACCTACCTTGGTCTCAAAGTGACCAATACACCAAATTCCATGCAAATATCTGAGTTTTGACGCATGTTATGTCAATTTATGTGATTTTCCAAATTTTCGATATCAAAAAGGGGGCGTGGTTATCATCCGATTTCTCCCATTTTCAATAGCAACCTACCTACAAGTTATGTCAATTTATGTGATTTTCGAAATTTTCGATATCGAAAAGGGGGCGTGGTTATCATCCGATTTCGTCCATTTTCAATAGCAACCTACCTTGGTCTCAAAGTGACCAATACACCAAATTCCATGCAAATATCTGAGTTTTTACGCAAGTTATGTCAATTTATGTGATTTTCCAAATTTTCGATATCGAAAAAGGGGGCGTGGTTATCATCCGATTTCGCCCATTTTCAATAGCAACCTACCTTGGCCAGAAAGTAACCTGTATGCAATTTTTACTTAAGTTATCGTGTACATGGACGGACAGACGGACATGCCTTCATCAATTCCTCTTTTCAACCTAAGAACTTTCATATATGGAACTCAATCTCTAACTCGATTATTTTGCGCCGTTATGTGGACGA
This sequence comes from Sphenella marginata, assembly GCA_951509765.1. Lineage (NCBI taxonomy): Eukaryota > Metazoa > Arthropoda > Insecta > Diptera > Tephritidae > Sphenella > Sphenella marginata. Next base: position 16,673,744 of record OX608078.1, read on the forward strand.
AATAAGGTGTGTTCGGCCAGCGTAAAATTTTATAAAATTTTGTAAAATTTTATAAAATTTTACAAAGCGTTTACTGAAAAAGTGTTCGGCTAGCATAAAATTTTATGAAAAGAGAGCGGATTTTGACAGTTCATTTCGTGAGAGAGCTGCAAGCGTTTACTGGACAGAAATCACCCAGTAGAAATTGCAAGTGAAAACAGCTGATCAAATTGAACAGCTGATAATCATCAAAATAAAAATTTATAATTTTTAATTTACAATTTTCAAAGTGCAATGGAATTTGCGGCAGTCTTCAACGTACAAAGGAAATAATAACCTTATCTTCTCACCTATTTGGACTTTTTGGAATGTTCCTGGAGAACATTGCACATTTAATTGCTTTATATTTTCCATTTTAAACAATTAGTTTAAAGAACCGCAAACGCTTGTATCTATAAAATTATAAAAATTTAATGTCAAAGCAACGAACAGCTGATTTGCTCTAAGCGTTTACAAATTTTTTGTTCGGCTAGAAACTTGCACTTTTAGCATTGAGAGAGAGTTTTATAAATGCTCTGCGTAAAGTGTTTACTGGTAAAATTTTCTGGCCGAGAACACCTATTATAATACCCTTGTACTAGTACTAGTACGCTGGGTATAAAAAAATAGCCTATACTTCCTTCCAGACTATAACGTGTCTGCGTCTTACGATTCTCACGTTATTGAGTAACAGGACCAAACATCGCTATATCTTGAAAACGGAGTGTCACACTGTACTAATTACACAGAGCTACAGTGATTTTTGTCGGGTTAAAAAATTCATTAAAAAACATTCTCGATCGATTTTGAAATTTTTTACGGCTTTGGATAGGTGAATGTTGACACTTTTAAAATATATATATAGTTTTATTAATTTGAAAAGAGTTTGACGTATTTTTACGCCTTTTTCCGATTTTGAAGTCATTTTTTTGGTACTAATTGTGCATAGATGATAAGTTTTGTATATATGTATGTCATCGACGGGCATTCCCTACTTGAGAATAGCAATTTTTATTTTATGAAAACCCCATAATGGGTTAACTGTAAGGGCATCAATTATAATTTTAAACAGCTAATAATGATTTTTGTTTCCAATAAATTTTACAGTACTTATAACACGAGATACATTTTAGACCATTTTAGAACCAAAATTTATTGGATTATCCTACATAACATGAAAACTTGAAGCTCTTTCCAAAAAATTAAAATTGTTAATTTTAAGTAGATACAGCCGATTATGTATGTATATCCGAAAAATATGATTCACTCCCTTTTAGTGCCAAGAAAATTACTTACAACTCGAAAAAACGGGCTAATTGATAGCGAAATGCAACTTCTCGACTAAAAAATACGTCAGAGCCTTTTCAAATAAACCAACCATTATATGTATATATCTGGAAAGGGTAAACATTGGCCTACTCAAAACCGTTGGAAATTTTGTAATCGATTGCGAATGTGTTTTTAAATTAGTTTTTTAACACGAGAAAACTGAAAAAATTGTTTTTTGACCCTAAACAAATATTTTGGGGCTGTTAAAAATTTTTTTGGAAGTCTTTTCGTGATTATTCGATGAACAATCTCTAATAAATCGCTTTCAAAGTATATCCATTTTTTTTATTTTTTAGCACTATGTAACCATTTCTACATAAAGGTAGAGGCGAGTTTCCAAACTAAAAAGCAAAAAAATGTCTGGCGCGACATACAACAGCTATATCATCAACCTCCTAAGAGGTTTTTGCGCCGAGCTTCTCAACCAATTTGTGGTATGCTGAGGTGCCTTCCATTGCATAAATACACTCGGAGAGCTTGCCAAACCACTGTCGAGGGGTGTTATTGGTGTATTTATTTGATAATTTATTACGTTGGTATTTATGTATCGATTTTCTTCGATGAAAGCTGGTATAGCAAATTATATTTTTTTGAATATATTTTTCCTAAATTAGGGTAAGACTTAGACTCTAAAAGTTGTAGTCAAAAGTAGCTTCTGTAGATACTATCGATGCAGTGATATATCGCCCATCTGCAAAAAGAAATAAAGCCCATGGCTCTTATTTCCTTTTTAAAAGAGAAATAACGCCCATAGGATTTTACGCGAGCAACACGAACTGTTGATTAGCATTTTTTAAAACAAAATATCTTCAATGCTATATAACCGATTTTTAAAATTTTATTTGCATTGGAAAGGTAACTAAATTACCTTTCATTTGAGATATCACTTCTACGCGTATGTGCAAAATTTAAAATTTAATTTTAAACAACCCTGTACTACACCATGTTAATTCCTTCTGCGTTGGCGGCCTTCGGCAGCGCTTATTATAAATAACCCCGGGCTACGCCATGCCAACTCCGGGTGGCAACATGCCACCGTTCCCACTCTATGGGCGTGATCCATGGTATTTTTCTGCAGAACACCTTTCTGAATTGGAAATAAAGATAACATAAAGGGAATAATTTTTAATTCTATAGGTTGCGGTATTCTGCATTTAAAATTTAATGAAATAAAGAAAACCATATACTTAATTCTTGAATCAGCTTCGAAAAAGGAAATAACACCCATCAGCAAAAGGTGATAACACCCATGGGCTTTATTGCCTTTTTAAAAAGGAAATGAAGCCCATGGGCATTTTTTCTCTTTTGAGTGGGAAATAACGTCCATGGGCGTTTTTTCCTTGGGCGTTATTTCACTGCACCGATATTATCCATGGAATGAAAAATTACCTTTAACCATAATAACGGTGCCTCTGGTGAATAAAACAGGTTACATTTTAGATGTAATGTTATCTGTAACTATCTTACCTGAAAAATATGCATTTCTGACCTCGAGTTTATGCCCCCAGATACAATAAATACTAAAATATTATTATATATTTGCATGGCATCGGTTGATGTAAATGCTGTTGGTTCTTGTATGAGAGACGCTGGAAATCTTTCAATTATGATCTAAATTTTACGACATTGAAAAAGGTAAATCAAATGTTACGCTAATGGAAAGAATATGACCTTAATAATTAGGTGACCTTACCCCTGTTTCGTAGTCCATAATTAGCGCCCACTGATATTCCAGACATAGCTGCATTTTCTGTGACCAAATACCAGTGGTCTTCTCCAATTGTAGCAACCGTCGCATTCCATCTGCTGGAGAAACAATACCCGATTCTTTATTTACAGTAAATGTTGCCAAGTGTTCGAGAAGATATAAGGGCCTTTGACTAAGGATTTTTTCAGGATGCTCTTCGATGTTACGTGATTCTCTCTCATCGCCTGAAGGATCACTAGAATCCAGTCCAATGGTGGAACAGCGTTGATGTCCGTTTGAATTACAAAGTGCCATCTTCTATGCACGTTATGAGATCTAGTAAACGTGATTTTGATGGTTTATTATTACTTATCATTAATTTTATATGGTGTTCGAGAAAAATCGTAAAACGATTTTGCGTATTAAACTAGTAACTTGGAAAATTATGGAATAACACCTGTTCTTCTGACTTCTGTATTAGGTTTCCAAAACATAAGAATTAATTTAAAAATATCCCAGCACTGAACATAAATATAATAAACTAGCTGAGCCCGGCAAACGTTGTTTTGCCTTTGTTTTTTTGTTATTGTATACCTAGGATCATTATGAACCTAGTATCATAGTGAGCCTCTGTTAAAAAGAAAAATATGAAAAAAACACCACTCATTTTCGCAATTCATTGTATTTCTTTCAAAAATAACGGTTATATAAATTGATTTAATTAGCCAATAATACATCCACAGCACATAAACAATTTTTTCAGCAACAAATTATTCAATAGCCAATATGGTAATATAATCACAGCACATAAACTTTTTATTTAAATCAAAAATTATTCAAAAGCGAAAATATGCTCATTTGATTTAATTGTTTTTTCCCCAATCAAATTTGAAATAAAAATTTGTCAAATGTTAAATTATTTTGATTGAGAGGAAGAGAGGTAGTGAAAGCGTACTAACCAAGGTTTATGATACAAAAGCTACAAATAAATAAAAAGTTCTTAATTTTCTTGTCAAAATGATATACATATTATCAAAAGGATAAGTTATACTTTTATACTCTACGGCATCCGTCGGCATACCAAACCACTCCCTGTTGAAACCTTAGTCAACACCTTTCTTTTGGTATCCATATTGTCCAAACCCTTTCTAGGATCACACCTAGTCCACATTTTGGTCGATATCTAGGAAACGGGGTCCCATATTGGACTTTGAACACATTCCTATTAAAACCCTCATCAACACCTTTCATTTGGTACCATATTGTGCAATACTTTTTAGAGTCACACCTGGTCCAGATTTTGGTGAATATCTCGGAAATGGGGTCCCATATTGGACTCTGAACCACTTCCTTTTAAAACCCTCACCAACACCTTTCATTTGGTACCATATTGGGCAAATACTTTTTAGAGTCACACCTGGTCCACATTTTGGTGAATATCTCGAAAATGGGGTCCCATATGGGACTTTGAACCACTTTCTTTTAAAACTCTCATCAACAGCCTTAATTTGGTACCCATATTGAGCAAACACTTTTTATAGTCACGCCTGGTCCACATTTTGGTCGATATCTCGGAAACAGGGTCCCATATGGGACTTTGAACCACTTTCTGTTAAAAGGCACATCAACACCTTTCATTTGGTACCCCTATTGTGTAAACACTTTTTAGGGTCACACCTGGTACATGTTTTGGTCGATATCTCGGAAACGGGTTCGAACATTGGACTTGAAACAAATTCCCTTAAAAGTGTGTGTTAACACATTTCATTTGATACCCATATCGCAGAAATACCTTTCAGGGTCCCAGCTGGGCCACATTGGGTTTCAAGACCCTAATCACCTAGGGATATAAAATATAGTTATAAACCTATTCTCATACCCCCCAAATACACATACAAAATTTCATTAAAATCGACCAAGCCGTTTAGAAGATTTAAGCAGTGGAACACCGTGACACGAAATTTTTATATCGACATCCACACTGCAAAACCCTGTATGTTCAAAACCAAAAAGTTTTCAGGAGAGGGAACAAACTGTAATAATTATAACGTATGTATATGAGCGACGGTTATTTCATTTCACCACTGGAAAGAAACGGGAAGTTGTAACCCGATTTTGACTGAATTTTAATGTGCGAAATATCACGATCTATGGGAATGGCTCAGAACCTTATTTTTGGTAAAATAGTGACTTGCGGGGTTTTGCAGTGTGGCTGTCGATATATTAGATATATGTAGATAAGGCTCTATGAAAAGCTTTTGTGTAATAATTTTTTTCTTAAATTCAGATGAATCTAAAATTCATTCTAAGCGGACACAGTCATCAACACTTTTGATATGACAGCTATATTTTATGAGCATATTCTTGGGTCAGCCTTGGTCCAACTAATGGTCAATATCATGGAAACGGGCTCGCAGATGAACCTCAAAACTGTTCCTTGTGAAAACTCTCATCAACACCTTTAATTTGATACGCATATTGTTAAAATACATTCGGGGTCACCCCTGGTCCACATTTTGGTCAATATCTCAGGATTCCAGAAACTTTTTTAACTTTTTCTTTCTGAAGAACCTTCTCGGGGCACAAACAAACACAATAAAAAACAAGTAAGGAAAGGGCTGTCTTCGGCTGTGCCGAAGGCTTTATACCTTTCATGAATACGCACAATTTTTCTAAGTGTCCGATCCTTACTTACAATTACTTACAAACTCTCCAAAACTGTTAATTTAAAAATACATAGCCAAACCACATTTATCGTAGCAATCGGTAATATGGGAGCTATATGTTATGTAAGTCCGATCTGTATGATTTTCACTACACACATCACATATATAATAAGTACCAAACCTGCAAAATTTTACGTTTCTAGGTTTCTATTTGCAACATTTATAGCCCAAAACCCGTTTATCGGAACAATCGATTGTATGGGAGCTATACCTTGTATCGGTCCGATCTTGCTGGTTCCGACAAATGATTAATCCTATGCAAAATGGCGCCTGCTTGCAAAATTTCATCAAGATATCTCTAAAACTGAGGGACTAGTTTGCGTTCAAACAGACGGACGGACAGACGGACAGACGGACATGGCTAAATCAACTCATCTCGTCGCCCTGATCATTTCGGTATACTTAACTTAACTATCTCTTCTTCTTCTCACACTTACAAACATCGGACCAAAGTTATAATACCATTTCATGTTCATATATAAAAATTAGTGAAATCGGTCCAGCCGTTCTCAATTGATGAGTTACTATACATTTTTTCCCTCCATCTTATCTTACTAATATATAAAAACGTAAGTTTGTGAGTGACTGCGGATGTTTGTGGTTCTTTATCGTCTGAACAAATGGCCCGATCATTACGAAAATTTGCAGAAAGCTTCTTAGGAGTGTAGAATAGGTAACAGGCATCATGAAATTTCGATAAATTTATCGATAATAGAGTTATCGGCCAAAATGTTGTTTTCCGTAAAATTTGAAGTATTCGCACAAAATTGGTATCAATCGAAAGGGGAAGACCACAGCTTTCATTTGGACTTTGGTTCAATTCGATATATTTATCGATAACAGAGTTATCGGTCAAAATGTGGTTTCGGGTAAACTTTGGAATATTCGCACAAAATTTGTATCAAACGAAAGGGGAAGACCACAGCTTTCAGCTATAAGGAAGGCCAAACCTTCAAGATCACTCGGACCCGACGGAATTGCCATGAAGATGCTGAAACACCTAGGCCACGAGGGGCACAAGTACTTGGCGGCTCTATTCAACCTCTCACTGTCCACCTTCGTTATACCAGATATCTGGAAACATGCGACTGTGGTCCCCCTCCTAAAACCTGGGAAGCCGGCAAACCAAGGAGACTCTTATCGTCCGATATCTCTCCTTTCGCCCTTAGTGAAGTTGTTAGAGGCTATTCTGCTCCCATATTATACTGCAAACATGCAGCTGGCCAATCATCAACATGGCTTCCGTAAAAACCATAGCACAACATCAGCTTTGAACGCCATCACGACGCAGATTAACTTCGGTTTGAACCAACACCAACCAAACCACAGGACGGTTCTCGTGGCACTTGACCTGTCAAAAGCCTTCGACACAGTCAACCACGCCACACTCCTTGAAGACCTGGAGGAGACACCGCTTCCTGCCGGCCTAAAAAGGTGGACCGCCAACTAGTTGAACGGTCGGCTGGCGTCAGTGCAGTTTCGAAACGAGAGAAGTAGACCTAGAAGAATTAGACAAGGGGTTCCGCAGGGTGGTGTTCTTTCACCCCTTCTGTTTAACTTCTACATCTCGAGCCTCCCTCCCCCACCAGAGGGGGTCTCCATCGTTTCGTACGCTGACGACTGCACTGTGATGGCCACGGGCAAAGGACCTTCGACAGACGAACTTTGTACTAGACTGAACGACTACCTGCGCGACCTTTTCTGCTTCTTCACAGAGCGGAACCTGACTCTTTCCCCGACTAAATCAACGGCGACGTTGTTCACCACGTGGACTGCGCAGATGGGGCAGGAGTTGAATGTTCCACTACCTACTGTCAACCACCCCAAAATTCTAGGGGTTGCATTCGACAATAGCCTCACCTTCGCTAATCATGCCACCGCAATAGCTTCAAAGGTACAAAGCCGCAACAAGATCCTCAAGTCACTGGCCGGCAGTACTTGGGGCAAAGACAAAGAAACGTTGCTGGTCACCTATAAGGCTATTGGCCGACCGGTTATTGATTATGCTGCGCCCATATGGTCGCCTAACCTTCACGACACCAACTGGAGGAAATTGCAGGTCTGCCAAAACACCGCCATCAGAACTGCGACGGGTTGTTTGCTTATGTCTCCTGAGTCTCATCTCCACCAGGAGGCTCAAATGCTCAACGTTCGCGAGCATGCGGAACTTTTAAGTAGGCAGTTCCTTCTGAACTGCCACCGTCCCAGTCATCCAAATCGACAGCTATTGGATGAAACTCCGCCCCCTAGAGACATAAGGAAGCATCTCCGGAAGCATTATGATGAGATCCGGCATCACATCTCGTTGCCGTTTGATCTGCGGGACCATAGGCGGGCCCTAAAGGACCTCCACACTGAGTCGGTGGACAGATCCCTCAGATCCCGGCCTGTGAACCCCGTTATTGGTGCTGAGGAAGAACGTGTCCTTCCGAGGGAGACTAGAGTCATGCTGGCTCAACTTCGGTCTGGATATTGCAATAGGCTGAACTCCTATTTGTCCAGACTGAACCCTACCATACCAAACACATGCCCTGCATGCGGTATGGCCCCCACGACACGCAACATCTCTTTTCGTGTTCTTCGGAACATACTCTTCTAACTCCCTTATCACTTTGGTCCAACCCTGTTGAAACAGCGCGTTTCCTTGGACTTCCGTTAGAAGAGCCCGATGACAACTAGGAGTGTTCTGGCCCTTTGGGCAGGGCGAAGCACTGCTAACAACAACAACAACAACAACAACCACAGCTTTCATCTGGACGTTGGTTCAATTCGATATATTTATCGGTAACAGAGTTATCGGTCAAAATGTGGTTTCGGGTAAACTTTGGAATATTCGCACAAAATTGGTATCAAACGAAAGGGGAAGACCACAGCTTTCATTTGGACTTTGGTTCAATTCGATATATTTATCGATAACAAAGTTATCGATCAAAATGTGGTTTCGGGTAAACTTTGGAATATTCGCACAAAATTTGTATCAAACGAAAGGGGAAGACATTGTAAAGCTCTACAAGTAAGTTATCAATCAGCTGTTCGACTAACAGCTGTGCTCACCTGACTGGGAGCTCCGAATTCAGAGGCGAAATACGCAGGGTCTCATTCATGCGGACTGAAAAAATAGTACCACTAGCTATTGAAAAATGTATGCTAACTATGAAAATATGAGAAACTAGTTGTTGAAATATATTTATTGTTGCAGGTAATTTAGTTTAGAGTAGTTTGTACCAAAGTTTTCACTGTTTAAAGATCATTTTATGATATCTTCTTAAACTTTGTAAAACTTTCCTGTGGTACTCGCAAAAGCAACCATGTAGTTGATGTTGCCATGGGAATTCTCTTGTTCTTCCTTGTTTACACTAAAATACCACGTGCTAATTTGGTAAATTTCAGTAAATACCTGAACTAATGAATAACTTCTCTTATTTATTTGGTATCTAAGTGAAGTTCCCCACTATTTTAAAGTGTTTACAAACAAAACGCAGGCTCAAATATCATTTTTTCATATATGCGCAAAAGTGTTCACCTAAAGGTGCATTCACATGGTACTCGCAAGTTTCTTAGGCGTCGCTTTATTATAACGCGCTTTAAATGTTTGCATAATGTCAAAAGCCAGAAAACTCGTTCAATGCTATCTATTTTTAGCTGGTGTTAGGCTCAAACATGTATTTAACCAATTATACCAATAAAAGCAGAACAATAAAATATTTGTTGAATTTCTCTTCAGTTCGGTATGGAACCAATTTTCCTGTTTTAATTCATTTTAGCACATTGTGTCACGAGGTAGATAAGTATTTTAGTTATTTCGTGCAAAATTCATATGAAAAGCTCTTTAAACATCGGTATCCTCACTAAAGCGGTAAAGCATGAATGTCTTATGCCGCTTACCGTATAACAATTCTGGTTGTTGGATATTTCAAGCAGGCTAATGTCTGTTTTATTCATTCAGTCCTTCACGTACCTGTATATGAATGCGTATAATAATATTTTTTCGCACGGTTAACTCCTACCGAACAGTTAACTTCCCCGGGTTTTTGTCCATATTGAAAAGAATACTCAGTATTGAACGGCTGAAGAACTGAACGAAGTGATCGATCCACTTCACTTTTGAAAAAAATCTAGTTGCCTAATGCCTAGCTGTAGCACAAACGATATTTTGAAATATGTGAATCAAATATTTTAGCTTCAAGATTTTACTAGAAACAAAGAAACCCGAAATGTTTTCCCTCATTAAGTGGATTAAGCAACCTTTTATTCAATTATAAATGCGATATGGTATTATTTTCTACAATGTAAAGTTAGAACTTGTCCTTTGACACATTTCGGCTTATATTTCCATACTAAATATGCTTCAAAAGTTAACCTACACAGCAACCCTACACTGGAATTTCGCTCCATTTTTGATTGAAAATTACATCCCTGCTGCGTTAGGGGTTGCTGTACTAGCTTTTTTTTTGACATTTTTCTCAGTGTCAACCGCTGATTTGACGTTTTTCTCAGTGTCAAAACCCTGTGTGTTAGAAAGAGAAAGGAACAAAGATAACTTACTTGTAGGATTTTACAATGGGGGAAGACCCCAGCTTTCATCTGGACTTTGGTTCAATTCGATATATTTATCGATAACAGAGTTATCGGCCAAAATGTGGTTTCGGGTAAACTTTGGAATATTCGCACAAAATTTGTATCAAACGAAAGGAGAAGACCACAGCTTTCATTTGGACTTTGGTTCATATCGATATATTCATCGATAACAGAGTTATCGGCCAAAATGTGGTTTCGGGTAAACTTTGGAATATTCGCACAAAATTGGTATCAACCGAAAGGGGAAGACCACAGCTTTCATTTGGTCTTTGGTTCATTTCGATATATTTATCGATAACAGAGTTATCGGTCAAAATGTGGTTTCGGGTAAACTTTAGAATATTCGCACAAAGTTGGTATCAAACGAAAGGGGAAGACCACAGCTTTCATCTGGACGTTGGTTCAATTCGATATATTTATCGGCAACAGAGTTATCGGTCAAAATGTGGTTTCGGGTAAACTTTGGAGTATTCGCGCAAAATTTGTATAAAAAGAAAGGGGAAGGCCACAGGTTTCATTTGGACTTTGCTTCATTTATGGAAACATCTATTTTGAAAACGGCTGGACCTAATACACATAACTAAATTTGGAAGGTAAATTTTGTATCCGCTCGAGATGGTTATACGCTAAAAATATAAAGGCATTTGGAAAGGTTTTGGAGATTTCCCTAAAAATGTTGACCAGGATAACCTTATAAAGTGTTCTTTCAATTTGAGCCCGTTTTCGAGATATTGGCCAAAATGTCAACCAGGAGGGGCCCTCGATGGTATTGGTATGATATGGGTATCAAATGAAAGGTGCTGACAAATGATTTAACATGTTTTAGCTATTTTCCAATATAAAACGAAGGTTTTTAGATATTAACCAAAACGTAGACCCAAATTGGAGCTAGAAGGTTTTTGTGAAAAAATGGGTCTAAAATAAGAGGTCTTGATGCGATTTTTAAAATGGAGTCATTTTAAATCCTTTTGGGATTGGGATTGAGAAAGGGATAGGTATATGGATGACAATTAAAAAGCAATATGAAAAGACAAAAGCATATGAAGAGGATGGACGGAGAGAAGGATGTGGAGCTGAAATTAGGAGGGCGAATCACATATTTTAAATGCAGACAAGTTAGTGTTTGGGCAGGACAACGTCTGCCGGGTTTGCTAGTTTTTATATATATAGATAAGGCAAACAGCTCTATGAAAAAGCTTTTGTATAATATTTTTTTCTTGAATTCAGATGAATATAAAATTCACTCTAAGCGGACACAGTCATCAGCACTTTGAATATGATAGCTCTATTATATGAGCATATTCTTGGGTCAGCCTTGGTTCACCTAATGGTCAATATCTTGGAAACGGGTTCGCAGATGAACCTGACAACTTTTCCTTGTGAAAACTCTCATCAACACCTTTAATTTGATACGCATATTGTTAAAATACATTCGGGGTCACCCTTGGTCCACATTTCGGTCAATATTTCAGGATTCTAGAAACTTTTTTAACTTTTTCTTTCTGAAGAACCTTCTCGGGGCACAAAGAAATACAACAAAAAAAATTTGTGAAATCGGTCCAGCCGTTCTCAGTTGATGAGTTACTATACATTTTTTCCCTCCATTTTTATATATATAGATAAGGCAAACAGCTCTATGAAAAAGCTTTTTTATAATAATTTTTTTCTTGAATTCAGATGAATCTAAAATTCACTCTAAGCGGACACAGTCATCAACACTTTTGATATGATAGCTATATTATATGAGCATATTCTTGGGTCAGCCTTGGTCCACCTAATGGTCAATATCTTGGAAACGAGTTCGCAGATGAACCTGAAAAGTGTTCCTTGTGAAAACTCTCATCAACACCTTTAACTTGATACTCATATTGTTAAAATACATTCGGGGTCACCCCTGGTCCACATTTTGAAGAACCTTCTCGGGCACAAACAAATACAATAAAAAAAATTAGTGAAATCGGTCCAGCCGTTCTGTTGTTGTTGTTGTTGTAACACTACTTTGCCCTGCCTAGGTAGTCAGTATCAACCTTACCCAATATTGTCATCGAACTCTTCTAACGGAAGTCCTAGAAACCTAGCGGCTTCAACAGGGGAGGACCAGAGGGATATGGGTGTTAGAAGAGTAGGCTCGGATGAGCAGACAAAAAGATGGTTAGTAGTATGGGGGGACAAGCCGCATGCCGGACAAACATTAGGCAAGTCGGGGTTCAGTCTGGATAGGTAAGAGTTTAACCTATTACAATATCCAGACCGGAGTTGGGCCAGCATCACCCTAGTCTCCTTAGGCAGCTCGCGCTCCTCTTCGGCAACGGGTGGTGTTGTTGCCTGAAGAACGGAGTTCACCGGGAGAGAGCCATCATAGGAATTTACCGAATTCGTGTGGATGAGGGTGAGGGCCTGCCGGTGCACCTTAGGATGAAACGGCGTGGAAATCAGGTGCCGGATCTTATCGTAGTGTTTGCGTAGATGGCTCCTTATGCTCCTGGGGGCGGATCCTCGTTGATCAGGCGTCCGTTCGGATGCTGCGGTTTGTGAGTCTGGTCGAGTTATACACGAAACGCCATTTAAAAAGATTGTAACACCCCAAAATCTGGTTTTAAGGCCAAAAAATCGTTTTTTCAGTTTCTTCGTAAAAACAAATTCAGTAAAAATCCAATTTTCAACCGATTTCAAAATTCTTAACGGTTTTGGGTAGAGAACTGTTGACACTTTCGAAATATATATGGTGTTTTATTCATTTGAAAAAAGTATCATATGTTTTTTAAGCTAGAAGTTGAAATTTTCGAAAATTTCATCCGGTTTTAAGGTTTCGACGTCATTTTTTTGCCACTAATTAATAGGCATGTGTCATCGAGAGGCATTTACTACTTAATTATACTAGTTTTTATTTTTTGGAAAGGACTTCAAGTTTTCAAGTTATGCAGCCCAATCCAATAAATTTTGGCTCTAAAATGGCTTAAAATGCATCTGGTGTCAAAAAAAATTATTGTTATGAATTAAACCATTGTCAAAAATCACTATTTGTTGTTTAAAATTATAATTAACTAGTTTTCGGTTGTTGATATCGATTTGGTTGCTGGGATAAAAAAAATTTCAGGTTTTTGTGTCATGAGGTGCAGAAAATAATTTCAAGTATTTTTATCTGAAATGAAATACATATTTATGTAAGTAGATAGTCCTAAAAATATGAAATCAATTGACAGAATACTAAATTACTGAATAGTAAGTAACACATTTTATTATAATAAAAAATAATAAATATATTTATATAACTTTTAGCTCCACATTCACATTTTATTTTATTTCAGAGTTATTCAAAATCTTTGTTTTAAGAAAAAATTATATATGTAAGGTAGGCAACTTTTGAAGACGCGTAAATACCAGGTAGAGTCATAGAATGAGTTACGGATTGGACAGTATTTTCACTGGACATTCTATAATAACTGGGTGACAGAATTTAGCTGGTTTTCTAAGTTCGAGTTTGGGACTTTTGTCCCCCTAGAATTCTCATTCCGACCACTGTGTGCCCCTGGAAATGGAAATGTTAGATTTAGATGCGTGAAAAACATGTGATAATATTTTCAAATGCACAAAAGACTATACATATTTCAAAAGTGTCAACAATTCTCACGAGAACTCTGAAAAAACGGTTTTTTTGCCTTAAAACCAGATTTTGGGGGTGTTACAAATCTTTTGAAGGGTGTTTCGTTTATATATCGACCAGATGAACAATCTCTGCTAGGTCGCTTCAAAAGTGTATTCAATTTTTTTTTGTGGCACTGTGTTATTGACATCCCAGTGAGAAAAGGTAATCTTTGGAAATACTTAAAGTAATTTATATCTCCTAGAGAATATACATGAAGAGTGGCACGAATTTTCTCACAACGATGTCATAAGAAAAGTAATGTGTCGCTAGCAGCAAATTGAAGCGTACGATTACCCCTAATATTAGGTTACGTTTGGTTGAAGTGGCTTCCGCAGGGGCACACATACATAGGCCCGTTGTGATATCACCTAAAAACAACATTACTCTTCCTCTTAGAACCATTTTGGGGACCTGATGAAGGCCATCACATTCTTAATGTAATACTACGCAATTCGGCGAATGTTGTCCAGGAAGTGCTTCCAAACAGCGCCATCTGGTTCCGCTTTGCGCTGGACATGATGTGTTCCACAATTTCTGCGTACTCTTTTTAGCTCCTGAAGCATCGCCGATAGGGCGTGCCTAGCTTTTTTGCATACCTCCAATAAATTAACAATTGCCAAGCAGAATAATAAGCAATCAGCAATGACAAATAAGCATAACGGAAGTGCATTTTTATTTGGACGATATATCCCACAAAAAGCCCCCAATTCGCAAAAAAAATTGTTTTATGGTTGAACGACCTTTGGGTTCTCGAACTAAGACTAAAAATTACAATTTGGTTGACTTAAAAGGTAACCTATTTGCACCAGTTGTGGGTTTTGATGTTGGAAATTCCCTTAGTTCATTTTTTGGGCAGCGTGTTGCGTGTTGTAAGTTGCATTTTAAGTGAATCAAATTCCTAGTCTTAGTTAGAGAACCAATAAAGGTCATTGGGACTATAAAACCGTTTTTTTTGCGATTTTCCGCCAACGAAATCGTTAAGTGACACCCTCGCTAAAGTTTAAGTCGATTGAAACTCGCTGGTGTAACAGTGAATTGAAGCGACAAATTCGTAAAAGCCATTGGTGAAGATAAAAGCTACAAATTCTTTATAATCATATGCGAACATAAAGGCGACAAATTCGTAATAACCATTGGTGAAGATAAATCTACAAACTCGTGATAGTCACAACAACAACAAGCGGGTTAGATCGACCAATTAGGGGCGAAGGTCATAAGCCGAAAATAATTTAACTCAACAATAAGTGTGGAAAAAGAGGTCCTCGAGCAGCCAACCCAAAAAGGAAACGCCAGTCGTTTGCCGCCTGATTATAGTGTAAGTAAAATATAAGTTAAACAAATTAAGTGAAAGAAACTGTGAACCAACTAAGAAGAACAGATACAAAGAATTTGCTAAAGGAGTAGAAATCGATTGCTTTTAATGGTATTGCAAGATATATATTTGGCATACGTCGATTTGACCGAATATCTCATTACTCCAAACTTATTTTTGGTGTTACCTTCGAGAATCTTTTAAATTGTAAAACTGTAATTTACCTTCATAGAATAATATACACACAACAGCCGCATTATCTTTACCAAAAATTAAACTTCTTCAGGTCAGAAAGAGGAAACCGTATTATTCAAATAAAACATAACACTGCTTTTTCAGATCAACATTTCTATATAAACGCTATACGAATTTGGAATCGATTACCCCCTTACTTGCAATTAGTCAGCAACGCAATGCAATTTAAAAAGTTAATATATGAACATTTTAAATAACACTGTTAAAAATCACTGTTATATTTTTAACTTTAAAACTTAAACTCTTGACTTTTTGTTATCTGTTTTTTAATATTTTATATTGTAAATTAAATCTAAGTTGTTGTCTTAGTTTTATTTTATTATTATATTTATTTTTTTGGCATAATATTTTTTATTTTTAATATGACTATAATACTATTCAGTGCTGTTATATAAGATTAAATCTTTGTACTGAATTATAAGCATACAAATAAACAAATAAATAAATAAATAAAAATAACACGTGCTACAAAAAAACAAAATTAAATACACTTTTAAAACGACCTAGCCGAGATTGTTCACCTGGTCGAGTTATACACGAAACGCCCTTTAAAAACTTTTTAACACCCACAAAATCTGGTTTTAAGGCCAAAAAACCGATTTTCAGTTTCTTCTTAAAAATAAAATTCGTTAAAAAACCAATTTATAACCGATTTCTCTTTGGGCATATGTCATCGAGAGGCATTCACTATTTAAATATACCAGTTTTTATTTTTCAAGTTATGCAGCCTAATCCAATAAATGTTGGCTCTAAAATGGCTTAAAATGCATCTGGTGTAAAAAAAAATTATTGTAAAACTTCATGGAATCAAGAAATTATGAATCAAACCATCGTCAAAAATCACTACTTGTTGTTTAAAATTTTAATCGATGTCCTAACAGGTAGTCCATTTTTTCACTTACACGGCGTGCCCCTGGAAATGGAAATGTTAGATTTTTGATTATGCTCCATAACGTGAAAACTTGAAGTCCTTTTCAAAAAAATAAAAACTGCAAAAATTTGGTAGTGAATACCTTTCCATGACACATGTCCAAAGAGGTTCATTAATTGTTAATTAGTTGCAAAAAAATGATGTCGAAACCGGCAAACTTTAGGAAATTTCCAAAAATTTCAACGTCTGGCTTACAAAACGTATCATACTTTTTTCAAAAGAATAAAAAACTATATATACATATTTAGAAATTGTAAACAATTCTCTACCCAAAACCGTTGAGGTTTTTTAAATCGGTTAAAAATTGGTTTTTTCATTAATTTTGTTTTAAGAGGAAACTGAAAAATCGGTTTTTGGCCTTAAACCCAGATTTTGGGGGCGTTAGAAACTTTTTAAAGGGCGTTTCGTGTATAACTTGATCAGATAAACAATCTTTGCTAGGTCGCTTCAAAAGTGTTAAATGGCTGTCGCACTGTGTAGTAGTTATAAAAAAAGTTGTTTATTTAAAAAAAAGAATAAACAAAAAATTAACTATAAGCCAACACCAATTTTAAAGAAAAGAGATTAATATGTATAACCATAACTTATCTAGAGATAAGTCAAATATTTAAGACTATGGCTTCGGCCACCTTCTGGTTAGCCCCTTTTCCCTCCTAATTCATTTTCTATGGACGATTTAACACATTATTTGAAAATGCTGTCACAAGCCCCTTCAGCCTCTGCACCTAAGATGGGCTTGCAAGGCATGTTTGGTACAAGAGGTGTGTGCACTGGCATTCGTACTGGAGCTTCAGCCTGGGAGGGTTCTTAACACTCGTACCAAACCAAGCCATCATCTGTCAGCTTGGGGGGGCCTAACGAGAACACTAACTTGCACACAGAAACTGTCCGAAAGCTTGATGACCACTACTTACACCCGGAAAACCCCATACCTGGCAGCGCGCATAGAGACTGAACGTATCTATAGAAAAAAAAACCAAACTAAATGAAAACTTAACTCTTTGAGTTTATAATAATCCCTTAGCCAATTCTTGGATTATTTACAATTTACCTTAGGGGGTATGGTGATCAGCTGATCCAAATCATCAAATTGCAATTGCTATATACTTTAGGCATGTGGTCAACGACCTTCCCGCTCTCGAAAAGTTGGAGCATTTATGAGAAAAAAAGTCAAGACATAAAAAAGAAAGAAAATCAACCACAACTCTTTGGATTTGATTTTGAATTTTGCATGCCAGAGATCACAAAATTCACGCAACGAAAACCAATAAATGCAACAAAACAAACCCCAAGAGAAGATACCTACATATGTATGTATATACTCCGGCGCAACCTTAGCTCCAGCAAACAAAAAAAACTAGTGCATCTACGTACATTAGGCATGGGACTATTCGAATAAAAATTATTCGAATAAACAAAACTTTTATTCGGCGGGTACAAAAAATTCGAATAGTATTTATTCGAATTTTTTATTCGTTTATTCGAATATTATTATTCGTTTATTCGAATAGTACTATTCGAATATTTTTGTTAATAGATTTTTAAAACGATATTCGCTGTTTTCTTTGCTTGTACCTATGAGCGTGCATTTATGTTTTGTATGTTTTGCATGTATGTGTGTATGTTTGCGTGTACAAATGTGTGCCCAAGCAGTAACAATATTTCCTTCATTATTCGAATAGTTGTATTTATTCGGTTAAAGGTGGTTGAATAGTTTTTGGATTATTATCTTAATAATTAAATAGCTATTTGTACAGTGTTGTAGGAATAATAAAATACAATTATTGGTAATAATTGAAGCTGTAAATAGACATTTACTATAAAGTTACTATACATAAATTTGTGCTAGGGCTTCAAGCCAGAGATGCCAGGGCCGAAATTCATTATGTATACTGTTTATTATGGTAACAAAAGGACGGGTTCGTGCCGATATTTCATGTTCACATGTGTAAATAGTTTAAATTGCGAAAAGCAACTAATACTATCTACCTGCTTCATATATTTTGTTAAACACTCATATGTCTACATATATCTACTTGCATATGCACGTAAGTAGGTATGGTCATAGAAATTTGCGAACTCTTTGTATTGAATTGGCTGGCTAAGGAGGATCATTAGTAGGTAGATTTTTTATTGAACAACTGAAGAATTGCATAAAGCGCGACTATTTTTATTTTAAATTTGGATCTCTAAGCTCGTTAACTAAATGAACACTGTTAAAATCCAGATAGGATTTGTATAGAGAGGGAACAAACTTACGTGAACGGGAGGGAATATTATTTCCAAGAAATAATGAGATGTACGATTTCAACTTCAAGTACAATATTTATTCAACTGTAATTCACTGGCCTTATGGGCTAAACTTATTCTAATAGGATAACGTTGGGTATTACTTTATATTAAATATATGAGGTAGCGACAATGGGAAAATGAGATAATATATGATTATAGAATATGTATGATACTTAGTTTGTTCTGCGAATGATACGTAGTCTTTTTGTTCTGCGACTGGTCCGCTCGACGTCCAAAAATTAAACAGGAAAATGATACTTAATCTGGAGATCCGTTTCCTTTGCTGTCCAATATGAAAAAGAAGAATGATAGAGCGCTCAGCGCCTAGCTAAGCCACACTGGAAGCCAGTTCCAGTGTGATTCCAACTGTCATGTATTATGATGCGCACGGTTGTATTATTTTGGACCTTGTCAATACTGATCAAATCGCGTAGCCTCTTCATTTCCTTTATAATGCGATGAAAGCTTTGACATGCTTCGAGCTGAGGAGTAAAGAAAAATGTCTTTAGTACAACATATATGACATTTGGCAAAACATTAGTGAGGATGTGTGAAGGTAGGATATGTGTGTTTTAGAGATTAATGGGATTAGTGGGGCTAGGCAGAGCAGGAGAAGTTGGTAGGGGACACAATTTGACGATTGGTCTGGTGAAGAGTCCATGTTGGGTCCGAACGTCCGCCACTCGGACGCGGCTATCTGAGCCTTGGTAAACCTTTTCAATACGACCCAATCGCCACTCCTGTGGAGGTAGCAACTCGTTCTTGATAACGACGAAGTCACCCACTTTTAGATTTTCCTGCGGCTGTTTCCACTTGTATCGTTTGTGTAACTCCTTCAAATATTCCTCCTTCCAGCGCAGGGCAAATTGTTGATGCAGAATCTTCAGCTTCTCACAGCGGTTTTGAAGCGAAAGATTGCCCATCTGGGGCTCCGGTGGAGCTAACAATGGGGCGCCGCGGAGAAAATGACCTGGGTTCAAAGCTAGTAGATCGTCGGGACTGTCAGACATGGGTGATAAGGGACGGGAATTGAGCACAGCTTCGATACGGGCAAGCAATGTAGCAAGTTCTTCAAAGGTGAAATGATGGCTTCCCACAGTGCGCTTGAAGTGTAGCTTGAAGCTTTTGACCGCTGCTTCCCAGAGACCACCCATGTGAGGTGCGTTTGGTGGTAAAAATTGCCACTCAAAACCCTGTGTTGAATATTTAGATTGGAGATCCTCTGAAACCTCTTTGATGAACCGGTCGAAGTCTTTTTGTAGGGATCTTTGTGCGCCGAAGAAATTTTTTCCATTATCGGAATATACTCGTTTTGGTAGTCCTCGTCTTCCAACAAAACGTGCGAAAGCTGCTTGGAAGGCCTTACTGAAGAGATCAGAACAAGGCTCAAGATGAATTGCCTTTGTTGAAAAACATACGAACACGCAGACATATCCTTTCATCATTGATGATTTTCGAAGCATCGATGTTTTGAGTTCAAAGGGACCTGCGAAATCTAATCCGGTAAAGGTGAATGGGAGGGAGAAGTTGGACCGTTCTGGAGGTAAAGCTGCCATGATTTGAGATTGGGTAGAGTTTTTGAAGATAATGCATGTTTTAAAACTGCGAATACAAAATTTGATTTTCGACTTTAGCCGAGGTATGAAGTACTCCTGCCTAACCATCCTAACCATGAGTTGGTGTTCTGCATGCATCAATTGATTATGTATGAATTGAAGAAAAAGATAGCAGAATCGGGAGCCTTCAGGGATAATTATGGGATGTTTTTCACGGTAAGGGAGATCAGAATTAGCTAAGCGACCGTTTACTCTAAGAATGTCATGTTCATCCAGAAAGGGATTTAACGGCAGAAGTGGGCTCTTTTTGGATATCGGTTCCTTGTTGGAGAGTTTGACGTACTCCTTAAGGTAATGTCTTTCCTGCGTTAATTTGATCAGACGTTCTTTTACGAAATGAATTTCCACTTGGCTAATAGAGAGAGAGGGATAATTTTGAGATGTAGTGGACTGTATGGGATTGGTTCGATGGATAAAGCGAAACATGTAAGCTATTACTCGAAGAGCTTTCGGCCAACATGAGAAGCGATCTAGGATGTCTGGTTCCTCTTCCAACGTATGTAGCGCGACGACTTTCCGTTCTTCGGGGGGAGAAACATTTTCACGTTGCTAAATCGGCCATTGATCGGGAGATTTGAGAAGCCACTCTGGTCCTGTCCACCAAAGCTGTTGTTGTATTAAATCCTGTGGTCTACATCCTCTAGTACCCAGGTCCGCGGGGTTGTGGTTAGTGCGTACGTGTCGCCATTTTATGTTTCCGACGTTCTGGATAATTTCTGATGTACGGTTGGCCACGTACACCTTCCACGTACAAGGCGGTTTTTCGAGCCACGACAGGACAATCGACGAATCCGACCATAAAAATGTTTCACTGTCTCCTATGGGAAGATGATGGGAAAGGTTTTTAATGCATTTGGCAAGTAACACTGCGCCACACAGTTCTACGCGAGGGAGACTAACGGTGTGTAATGGGGCAACTTTAGTTTTCGAGAAAAGGAGATGTGATGAGACTTTGTTTTCTGACTCGGAACGAATGTAGATGGCTGCACAATATGCTTCCTCTGAAGCGTCACAAAAGCCATGCACCTGAATCCTGTTACTTGGAGAAAACTCCGTCCATCGCGGTATTCGAATATCTGCGATAAAGGGAAGATCGGACAAAAATTGTACCCATTTCTGAAGAGATATTGGCTTCACACATTCATCCCATTCCGTACTCTCTAACCATATCTGCTGTAAAAGTATCTTTGCCTGAATAATAATTGGCGCTAGCCACCCTGCGGGGTCAAAAAGTTTCGATACCGAAGATAAAATTTGTTCTTTTTGTTGCGCTTGTAGGTGATTGCGCTGGCTCAATTGTATATGAAAACGCGTCGTTCAAAGCGTTCCATCTAATCCCTAGCGTTTTTGTCGAACTAGAGCAATCGAACTTGAGAAAATCAGAATCAAGTAAATCTTCGGCGGGAATGTGACCGAGAAGTTCGGGGTGGTTTGCGGTAATCTTTTTGAGGGGAAAACCGGCGGAATTTAAACAGTTGATGGTTTGGGACTGGGCCTGAATACAAGAGGGAATGTCGTGTCCACCAGACAATATGTCGTCGACGTAAGTTTCCGATGTTAAAATTCTTTGGGCGAGTGGGTACGAATGCTGAGAATCATTTGCCAACTGGTGAAGGGTTCGTATGGCCAGATAGGGAGCGCAGTTTACACCGAATGTTACTGTCTTCAAGGCAAAATCTGAAAGTCTTGTTTCTTCTGGTCTTCGGAAAAGAATGCGCTGATACTGCTGGTCATCCTCGTGCAGAAGTATTTGCCGGTACATTTTCTGTATATCACCGTTGAACACGTATCGATACAGACGCCAATTCAATATGACAAACATAAGGTCGGTTTGTAAGGTGGGGCCTATGTGAAGAATGTCATTGAGAGATGTGCCAGACAAAGTGGACTTCGAAGCATTAAACACCACTCTAACCTTGGTGGATATACTAGACGGCTTGACAACTGAATGGTGGGGCAGATAGTATGAGAAAAATTTGCCGTTTTCTTGAATTTCTTCGGGAGATATTAGTTTCATGTGATCCATGGAGATATATTCTTCTAATACTCGCTCATATTCGTCTTTGAGATCTGGGTTTTTACTGAGCGTATGCTCCATACGAATAGCTTGTCTCATTGCTTGTGAGCGAGATGGGCCTAGAGAGAGAAGGGAGGGGAATGCAGATTTAAAGGGTAAACGTACAACATACCGTCCGTCTTCTTGCCGGAAAGTAGTTTTTTGATACAATTCTTCGCAAACTTGATCGTCCTCAGATGCTGGGTGGCATTGCTGTACTTCTTCCAATTCCCAAAAGCGCTTAAGTTGGGAATTCAAATCTTCATTCGAGATCTCCGTCGCATAAGTGTGAAAACTGGAACATGTGTTTGTGGATAAGGGCCCGCTTAAATACCAGCCGAATATTGTATTTTGTGCTAACAAGCTCCCAAGCACTTGGTGTTTGATTCCTTGAAGTAAAATCTCTGGTATCAAGTCACTTCCAATAACGATGTCAATTTGCCCGGGAGTGTAGAAAAATGGATCGGCGAGGTCTAGGTCCTTAATTTCGCTGAGATTGGGTTTCGGGATTTGGAACGAGGGGAGAAAACCTGGTGAGTTGCTTGAGAACTATCGCGTTGGTGTTGATGCGGGTGTTATACCGTTTCGACACAAGTGTAAGTTGGCAAACCCGGTTTGCATTTTCCACAATTTTTCCGCCCATTCCTGTAACTGCAAAGTTTTCCTTGTAGGTAGGCAATTGGAGAAGATTTTGAATCCGCTGAGAGATAAAAGTTTTTTGGGACCCCTGATCGATCAGTGCCCGTAGCAGATGTAGAGAACCCATGTGCTCGATATGCACTTGGGCAGTAGGGAGAAGGGGTTTTCCCTTATTGGAAGAGAAGTTTGCTAGGATTTTGGATTCGCTAGCAGGGACATTTTTTGAGGTGGATGGAGAGTCTTCCCAGTTTCCTTGAGACAAATCAAAATTGGGATGTCGAGACTGTTGGGAAGATTGAGTATGCAACAGATTTGTTGTACTTTTAGAGGGAGAAGAAGTCCTATTGTTTGCTTTTAATGCAGGTTTGGTATCAGAATGCAACATAGTGTGGTGATTCTTCTTACAATGCGCACACCTATACGTACTCGAACAATTAGCGGCAGCGTGATTATATGCTAAGCAGTTGCTGCAATATCGGTGTCGCTCTACGCATTTAGTACGTTCAGCAACACTCATCTTGCGAAATTCTGGACACAATTTCAAGGGATGATTTAAACTGCATACATTGCATTTTACTGCGGGATTAACACCTTGAGAATGATACGCTTGGACTTTGAGAGTAGATTTCGGTGGGAGAGAGGTGCGAGGTTTAGCGACTTTATAACCTTGTAGGCGTTCAACTACCTCCTACCGAGTGGTCAAGAACTGGTTCATTTGGGACCAGTCGGGAAGTTCTTTTCGGGACTCTAAAGACTGCTCCCACAGGGAGAGCGTTTCCTCGGGAGATAAATGAGAATGGGGTCCCAATCCTTAAATGATACTCCTTGAGCCGTGAGAACTACTAAACAATCGTTGATGATGTTTTGAACCTTTTGAATCCCTTCGCTATTTTCAGTGGTGACAGGTGAGATGTTAAAGAAAGTTTTCAGCTGCTTATCAATAAGAATGTGTCTATTTTCAAACCGATTTTTAAGCGCCTCCCAAGCCAAAGAGAAGTTTGCATCGCAAATAGTATATTGTTTGACAATGGCACCGGCTTTTCCTCCAGTTTTGTTTCTCAGGAGGAATAGCTTTTGTGCGGGAGTGAGTCCAGGGTGATTATAATAAACAGCTGTGAACATGTCACGAAAGCTGGGCCAATCTTCATACGTACCGTAAAATATCTCGGTATCACAAGAAGGTACCTTTATGCAAGGCATGGGATTGGGGACTAAAGAGGTGGAGAGAGACTGGCGGCCGGTGAGATTATCTGCTGCAGG
Source organism: Sphenella marginata (assembly GCA_951509765.1). Classification (NCBI taxonomy): domain Eukaryota; kingdom Metazoa; phylum Arthropoda; class Insecta; order Diptera; family Tephritidae; genus Sphenella; species Sphenella marginata. The sequence continues at coordinate 16,698,089 of OX608078.1, forward strand.
TTGGAGAGCTTGTACCTGATCTAATATGTGCGCCTTGCAGATATAAAATGCTTCAGAACACAAATGAAATTTATTATTGGCTTCTTCTTTAAACTCCTTGCTCGCGGTTGTCTCTTCAGCCAAACAAACTATTTCGTAAGATTCTTTTAACATGTCCCACCGGTTCTCAAGCTCCTGCAATTTTATATTTAAGAGAGTGGCCGTTTCCTCCTCTGATTTATCAGCTCCGAGAGCACTGCACAATTTGACTACATTATTCGAGTCGAAAATAAATTTGGACATCATTGCTGCTGAAAGTGCCATGTTGGGAATTTTACGAAAAAGGGATATGGGAGAGAAATTCAGAGCAATAAAAATTGATAAATTGGTATTTTTCTACCTAGAGAAGATTTTCGTAAAATAAATCCGCGGTGGCACGCTAATGTACAAAAATATCCAGCTCAATTAACGATTCTTGCAGTTTTATGGTGTATGTGCACGTTTTACGGCAACCAATCCTTCTTATGTTACTTTGCTGCTAACGGCAGCTTAAAATATGCACGTTGTGTTACTAGTAACCCCAACGCGCACCAACTTTTCAGAACTCGGCAGCTAAAAGAGATTGTATCGACTTCGAAAATTTTTGTTTAGGGACCTAGAGAGGGAAACGGGACTGAAATATTGAAGTAGTAGAGATTTGATGCACTGGATCAAGACACAACAATAAGCGCGTTGATAACGTACGCCGAAGCAAAATTATTGTGTACAAAATCACTGTGTACTCTCCCAAATAATTCGAAACACACCCTACTGCAATCTTTAAGTAATATTTATTTACGCCCTTCTAAGCGATTTTCTAAATTTCCGCAATATTTTTTCACTTTATAACTTTTGCTTTTCACTAGCATTAAAAAGTGCAAGGGAACTAAATGGTAACCTGGGTAAACTCGTATGACCAAATAGCTAGCTGTTTTTCATATGTACATACATACATATCTATATATATAAAATTCAAATTATGTAAATATGTAGGTATAGATCGACTTGCGTCCTAAACTTATAAACCGATCGTAACCAAATTTTACACACCTACATCTTCCAGGGATGGTCACAGGCTAAAAAATATTTTGATATATATAGGGGGCGTGGCACCTCCCATACAAATGGAATTTTCCATTGTCCGTATCTCTGGAAGTATTTATGTTAGACCATTGAAACTCGGTAAGGGGTTATATGGGATCGATCCCTACCACCTCCAAAACAACTAGGTATAACGAAAAAGTGGGCGTGGCACCTCCCATACGAATGAAATACTTCTTAGTCGATATCTCTGGAAGTATTTTTGTTAGATCATTGAAACTTGGTGAGGGGTTACATGGAATCGATCCCTACCACCTCCAAAAAAAATGGGGATAACGACAAAGTGGGCGTGGCACCTCCCATACAAATGGAATTTATCATTGTCCGTATCTCTGGAAGTATTCGGGTTACACCACTGAAATTTGGTGAGGGGTTATACGAGATCGATCCCTACCACCTCCAAAAAAATTGGGGTTAACGAAAATAGGGGCGTGGCACCTCCCATACTAATTTTTCAAGCTAAATACATACCTCTAAAAGTATTTAAGGCAGGAACCTGGAAATTGGTATAGAGCTAAATGATATCAAAACAATTTTTGCGCATAAAAGGGGGGTTATCGTAAAAGCGTTTAAAGTTAGGACCTGAAAATTGATCAGGCGATTAATGATATCAATAGCTCTATGTGGCGTGTTCCCGTCTAGGAAAAATTTTTTCGCTATTTACTTACGCTACGGGACAGAAAACTAAAAATTTTGTGTATCGTGTAGCCTTAAACGGAATAATAAAATTTTATATTTTTGAAGTTGAATGCACAATGAAGCAAAGGCTAGTAGGCAGGTATGTAGAGGTACACCACAGGGAGGCGTCCTCTCACCTCTACTTTGGATCATTACCATGAATGATATCCTCTTAAAACTTAATACAAATGGAGTAAAGATTGTGGCGTACGCCGACGACGTGGCGATCCTAGTTTCGGGTCCCTTCCCTTCCGTAATGAGCGAGATTATGGAGAAAACGCTGGCAAAACTCAGTAGGTGGGCACAGGAAAGTGGCCTTAGGCTGAATCCGGATAAAACGGAGCTTCTTCTCTTCACGAGGAGGTACAAGCCACCTACCTTCAAACTCCCTAGGCTAAATGGCCAACAGCTAACCCTGTCTCCCAGCACTAAGTATTTGGGGCTAATAATTGATTGCAAGTTAAATTGGAAAGCGTGCATCGAGGAGCGGGTGAGGAAGGCCTGTATCGCTTTCTACGCCTGCAAATCAATGTTTGGCAAGAAATGGGGTCTAAAGCCGAAGATAGTGCTGTGGATGTATGAAGCGGTAGTCAGACCGGTGCTGACTTACGGTTCGGTGGTGTGGTGGGAAGCTCTTCGGAAGAACTATAATCTCACTAGCTTGCAAAAGGTTCAGCGCACAGCGTGTGTTGGCACCACCGGGGCTTTACGCACCTGCCCCACTGCGGCATTGGATCCTATTTTGAACCTGCTCCCAATTGACTTGCACATATTATGCATATCGGCACAATCCGCACTGAGGCTCCGGGAGTCTGGGTGCTGGAAGGATACTCAGCAAGGGCACAGCAGTATCCTTAGCGATCTCCCAGCGGGAGTAGTTAGCAGCTCAACAGATTATTTTCCTCACAAACTGAAGTTTGAGAGCAATGCAATCACAGCATTTCCAAGCAGGAATGAATGGAAGAGGGGCGAGATAATAAGTGATAGGGGTATACAAATCTTCACAGACGGCTCCAGGATGGACTCGGGTGTGGGGGCTGGTATATTCTCGGGAAGCCTGGATATCTCTGCTGCATTCAGGCTCCCTTCGTATTGCAGCGTTTTTCAAGCAGAGGTTCTTGCGATTTGCCAGGCATGCAAAGCGCTCGAGCAAAGAAACATAATTGGTAAGGCTACTATCTTCTCGGATAGCCAGGCGGCGATAAAGGCAATCGCATCGCCGCATACTACTTCAAGCGTAGTGCATGCATGTAAGCAAGCATTGGCAGCGCTAGCCGATAATCTGGAAATATCCATTACCTGGGTCCCGGGTCATAGGAGAATCGAGGGTAATGAGAGGGCTGATGAACTGGCACGTAGGGGCTCATCAGGGGAAGAAGCAAGCAAACTCGAGACGGGGGTACCCCTAGCAGTAGCAAAGGGAGACATCCATAAGTATTACCTAAGTGAGGCACAGCGTAGGTGGAGGGGCATCGCTACGTGTGCAATATCAAGGGCCACCTGGCCGGAGTACGACCAGAGGAGAACAAGGAGTCTCCTAGGCAGGTCCAGGGCGGATACGTACAAACTTATAGCGGTCTGCACAGGTCACTGGCCGATTGGCACGCATGCGGAAAAAATGGGGATTCCGCATAACGACCACTGCAGAAGCTGTAATGACACCACTACCAAAGAGACCGTTGAGCACTTCCTGTGTAAATGCCCGGCTCTAGCTAGATCACGATTAAAATCTTTCGGGACCCCTTTTTTGGAAAATCTAGGGAGGGTGTCTGAAATAGGGATCCCTAGCATTCTAGAATTTATAAACAACTCTGGTTGGTTGTAGAGATACATCCGCATTACTATTAGTAGGTTCGACGAGTCCTTATGGCATCAAAACGGCTTCTAAGAAAGCTACTTGAGCGACCTTTTCTAGATCGCAGCCATTTTACCTACCTACCTACCTACAATGAAGTAGTGAAAAATTTATAAAAAAAATCTATTTTGGGAAGAACGAAGTTTGCCGGGTCAGCTATGTACATATATTATATAAATATGAAATCTTAAAGTATATTATTGTTTTAAAAGGCCCCTAACTACTTACATCCCGAGCAACGCCGGGTACCCTGCTAGTGTATACATAAATATGTATGTACGAAATATACCGCTTTCTTGCCGGTAAAAACAGCAAAACAATGCACAAAAGACAAGGTTAAATTTGATGTAGGGTATTTATGTGTGTATTATTTGGAAATTTCAGCACTCACCCAGACATTCTGCTATCTGTACCTCCGGGAAAAAAGTGTTGGGATGGGGCTTCTCTACTTCCTTGCGATGTGATGCTGCTTGTTCGATTTTACTCTTTATTTTTGACTACTTTTCGTCTTGTTTATCACTCTGATTCGCACCTGTTCGCTGTTTTAATAAATTTTTTTCCAATTTCGCACTTTTAATTAACTTCCACTTGTTAGGCTTTGCTGAGAAAAATTGTACATATGTATGTTTGTTATTGAAATATGAGTATGAAGTGGGAATGGAATGAGGCTGGGTTTGTTTGTTTAGCGCGCAGCTAAGGCCAGTGTTGTTCACGAATAGTTTTTTATGAAGGGAATTTTTTGCTTGCCAATCTGCTGATCCAAATTTGGATCGCAAGGACCAATGTTAAAATCCAGATAGGATTTGTATAGAGAGGGAACAAACTTACGTGAACGGGAGGGAATATTATTTCCAAGAAATAATGAGATGTACGATTTCAACTTCAAGTACAATATTTATTCAACTGTAATTCACTGGCCTTATGGGCTAAACTTATTCTAATAGGATAACGTTGGGTATTACTTTATATTAAACTAGCAAACCCGGCAGACGTTGTCCTGCCCAAACACTAATTTGTTTGCATTTAAAATATGTGATTCGCCCTCCTAATTTCAGCTCCACATCCTTCTCTCCGTCTATCCTCTTCATATGCTTTTGTCTTTTCATATTGCTTTTCAATTGTCATCCTTATACCTATCCCTTTCTCAATCCCAATCCCAAAAGGATTTAAAATGACTCCATTTTAAAAATCGCATCAAGACTTTTAATTTTATACCCATTTTTTCACAAAAACCTTCTAGTTCCAATTTTGGTCTACGTTGTGTTAAACCATTTGTCAACACCTTTCATTTGATACCCATATCATACCAATACCATCGAGGGCCCCTCCTGGTTGACATTTTGACCAATATCTTGAAAGAACACTTTATAAGGTTGTCCTGGTCAACATTTTGAGGGAAATCTCCAAAACCTTTCCAAATGCCTTTATTTTTTTAGCGTATAACCATCTCGAGCGGATACAAAATTTACCTTCCAAATTTAGTTATGTGTATTAGGTCCAGCCGTTCTCAAAATAGATGTTTCCATAAATGAAGCAAGATCCAAATGAAACCTGTGGCCTTCCCTTTTCTTTTTATACCAATTTTAACCGATAACTCTGTTATCGATAAATATATCGAATTGAACCAAAATCCAAATGAAAGCTGTGGTCTTCCCCTTTCGTTTGATACAAATTTTGTGCGAATATTCCAAAGTTTACCCGAAACCACATTTTGACCGATAACTCTGTTATCGATAAATATATCGAATTGAACCAAAAACCAAATGAAAGCTGTGGTCTTCCCCTTTCGTTTGATACAAATTTTGTGCGAATATTCCAAAGTTTAACCGAAACCACATTTTGATCGATAACTTTGTTATCGATAAATATATCGAATTGAACCAAAGTCCAAATGAAAGCTGTGGTCTTCCCCTTTCGTTTGATACCAATTTTGTGCGAATATTCCAAAGTTTACCCGAAACCACATTTTAACCGATAACTCTGTTATCGATAAATGTATCGAAATGAACCAAAGTCCAAATGAAAGCAGTGGTCTTCCCCTTTCGTTTGATACAAATTTTGTGCGAATATTCCAAAGTTTACCCGAAACCACATTTTGACCGATAACTTAGTTATCGATAAATATATCGAATTGAACCAAAGCCCAAATGAAAGCTGTGGTCTTCCCCTTTCGATTGATACCAATTTTGTGCGAATACTTCAAATTTTACGGAAAAAACCATTTTGGCCGATAACTCTATTATCGATAAATTTATCGAAATTTCATGATGCCTGTTACCTATTCTACACTCCTAAGAAGCTGTCTGCAAAATTTCGTAATGATTGGGCCATTTTCTCAGACGATAAATAACCACAAACATCCGCAGTCACTCACAAACTTACGTTTTTATATATTAGTAAGATATATGAGGTAGCGACAATGGGAAAATGAGAAAATATATGATTATAGAATATGTATGATACTTAGTTTGTTCTGCGAATGATACGTAGTCTTTTTGTTCTGCGACTGGTCCGCTCGACGTCCAAAAATTAAAGAGGAAAATGATACTTAATCTGGAGATCCGTTTCCTTTGCTGTCCAATATGAAAAAGAAGAATGATAGAGCGCTCAGCGCCTAGGTAAGCCACACTGGAAGCCAGTTCCAGTGTGATTCCAACTGTCATGTATTATGATGCGCACGGTTGTATTATTTTGGACCTTGTCAATACTGATCAGTACTAAGTGACGACCGTCACTTAGTCAAACACAAAGGACCTACTTGCATGGGGGATTTCGGATTAATATATTTTAAACAATGACTAGGTATTCTAAATACGTTTGAAAAAATTAAATTTTGCGCATCTACTACTACACCCTCAAGAAGCAAATTAAAACCCTATCTTGTATCAGCTTTGATGTTCTTGCACCAAAATGGACCAAATAATAAAAAAAAAACTGTGTGATTTATTTCTAGAATAAGAGTAATAAATATCCTAAATTTAATTAGCAAAAAAATAAGTCTACTTTCTTATTAAAGGGAGTTCCGTTATACACTTTTTTATACAAGTGCATAAATTTTCCATCTAAACCACTTGTGCACAAAAGAGCTTCGGGGAGCTTCGGAAAAATATTCCGAATTCACGTACACGTCGTGTGAGCGAAGCTACTGAATATCTTTGACGCAAGCAGAACACCAGTTTGCGTTTGAAATTCAAGCTGATAACATAGCATGCGCAAGTTTGGTTGACTCCAATATATGTATGCATGTTTCTATTTATGATTTAGTAATAATGTTTCGACCTGAATGGGAATTGATGTATTTTTTTATTTAAATCCATTTTACGAGCCTCAGTGCCTCATTTGTTTTAAGATATTTAATTTAATAAAAGCCAGCAATTTAAAACGGCACTATGAATGCCAACATTTCGACTTCGCGGCGTACAAAGGCGAAGCGCGTGCATTAAAATTGAATGCACTGAAAAAAATTATAACAGACAAAAATTGTAAGCCATGGGAAGATTATTTCCCACCGCCAAAACGTAGCAGAAATGAAGAAACTGAAGGAGCTTCCTTCTCATCACTAAACTGCAGATTTGCTTTATTTTATTTATACATGTCTTGGATTCTTCATAGATTAAAAATAAACACTATTTTTAGTCTTTTTTGAAATGTTATAAACTTTTTATGAATAATTAAATCATAAGAAATAAATATTGATGAAGTGTTGGGAAGTATTATTAAAAAAAAAAAATATTTATTTTTTTAACTAAACTGCAGGATTGCTTTAACTTTTCAGTTCTTTTATTATATTTATGTCTTGAAAAAAAGCAAAACATATATATCTGCAATTTATTCTTTATGAAAGTATTATTAAAAAAAAAAATATTTATTTTTTTAACTAAACTGCAGGATTGCTTTAACTTTTCAGTTCTTTTATTATATTTATGTCTTGAAAAAAAGCAAAACATATATATCTGCAATTTATTCTTTATGAAAGTATTATTAAAAAAAAAATATTTATTTTTTTAACTAAACTGCAGGATTGCTTTAACTTTTCAGTTCTTTTATTATATTTATGTCTTGAAAAAAAAGCAAAACATATATATCTGCAATTTATTCTTTGTATTATATTATATATACTCAATTAATAATCACTATTATCGTCCATGAAATTTTTTATACCGATATACATACATATGTGTTGTTTTTTTAGCGCTCTTAAGTTAAAAACAGTTATTCATTCACTTATTCGTACTTTTACAATTCCTGTATTGCGTTCAAACACATTTTCTGGCAGTGTTCTGCTTGCACACATATCTTTGGAGTACAGAATAGAAACACGCATAATTATATTTCGATATATTTATCGATAACAGATTTATCGGTCAAAATGTAGTTTTATGTAAGCTTTGGATTATTCGCAGAAAATTGGTATCAAACGGAAGTGGAAGAACACCGTTTTCATTTGGACGTTGGTTCACTTCCATATATTTATCGATAACAGAGTTATCGGTCAAAATGTGGTTTCGGGTAAACTTTGGAATATCCGCACACAATTGATATCAAACGAAAGGGAAAGACGGCAGCTTTCATTCGGACTTTGGTTCATTTCGATATACTAATATTCGCACAAAATTCGTATAAAAAGAAAGGGGAAGGCCACAGGTTTCATTTGGACTTTGCTTCATTTATGGAAACAACTATTTTGAGAACGGCTGGACCTAATACACATATCTAAATTTGGAAGGTAGATTTTGTATCCGCTCGAGATGGTTATACGCTAAAAAAATAAAGGCATTTGGAAACGTTTTGGAGATGTCCCTATAAATGTTGACCAGGGTAACCTTATAAAGTATTCTTTCAATATGATCCCGTTTTCGAGATATTGGTCAAAATGTCAACCAGGAGGGGCACTCAATCAAATGAAAGGTGTTGACAAATGATTTAACATGTTTTAGCTATTTTCCCATATAAAACGAAGGTTTTTAGATATTAACGAAAACGTGGACCTAAATTGGAGCTAGAAGGTTTTTGTGAGAAAATGGGTCTAAAATGAAAGGTCTGCATGAGAGTTTTAAAATGGAGTAATTTTAAGTCCTTTTGGGATTGGGATTGAGAAAGGGATAGGTATATGGATGACAGTTAAAAAGCAATATGAAAAGACAAAAGCATATGAAGAGGATGGACGGAGAGAAAGATGTGGAGCTGAAATTAGGAGGCGACTCACATATTTTAAATGCAAACAAATTAATGTTTGGGCAGGACAACGTCTGCCGGGTCTGCTAGTTTCTTATATTCTTCGGACGTAAATTCGGACGAATCTAGATCAACTAACGGATCCAATTCATTTATTTCCTCGAAGTTTTGGTGGGATAAGGTTTCAGGTACTACATTCAAAGTGCCTTTTCGGTGCTCTATATGGAACCTATAACCTTGAAGCTTCAATGACCATCGGGCCAATCGGGTGGATAGGTCGCTTTGGCGCATCAACCATTGAAGACTGGCATGGTCGGTCACAATTGTAAAGTCCTGCCCTTCAACGTAAGCTCGGAACTTCTTTATGCTAAGAATAGCGGCTAGGCATTCTAGCTTCGTAACGCTATAATTACTTTGGGCCTTGTTGAGCCTCTGGGAGAAATATGCAATTGGGACCTCGATACCATCTTCATTCTTCTGCGCCAAAACCGCACCAACTCCGAGTTTAGATGCGTCACATTGGATGATGAACGGCTTCTCATAATTAGGACTAGCTAGGACAGGGGCGGAGCATAAAACTTGTTTCAGGGTGTCAAATGACTTTTGAGCCTCGTCATTCCAAGTAAAATTCTTGTTTTTCTTCAACAAGTTGGTTAATGGGGTCGTAATGGATGCGAAGTTATCTACGAACCGACAGTACCAACCGGCCATTCCGAGGAAACGGCGGACTTGTTTAACATTTGTCGGTACTGGGTAGTTTGTAACGGCCGAAATCTTTTCCGGGTCGGTTCGCAGAGTTCCGTTTACCACAATATATCCTAAGTACTTTACCTCAGCGATGCAAAACTTGCTTTTCTCAACGTTGATGGTTAAACCAGATTTTCTTAAATGATGAGCAACTTCAGAGAGAACGGACATGTGGCTATCAAAGTCTTCGGACAATATGAGCAGATCGTCTAAATATACAAAAACTTGGTTTTTCAGTTTTGGAGGGATGACGCGATCCATCAAGCGGCAAAGACCTTGGGGAGCGTTGCATAAGCCAAATGGCATTACACAGTAACGATACAGCGGACGGTTGGGGACGGTAAAACAAGTATAATCTCGAGAGTTTTCGGACATGGGAATTTGCCAAAAGGCACGGCGCAAATCTAGTGAAGTTATGTATTTTGCCTTTGGTATCCTGCTCAGAATAATATCAATATGGGGAAGGGGGTAAGCGTCCTTAACGGTTACGCTGTTTATCTTTCTGTAATCTAGACACAGACGGACCTTATTCGGCTTCTTCGCTAATACAACAGGACTGGACCAAGAACTATTAGGTGACTATTCGATCACACCTAATTGAAGCATTTCGTCAATCTCCACGTGGACCAACTTTTCTACCGCAGGAGAAATGGGAAAATACCTCTGCTTAATCGGACGTACATTGGACTGCAACTCTATGACGTACTCCATAAACCTTCTTTCTCACAATTTGGGAATCTATTTTTAATAAATTTTAACCTGACCTGTTGCTCGTCAGTTAAGGAAAGGGCATTATCATCAGGGGTCACATCAAGGGTAACCTCAGATATTATGTGTGGCGCTATCCGGAATTTAATCCAAAAATCGACCCCTAAAATCACTTTTTGCAACATACTTGGAATAACGAAAAACGTGATCGATTGACTCCCATTTTCGAATCTTACTTCCAAGTCTATAACACCGAAAACCACTTGCGTTTTCCCATCAGCCGTGCAAACAGCTGTTTTGTGTTCTCGCAAATTCTTCTGCTCAGCAAGTGAGGATCCGATGCATGAGACTTGGACTCCACTGTCTAGCAGTCATAGGTATTCTACACCACCAATCTCTATCTTCGCATATGGCCTTAGGTCAGATGACTTCTTGGTCAAGGAACAAATAAAGGTTTTAAGGGACTTTCGTTTTTCCTTAATACCTCGCCAAAACTCTTTAATACGGACGGACCCCTGCAAAAAGTGAGTCCGGTCTAAGACTGTATAAAATACAGTCTTTCGTTGACATACTACCGCACCAAGTCTAGTCCAATCTCATGTAAAACCATAGGACCAATTTATACGGAGCATGTCCTAGGCTTGGTCTACCATTCCACCATTTATGCCGTGTACAGTCCAGACCAAAGATAGCCCGTTTGGTCTATACATAATACAGGCAGATGCTAGACCAAATGGACTGTACAAATAGTGCCTATTCTGGTCTATGCATAAGACAGTCTCATTGATAGACCAATTGACGTGTATAAAAAATATTTACTTTGGTCTATGCATAGACCAATCGGGCTGCATAATACCTATCGACTTTGGTCTGCAATATATATTTTTCTAAAAATAAAAATTGCTCGGTTTTTATTTTGGTTTTTTTTAATATAATGGTTTTTGATTTTATTCACAACATTTCGTTTAATTTTAACATTTTAAGTGTTCTCATCTAAAAACATATATATAATACTTCTATATTGCTAGTAAAGAACTGTGAAGCGTGTCAAACATTACAGTACAGACATACAATGAGAGAAGAAGACAAAATCTCGTTGGCGTCGTCAATTTTTTTGAATAAAAGGCTATGATGAAATATGTGGATATTTCCAAGATTGAATTTATTTGCTTTTTCTTATTATTACTTGCATTAATGTAATGTACAAATGTCAGCTTTGCTCTCACAATTTTTGAAAATTTAAATAATGCATTTTCTAACCATATAATGGACGATTGCGTAGCCATAGAAACCCTATAAACTCAAATAATAAATACATTACGCTTTATATTCAATCGATTGGTCTTTTTATATTTTATTTACTCAACTGTGGTTTTATACGCTATTATAAAGTACAATTTGTGTAAAGAAGTCAGTGACCCCTGTCTACCCCTTCCATAATTTTTTTACGCCGCGCTGCTTGAATGCACTAACACTAATAAAACTCGCGCATGCGCATAACTTGCATTATAAGTGTCTCGTGTAATAATGATTGACACGCTTTCAGCATATTGGGAAGATACGATACTAGCAATATAGAAGTATTATATATATGTCTAAAAACTAAGTATAAGTTATAATAATAATAATTAAAAAAAAAATTGCGCAGATGATTTCAAAAATTAAAAAAAAGTAATCACATTTTCATAAAAAGAAAAATCGATATTTACAATAAAAGTAGTCAAATTTCTATAGGGTTAATTATATTAATTACTTCCGAACTTTAGTTTATTAAACGTGGTTAACCTATGTTTTCTCTTTCGGAATTTCGTCATGAATTTCACAATTAAAACTGTTTTCAATCGTGTTTCCCACAATGGCGCCGTGACGCTCTTCCACCGCGTTATTTGGATTTTCGCAACCACTTAAAAAATATTCTTCACGCTTCCTCTTCTCTAATCTTCTCATGTGCCTTTTAGAAAAACTCATTTTTTTATTGATTTTATAATTATTATGTATTTTTAAATTTTTATTTACACGTATTGACTAGCCGCCTATGTTTTTTTGTGCTCATTAACATAACAAGTGAATATATTTCTTCAATTCGGCAAAGCAAGACTACATGCGCACAACTAGTCATATTGGTCTAGATAAAAACTAGATTTTTCTAGCTATCTATATACCACTAATTTTGTGTTATAGGACCAATGCTTTTTGCAGGGACGAACGACTTAAACAAGATGATACAGTATTTACTTCTGAAAATATTCGGCTACGGGCTTCATTATAGTTTCTCAGACGGACATCGTACGGAACAATTTTATGGACATTTGGACTAGTAGTTAAAAACTTACTTTTTTTTCTGGGTGGAAAATCAAGGCTTTCATGGTTTGGTTTTGGGGTCTTTGCGAGGGTTCAACCTTGAAGCCTCGCTCGCTTTCGAGTTTCCCGAACACGTTTCGCATTTTGGCCTATAGACGTTTGCCTTGCCACAGCCGTAGCAAAATACCGTGCGATCTTCCAAGCAATCTATGCACCTGTGACCCTCGGCTTCGCAGTTCCAGCAAACCAATATCGAGGCATCGAACGTTCGCCTTGTCACTTCGTCCACTTCGCACTCTATGTCGACTGGTGTATCCTCCTCGTACTGAAGCTCGTTTGCATATCGCCGCTGGATTGGTCGTCTGTTTCCTGGTGGTAATGAGTTGCTCGACTTGTTGATTTCACTCGCAAGGATTTCGCCCTTCAAGCATAGCCTACGCAGTTCGGCGAGCGAGTTGATGGGCACATACAATAACTGCTGACGGGTTCGGGGTCGTAAATTGTGCTGCAGAATCTCTATGAGCTCCGCCTCATTCAGGGGCACTTGTAAGGGTTCAGCTAATTTGAGCACCGAGTTCCTGAACTCATCAAAGCTCTCGGTCATACCCTGCTTTCTGCTCCTAATCTGTTCCTTCAACTCAAAATCGCTTTTGTGTTGTTGGAAATTAGTCCTGAGGGCTTGACATAGGGAATTCCAAGTGACTCGTTCGACGGAACGTCGATATCTCCAGTATCAATCTTTCGCATGGTGAGTGAACAGACTTTGGACATGCTCGCATAGAAAATTATAATTACCGCCGAGTGTATCGATTACCTGGCATTCGATGCGGTAAATACAGCTATCGACAGACAGTCGTGGGGAACCGTCGAAAGTAATACCCCAGCTCTATATGAGATGTGCAATCCTACCGGAATTCGGTACACTCGACATATCGCTGAAACGAAACTGATCAATCGCACGGTTGAAAGTTTGGTTGGAGTTGTTGGGCAAATTAGATATGTCCCTAGGCCAGACTCCAGTCGAATGGTTGGTAGGTGGACCTATTGGGACATTGTTAGCCGCTGGGCTATGACTACCCAGTGGTGGAGGATGACCTGCTGGTGGCATTGTCGGAACACTAGGATTTTCCCTGTTCAAGTTTAGTCTAGCTAAGACATTTTCAAGGGTACTCTCGAGCCTTTGCTCGATCAGGTGCGCTACTCTATTTTCAAGATCGTCGACTACAGTAGCCTGTTGAGCCGCGATCACAGCCGCTACAATATTCCTAAACCGGCCTTTTTCATCCCTATTATTAGCATCTGGGGCAGGGGTTGGAAAAGACATGGCACCGCCATCCGCCGGTTGTTGCTCCTTTTGTGGGGGATCTTGGTTTTTATTAGAACGGAGCTCATAGGGGTTTTGCCTAAATTCCTTGCTACTGCACTTAGCTCGGCATTGGGGACAAGTAGAGTTCTTCTTCAGCCAGTTTAATAGGCATGCCCTATGAAAATTATGAAGGCAGCCCGTGGTTAGGACGTCGTCGGTTTCTGCGAGGGTTTCCTGGCAGATTGAGCAGCCATTACTCTGTGTTGGCGTCCACGCCGGACCCTGACTGTGAGCCATCATAAAGAAAAAATAACCAGGACGACAAAAAAAATCTCAAAGCACAATCTAAAGCCAAGTACAAATCCTAACCCTAACTCGAACCTAAACAGCCGACGCAGCTCCGAAAAAAAATCAAAGTAAGCTAATTTCGAATTTCAATTCAAGAAGTAGATATGTATGAGAGTATGTATTTCACGGAAGGAAAGTCTTGAAATAATTAAACGGATTCTCAAAACTTTAGTAAAATGAAGAAAAAGGAATCTAGAGATCTGTGTTTCAAAAAAAAATTTAGGGAATCTAAAAGTATCTGAGCACATACATACATATGTATTCGATCTATGTATGTGAACAGATGGGTATAAAAATGTAACTATAAATTTATAACATTACAGAATTAGATCTAATAATGCTACTTAACCTACGATACAATGTAATTTTTTATAATTTATAAGCTTTTATTTAGTTTCAGTTGACGGATGTTTGTAATGGAATCTTGCAAGTTAAATTTGATACACTTCCCGGTGTCCGATTGAGCTGAAAGTCTGCACCGATGTATAACCCCGATGACAATAGGTCGCTATATTTTCAAAAATCGCATTTATGGTCCGATTTGGCTGAAATTCGGAACATGTCTTACTACCATGAAAAGAAATATTTCCCTAAAAAAAATTCCGCTAGGTGGAGCTGAGATCGCGGTTATAAATACTAAAAATCGGAATTAGGGACCGATTTGGCTGATATTTTACGTGTGTGGTACTTAATTAATTTCCATATTTTTAAAAAAAAATTGGAACCGAATTCGAAGGTCCGTTTTCGGTGTCGTTTAATTCATTTTTCAACGAACTTCCCGTTAAGGTAGTATCTTAAAATTTTCATCCACGTTTAGTTTTTTACCCCAACGCAATATAAAAAAAAAATAATTCCGATAGGTAGCGCACGGGTAGCGATATTTGAAAAATTTCATTTCCAGAAATTTTGTTTTCGATATTGTACCAACTTCCCGTTGAGCTGGGATTTTCAAATTTTCACAATCGTTCAGGTTTCGCGGACAATGCATTATAAACTAAAATAAAAGAAAAACTTTTTTAAAAATAAGCTTTTATTATTGTTTAACAAAATTAATTAAAAAGTAAATTAATTTAGGAAAAAAGCTTTTCTAAGAACAAGCTTATGGGTATATTACTTGTTGATAAACAGAACTAAAAAGTAAAAAATAAAATTAAAGAAAAAAAACTTTTTTAAAAATAAGCTTTTATTATTGTTTAATAAAATTAACTAAAAAGTAAAAAATAAATTCATTGTAAAGAAGTATAACACTTTATAAGTTCATTGTAACCTTTAACGATAGTTAGGCTTCTTCGTCTGCGATAAAATAATTCCATATTGTACATGATTATATATTTTTATATTATAAGCTTTTATTTAGTTTCAGTTGACGGATATTTGTAATGGAATCTTGCAAGTTAAATTTGATACACTTCAAGGTGTCCGATTGAGCTGAAAGTCTGCACCGATGTATAACCCCGATGACAATGCAATATTATGAAAAAAAAAATTCCGGTAGGTGGCGCGTAGGTCCCTATATTTTCAAAAATCGCATTTATGGTCCGATTTGGCTGAAATTCGGAACATGTATTACTACTATGAAAAGAAATATTTCCCTAAAAAAAAATTCCGCTATGTGGAGCTGAGATCGCGGTTATAAATACTAAAAATCGGAATTATGAACCGATTTGGCTGATATTTTACGTGTGTGGTACTTAATTAATTTCCATATGTATAAAAAAAAATTGGTTCCGCTAGGTGGCGCGGGAGTCGCTTATAAGCTTTTATTTAATTTTAGTTGACGGCTGCCTGTAATGGAATCTTGCAAGTTAAATTTGATACACTTCCCGGTGTCCGATTGAGCTGAAAGTCTGCACCGATGTATAACCCCGATGACAATGCAATATTATGAAATAAAAATTCCGGTAGGTGGCGCGTAGGTCGCTATATTTTCAAAAATCGCATTTATGGTCCGATTTGGCTGAAATTCGGAACATGTATTACTACCATGAAAAGAAATATTTCCCTAAAAAAAATTCCGCAAGGTGGAGCTGAGATCGCGGTTATAAATACTAAAAATTAATTAATTTCCATATTTTAAAAAAAAAATTGGAACCGAATTCGAAGGTCCGTTTTCGGTGTCGTTTAATTCATTTTTCAACGAACTTCCCGTTAAGGTAGTATCTTAAAATTTTCATCCTTCTTTTCGATATTGTACCGACTTCCCGTTGAGCTGGGGTTTTTAAATTTTCACCATCGTTCAGGTTTCGCGGGCAATGCATTATAAAATAAAATTAAAGAAAAAACTTTTTTAAAAATAAGCTTTTATTATTGTTTAATAAAACTTACAAAAAGTAAATTAATTTAGGAAAAAAGCTTTTCTAAGAACAAGCTTATGGGTATATTACTTGTTGATAAACAGAACTAAAAATTAAAAAAAAAACCTTTTTTAAAAATAAGCTTTTATTATTGTTTAATAAAATTAACTAAAAAGTAAAAAATAAATTCACTGTAAGGAAGTATAACACTTTATAAGTTCATTGTAACCTTTAGCGATAGTTAGGCTTCTTCGTCTGCGATAAAATAATTCCATATTGTACATGATTATATATTTTTAACATTAAAACTATACACTTAAATTATTAAGTCTTCCAGTCTACATCAAAGTCCCAATTTTATTATTAATAAAAGCGTGTTAAATTTTATTTGGTATAATTAGAAACATTTAGGACCTTCTTGTCTATTTGATGGTATAATTAAGGACGTTTAAGACATTTCTTGCTATCACAATGTAACACGCTTTTATTAATAATAAAATTGGGACTTTGATGTAGACTGGAAGACTTAATAATTTAAGTGTAAAGTTTTAATATTAAAAATATATAACCATGTACAATATGGAATTATTTTATCGCAGACGAAGAAGCCTAACTATCGTTAAAGGTTACAATGAACTTATAAAGTGTTATACTTCTTTACAGTGAATTTATTTTTTACTTTTTAGTTAATTTTATTCAACAATAATAAAAGCTTATTTTTAAAAAAGTTTTTTTCTTTAATATTTCTAAATCCAGGAGAAAAATCGGCATTAAAATTTGTATTTTTTTTCCCCCAAAAAAAAGAACTAAAATCGGCAGCAATAAAAAGGTCGCAAAACGAAATGAAGCAGTAAAAAAAACTATCATCAAAATATTGGTCTGACTTCCGAGTTGCGTGGCAGCCAGATTGGTAGGGGCATTCCAGGTCAGCTGGCAGTGGGTACTCAAAACTTTCGGCAAAAAGATAAAAATAAAAATTATAGCAAAACAAGTAAGGAAAGGGCTGTCTTCGGAAGGTTTAATACCTTTCATGAATACGCATATCTTTTTTAAGTGTCCTACATGGCCAAACCACATTTATCGGAGCAATCGGTTGTATGGAAGCTATATGTTAAGTTACTCCGATCTGTATGATTTTCATTACCCCCATCACATTTATAATAAGTACCAACCCTGCAAAATTTTACGTTCCTAGCTTCTTAACTGCAAAACTTATAGCCCAAAACCCATTTATCGAAACTATCGATTATATGGGAGCTATATGTTTTGTTTTTCCGATCTGGGTGACTTTCACTACACAGGTTACAAATATAATATGTACTAAACCTGCGAAATTTCGTTCTCCTAGCTTTTTGATTGCAAGAGTTATAGCCCAAAACCCATTTATGGGAACAATCGATTGTATGGGAGCTATACGATGTATCGGTCCGATCTTACTGGTTCCGACAAATGATTAATATAATACAAAATGGCGGCTCCATACCAAATTTCATCGAGATATCTCTAAAATTGAGGGACTAGTTTGCATTCAAACAGACAGACGGACGGACAGACGGGCATGGCTAAATTAACTCAGCTCGTCTCCCTGACCATTTCGGTATACTTAATGGTGGTTCTATCTGTTCTTCTTCTCATACTTACAAACATCGGACCAAAGTTTTAATACCATTTCATGTTCATGAAAGGTATAAAAAGTTAAATATCAAAAAATAAGAAAAAATAAAAAATTTGGAAATCCATGAATCGTAAGGTAAAATGCTATCGGTTGGTTAGCTGGCATAAAGTCTAACTAAAACCACAGTTCCAGGTAGTATCTTATCCTTACTAAACAAAATCTGACAATTATAGGGGTTTTAATTAATCATCGATTATGTACCTCAGCGTCGGCGGTCGGATCTCTTGACATAAAACCTTTAGGATTCTGCAATTCCTGCGTCAGCACTGGTATATTCTCATAAGCAGCAAAAACTTCAAAATTAGCAACCACTGATTTGGGTCAAAACTACAACATTTAGTCATAAATTTTGCTATTCCACTATTCAACCTATGGCAAAAAAAAAATAAAAAAAGTGTATTTTCAAAAGCGGACGGACAAAAGATATTCCAAGAGAGAATGTTGAAATGAGACTACAAGAGTTAAGGCTACTAACGAGTTCGCCTCTTTGGGTGGTTGTGTGGTCCCTGCTCGGGCGCCATTTTCTGTTACAAGCCCCTTCAGCCTCTGCACCTAAGATGGGCTTGCAAGGCATGTTTGGTACAAGAGGTGTGTGCACTGGCATTCGTACGGGAGCTTCAGCCTGGGAGGGTTCTTAACACTCGTACCAAACCAAGCCATCATCTGTCAGCTTGGGGGGGCCTAACGAGAACACTAACTTGCACACAGAAACTGTCCGAAAGCTTGATGACCACTACTTACACCCGGAAAACCCCATACCTGGCAGCGCGCATAGAGATTGAACGGCTGCCCTTAACCCACCCTACCATGGCTCTAAGGTGTTAATAGAGCCTCAACAGACCGCCCACACCAACTACGGAATCAGACCAACGATATTAAATTAGAATTCCATTTTATAAAACGTGTTTATTACAATTCAACTCATACTTAATAGTTATAGGATCCGTATCTATAGAAAAAAACCAAACTAAATGAAAACTTAACTCTTTGAGTTTATAATAATCCCTTATCCAATTCTTGGATTATTTACAATTTACCTTAGGGTGTATGGTGATCAGCTGATCCAAATCATCAAATTGCAATTGCTATATACTTTAGGCATGTAGTCAACGACCTTGCCGCTCTCGAAGAGTTGGAGCATTAATGAGAAAGAAAATCAACCACAACTCTTTGGATTTGATTTTGAATTTTGCATGCCAGAGATCACAAAATTCACGCAACGAAAACCAATAAATGCAACAAAACAAAACCCAAGAGAAGATACCTACATATGTATGTATATACTCCGGCGCAACCTTAGCTCCAGCAAACAAAAAAAAACTAGTGCATCTACCCAGAAAAAAATTGGTAATCGCTTATAAATGTATAGCATTCCAGAAGGCATTACCTTTGAATGCATTATAACTCTTTCACTTCTATTATGCATTACCAGTAACGTAGTAGAATAAGATTTCGATGAATTTGTTGGTTTACATTGCCATGCATTTTTCGCTTCCGTGTTGCATTACTGGGAAATATAAAATTCATAGAATCCCGTTAAATTGAAGTCAGTAAGTGAAGTGCTGTTGACAAGTGATCATTAAAAAGTGAGTTTAATAATAAGTAAAAGAAAAAATTCTTTCCAAAAGGCAAATGAAGCGTTTAACAAAAAATAAAAAAAAAGAAAGAGATGCAAAATTTGATAATAATAGTATAAACAATTAAAACATAGTGTTTTTTTACGAATTAATTGAATTACTTAATTTAATTTAATTAAATTTTTTATATGGTTTAATTTGATTTAATTTAACATTATTTAATTTATTATTATTTCTCTTAACTTATTTTTATTTAATTGAGCTGAATTTAATTTATTTTAGCGCTATTTATTTTAATTAGTTTTATTTATTTAATTTATTTCAATTTAATTGATGTGAATTTAGGTTAATTTAATTTGCGACTTAAGAGGGAATTTTAAAATAAAAATTTAAACTTTTTGACACACCTTGTTTTTTTACTCTGTAAATTGAAAAGAGATAGGCACTCTACATTCGCTGCTTTGTAAGGCATTATTGGTTCGCTGATTTTCCAGCTATGGAGCAAGGCATCGTTTTTTCCGTTCTGTGGATGAAGTGCATAAGATCTTCCCCATCCGCTTTTCTGTAAGGTGTTCGTCACTCCTATTTTTTGAATCGTTTCGACAATGTGTGCCCCGTCAGACATTCCCCATTCGCTTCTGTGTAAGGCACTGTTTGATCGCTTACTTTCCATCTATAGAGCAAGGCATTGTTTCTTTCCATCTATGGAGGGAGTGCGTAAGGCCTTCTGCATCCGCTTCTCTGGTAAGGTGTTCGTCACTCGTTTCTCTTGAATCTTTACGACAACGTGTGCCCCGCTCGATTGACGATGATGTAGATTGTAAGGACTTACTCCCAATGATAGGCCCGTGTTAAAGTAATGAATTATAGCAGGGAGAGTGTAAGCGGTTGACAGAGTTGCTCTCCATTCCACTCTCACTTACGTGGTAATCGAGTTTTTTGCTGGGCATCTTCTCTAGCAATACCAAAATAGTTGGTGGGCAAAATGAAATATGTTCACTTACATGTTTTTGGCGGTTACTTTATGTAATCCAACACTGTCCCACGAAGCGAAAAAGGCCTTACTTGCATTGTAACTGCTGTCACTGGTTACCTTAAGGTGCTCATGAACGAATTAGTTAAAAGATATTATGACCAATTTGTCCAACCATTATTCATTAATATATTTCGTTACGCAGTGGGCTATTTGGCTGTCCGCCACAGTCGATATGGAATAAGCGAAGGTCGCTTAATAGGGATTAGCAATTAACCACCATCAAAATGAGTGGGAGCAAAGCAAATACAAAGTTAACAAGAAACTAAGAGTTGAAAGAATGTTGAAATTAAGAGAATCTCTCAAACCTTCATAAGATCTTTAATTTTATTTTACTTTGTTTGGTTGGGAGTAAGAGCATTTAACAGAAAACAGATAAAATGTTAGCTTTTAACATTTTATTTAATTGGGTCAGATTTTGGAAGCTAATCACCTGTAAATCTACATGTTTGTATGTATATAACATAGATATGCAATGACCATATTTTAATGTAAATTTCTTTTTGTTGTCTATAAAATCTTCATGATTATTTTTCCTTAGACTACGGTAAGTATTAAGTTAGGTATTAACTTAAATCGGAAGGGTGCTGGACATATCGTAAGGTAGGTTATAAGGTAAGCAAAACTTAATTTACCAAATTCAATTTAGTTTAAGGCTAAGTAAGTTGTGAAGAAGAAGAAGAAGCAATAGTTAAATGCACGTATGAGACATAGGTTTATCGATATATGTATGCCCATATGCATAAAAAGGTAGGTTTTGGGTGATAGATGTCATTTTTCTTCATTCTGGGTTATTTTCGCAAATCTTTTTGGAAATTAGTTTCTGGCGATCACGAATCGCTAGAACACAAGGGTCATGTGGAAAACCGCGTTTTCCACTGGCTTAATTACAACTTTAGGCTCTTACATCCTTTACTTGATTAAAATCTAAAATCTCATATATATAATGCATGTTATTGGATTCTTAGTTAGGATAAGCTTTTGCTGGTGTTCTTATTAGGTGAAAATCAGGGGGTTGGACTCCGGCCACTTGCCGCCGGCATTCATTAACGTGGTTTCCTATTTGGTGATATTTAACTTAGTTACACGACCGCAACACACTCACGTACACTGCACTTCAATGATAATTTTATGTAGATGATTCTTTGGGCTTAAGCCTGAAAGGGGGATTCGATTTTAACCACTAACACCACAAGTAAAAAGACCACTTCTAAAACTTAAAAGTTTTCTTACCGGGATCTTGAGGAAACTTTGTAGGGAATGCTGGTTGCATGGACCGCTGCCCGTATGGTTGGGGCTTCCAAATGTCGGCTGGTAACTCGCGACTTTAAGTTATCTTTTTATTTTTTTGGTCGAGGGCGCACTTGAAATGCACTATAGAAGTTTGGAAGGTGATGGATTTGCTCCTTACTGCTATACGGTTGTCCAGGAAAAGAACGATGTCAATTCCGGATATCAGCTCGAGATCCATATGTCAAAATTTGACAGATGGATTACCGATAATTATCGTATCGAAAATCATATGTTCGAGTTGATGCTTGACGGAAGTCTAGCTTAGAACAGTGTCAGACATTACAGGGTGTTATGAATGACAGGCAAAACGTTGGTACCATGATCAAAAGTAGGAAAAGTATAAAACTTGAAAAATATATATAGGAAATGTATAAGTATGTGCATGTACCCACGGTACAATACTTAACTATTTCCAAGTATTTAAAAATTGCTTTTACTCGAGTTTTCAAAATCATTCAGCAACTAAAAATAAGCAAAATAAAAACAAGTAAGGAAGCGTTAGTTTTCAGAACGAGATACAAATACCATGACTTGGCACTGATATAGGCCCTTGAATCTTATTTGAAATTTTCTATATCAAAAAAGGGGGCGTGGCTATCATCCACGGCCAGAAAGTAACTTCTGTACCAAATTTCATGCGAATATCTCAAGTTTTACTCAATTTATGTTAATTTATGTGATTTTCGAAATTTCCGACTGGCCAGAAAGTAACCTGTATGCAAAATTTAATGCAAATAGCTCAGTTTTTACTCAAGTTATCGTGTACACGGACGCACAGACGGACGGACATGCCTTAATCAATTCCTCTTTTCAACCTAAGAACTTTCATAAATGGAACTCTATATCTAACTCGATTATTTTGCGCCGCTACATAGTACCGTTATGTAGACAAAATTATAATACCCTTGTACTAGTACGCTGGGTATAATAAAAAAATTTTCATTTTACTTCAGCAGTAGATAAATATATTGAACGGAAACAAGCCGCGGCAATCAGCAAAAAAAAAATTTGAGAGTTTTACTGAGGCTTCAAGCTATTAGCTTTTTGTAATTACGTATGTTTTTTCATTTTTGATATGTTTCAGTTTTTCACAGCCGAATTCATGTTTCGAATTTCTGACTGAATGATAGTAAAACTAGAATTTGTTTGCTTTTTTTCAGCAGCTATTTAAAAATTTCATGGGGAAATAAAAATAATTATACGATGTTGTGGTGCAATTCCTTTGATTGTTACATGCCTTGTTGCTATACCTACATCCGAGAGACAAATGTACGGATGTGTGTATGGAAAAACAAAAGTAAAAGATTCAAATATAAAAACTTCTTCCAACTGAGTCACGCATAATAAAACCACACTAAGACGGTCATCATGGCAGGGCCGCCTTGAACCTACTGCGGGACCTAAGCATATTAGGTAGAGCTCGTGATAATCGATTAATCGAATAATCGAATTATTCGAATAATATAACATTCGATTTTGAAAAATCGATTAGTCAAAATCGATTAATCGTATACCGTCGATTATTCGAATAATCGCGGTTGAACGATTATTTGATTAATCGTTGTTGAACGATTATTCGAAGTTTAAACATCGTATATACAGAAGTGCATAGAAAACTGGCATAATTCAATTAACACGTATTTTATTAACAACTAGAAGGACCCGGCAGACGTTGTTCTGCCCAAATTTAGGGAAAAAATCGCACGATAAATAAAAAAGTTTGGAATATTTCGGTCCCTGGTCCACTTCCCGGAAACTTTACATAAACACTCTCCGGGTTCCTACTGAGCTCTCCTGTAAATATGAACTAAATCGGCGCTATAGTTCCGGAGTCCCGAAACCACATTTTGACCGATAACACTGTTATCGATAAATATATCGAATTGAACCAAAGTCCAAATGAAACCTGTGGTCTTCCCCTTTCGATTGATAGCAATTTCGTGCGAATATTCCAAAGTTTACCCGAAACCACATTTTGACCGATAACTCTGTTATCGATAAATATATCGAATTGAGCCAAAGTCCAAATGAAAACTCCAAATTTTACGGAAACAACATTTTGGCCGATAACTCTATTATCGATAAATTTATCGAAATTTCATGATGCCTGTTACCCATTCCACACTCCTAAGAACCTGTCTGCAAAATTTCGTAATGATCGGACCATTTGTTCAGACGATAAAGAACCACAAACATCCGCAGTCACTCACAAACTTACGTTTTTATATATTAGTAAGATTATTAAGCAGGAACAGCATTAAATAGAATTATACAGCACATTGAATACATTCAGTTGAAAGTGAGAAAAACCATCTCATTCAATATCTTCCATGAAGCGCTTATTGTTGTAAAGAAAAGACAGGAGACTAACATTTTGGGGTGATAAACAGCTTCTTCGTGGGGTAACGATATTTCCAGCTATAGAAAACGTACGCTCCGATTCCGCCGATGTCGCTGGCATACTCAAATACTTCATGGCCAAAGTGAACAGGTCACGATAAACCACACGATGGTTTTTCCACCATGTTAAAGGTGGCATATTATGCCCGATTTGTGGTTCAGCCACATAACAGTCAATTTGAGACACAGGTTGAGGTTTGACAATCGAATAAAAAGTCCATATCGGTTGATTCTATATTTCTTGGTTCCTGTGAAATGGCATTGGTTGCTTGGTTGGTTGCTCTTCTTTAATTTGAAAATCTTCGTCACTGAGGTTTTTATATCTAGGATCGAAAAATGATGCAATTAAAGAAGCCGAAATATTACCCGTAACACAACCAATATCGAATCTTTCATACAAAGAGTCGCGTGCAGCTTTCTTAAATTTTGATATATTCGTATCATCCTCTAAGGATGAAGCCATGTGGGTTTTAATAAGACGGTGAACCAAAGGGCGAACAAACGATAGTGTTACATTTTTCCTGCAGCAGAGTACAGCAGTTGCCTTATCAAACGGCTTTAAAACACTTATTAAATTTCGCATTTCTTCCCACTCACTTTCCCTAATTTCGAGCTTCAGTGCATCTGCTGCTTTTATCACACTTCAGCCAAAACGAGGCAGATAGCATTACGGTTCAGAAGCAATCTTTCACACATGTAATATTTTGAGTTCCATCGGGTTTCGCAGCATTGAATGAGCATGTTTTCTTTCATTCCTAACTGAACTTGTCGGTTCAAAAGTGCGGTTTTTGCTATATTCGACAGGCATCTTTAATAACCATCTGCAAAAGATGGGCACTACATTTTATGCTGTCTCTTACTGTGGAAAGTTGTTCTGATGCAGCATTCATCACCGATGCACTATCGTGGATAATTGCCTGCGTTTTATCGAGTAAATTCCATTCCGCCAGTACACCTTCAATTACGGATGAAATATTTTCGGCATTTGGTCGATCTAGAAACATGAATGTATACGATAGTTTACCATTACATACGTATAAAGAGAATTGCAGAACGCTACTTTTCTTTAAATTTTCCCCAATATTTTCTTAAGCTACAGGGCTTTTTTTCTTGAAAGCCGTTTTCTTACCAATCTCTGAGATTTGAGAGGGTAAGACCTAACAAAGAAAGGACATTTTTTGAATGACCCTAATGTGTACATACCTTCTAATTGCTCATTGCAAAGTGTAACACTGCATAATTCGACATTTTTGTCGATATATTGTGCTTCTATTGAAAGATACACATCTTGCTTTCGTGATGTCCATTCGTCTACAGTAATAGATGCACTTGCTATCTCATTTAAATCATGAGCAATTTTTTCTTTAACGTCATTGTAGATTAATTGGAGTCGAGATCGAATACTCTATTCCGATGGAACTTTGTACCCGGGCTCGACTACCTCCATAAACTCCCGAAAACCAGCGGAAGACACAAAAGATAAGGGCAACATATTTTTCGCTAGTAATTGTGCGGTAGCATGGGATATACTTTCTTGGCGCTCGAACGTACATTCAAGGGAGTCGTCTGCCCTTCTCCTCTTACGGACACGTATGGTAACTGGTGGGGATGTATTAGAAGTTCCAGGTGCACTATATATGTATGTATATGTATTTATATATTATTGGCAACGATTTAACCAGTGTACGAGTATTGTTCATTTCATACTTACATATCACCGCTTTGCTCCTTCTTATGCACTTTCTTTAAGTGAGCATTGAGCGACGAAGTAGAGTTATGGAAGGTTAATACAGCTCCACAAATGGACATTGTCACTTGCTTCCCTTCGCTGCATTTCGTAAAAAAATTCCATACCCAACTAATTTTTTTCGCACTCATTTTTAAAGAAAATCAATTTAAAAGCTTGCAAAGCAAAAGGAATTTTCGTATTTTTGAAAGAAAATTTACTTTTGTTTCAATGAACAAATGTTCGGTTTTGATAAAATTCGAATAATCGTTGAGTGGCGATTATTCGAATAATCGTTGAGTGACGACTATTCGAATAATCTGCGGAAGGCAGCTATTCGAATAATGAAATTCGATTAATAATCGGACTAAAATCGAAAATCGAATAATCGATTAATCGAATTATTCGAATATTTTATAGAGCTCTAATATTAGGATAATGGGAACCCTATGGCCCGGTTTCACCAGTTCGACTTAACTTAGATAAGTCACGATTTTCACTTTTTCATTACCAAACCATCGTCTTCAATTAAGCACTATTTTACCATCTTCCAATCAAAGGGATATGCGGCCTGCGATCTATATATTCCTTGGTGCATTTCTATACATTACCATTTCTCAATGGGTACTGGTATGAAAAATATTACTATGTATAAAACAGCTGACCGGGTTGTTGTGGTCAAAACTATTTAAGTTGGTAAAACCCAAAAGTAGTTTACTCGCAAATCTAGGCTAACTTAAGTCGCGACTTAGTTTTAGTCTTAGTCACGCTGGTGAAACCGGGTCTATGTTTTTGAGAGAACACTTTTTTGGTAGAATAGACAAAGAAAGTCTATAACCAAGGTTAAATATTTATTTTTATTAGATAGATATACATATGTTATATAGTCCAACAAATTAACTCTTTTAGCATTTATCGTTAGTCATATTGCCCTGCGCAGAAATTAGCCTTGGGGGGTTTTTAATTTTGATTTTAATTCGCATACATTTTTCGCTAAGATAAACATATTTGCTGAAACAGATACCCAGACCCATACATCATAAATTTAAGTGTTCTTTAACTTTTCTGAAACTGCATACTCTGATGCCTAAAATTATACCCAAGAAATTTTTTTTGGTTGTACAAATTTTTCTATATTTGATAGGGAATTGATGGCATATCCCACCTAACCAAAAGTGCAAAAAAAGACTCCCTTCGGAGGCATAAAACGCTCATTTCTCAGAACTTTACCTTCCAAAATGAGCTAATTTCAGAGCCCAAATGGAGCCAAAAATAGTTATACGCGGGCACTCCAAACGGAGTCATAAAAAAGAGTCCGATTCCGACGAATTTGGAGCGTTTTATAACTCTTTTTAAATCAACTTCGGACCCTTTTATTGGTGCTTTTCTCAACCTTTTTCGGGGTCGTTTTTTATTTCTTTTGGGGCATTTCGTAGGCCTTTACCGATATTTTTATGAAACTTTATAATTAATAAAAAATAAGGTTTATGAAGTTTTATTGACACAATTCTGAAAATATGAAATGTGCTATGTTTATATCTCTCTACTGACTAAAAAATGCGATCTTAATCTTCACTCATCTGCTCTCCAACGTTCATTTTCTCACAATTCTCTTTACGCCTACAACAAAAGGAGTCAGAAAACACTCGAAATCTCTCATATAATTGAGCCTTGCAGTTCAGTCGCTCTACAATCATTTCTCATATTTTGATGTTTACTTAATAACACTCCGAAAAGGCTACAATTAATGACATGATAATGGTAAGCTGGAATTATCCGCACTTTTGTGAATACATGGCTATAATTAAAGTCCGTTTAACATTGCAACTCTTTGAGGTACGGAAAAGAATTCTGGCAATACTCATGAAAAAAGTAGAAGTCAGCTGGTCACTTGACACAACCATAGCATCATTTGTCCATGAAATCAATTGTACTTGCCCAAATTAGGGACGTGCGATGAAGCGATTAAATCATATTTTAATTAATCGTAATCCTGATTCATCAAAACATAATTTACCAGGTCCTGAATAGTACAGTTTACAGTACTTGTTAATTGTTGTTGTCGGGCAAGTCGGGGTTCAGTCGGGATATGTAAGAGTTTAACCTATAACATTATCCAGAACGGAGTTGGGCCAGCATTAACGTTGTCTCCTTAGGCAACGGGTGGTGTTGTTGCTGGATGAGGGTGAGGGCCTGCCGGTGCACCTTAGGATCAAACGGCGTGGAAATCAGGTGCCGGATCTCATCAAAATGTTTACTTAGATGGCTTCGTATTCTCCTGGGGGGCGGATTCTCGTTGACCAGGCGTCTGTTCGGATGCTGTGGTTTATAGTAGTTGAACAGGAATTGCCTGGTCAACATCTCACTGTGCTCTTTAACGCCGAGCATTTTCGCTTCGTTGTAGAGATGATGCTCAGAAGACATAAGAAGGCACCTAGTGGCCATGGAAGGGCAGAGTTCTGGCAGACCTGAAGCATCGTCCAGTGGGTGTCTGCAAGCCCCGGAGACCATACTGGCGCCGCGTAGCTGCGCACCGCTGACCAATTGCCTTGTATGTAGCTAGTAACGTTTCTTTGTCTTTACGCCAAGTGCTGCCAGCTAGCGACCTGAGAATTTTGTTACGGCTTTGGACTTTATTGGCAATTGCGGTTACATGAGCGCCGTATTTAAACATGTTATCAAACATCACCCCCAAGATTTTGGGGTGTGAGACAGTTGGTAGCTTGACACTATCAACGTAGACGTCTAATTCCATGTTCACCTCCGTTGTCCACGTCGTGAATAGGGTGGCCGAGGATTATACATGGATAAAAAAAAGTAAACTTGAAATACAAATATTTGAAGTAGTAATGGGTTTACAGTCTTAGTACTTAGTGCGTTAAAATTATAAATAAGATAAAAATAAATAATAAGAAATTTTGCCAATAATGTCTAGAATTAGAAAAAAAAAAATTTGTTTAATAAAGTAAATATAAGGATGAATACAAATATTAACTATTTTGTAAACACGGAGAGCGCTTGCCCAATGACCTTGATTACGAGGCTATCAATACTGTGTGAAAGCACACTCGAGGCAATTTTAAAAGCTAGAAGATTAAAAAAATATAGTAAGGAAGAAAAAGAAGCACTAATATGGCCAAACCAATATCGGAAAAATATAGGCATAACCAACCCTTGAAGATGTTAGATACCCGACAACACTAGTAGAAGAACATTTATCACTTGTAACTTATCAGAACAAAATCCTTGCATATAAATAAAGAAATAAAAAAAAAAATGTTTACATTTGTTTTCAATATAATTTGTTTTGTGATGGGAGGCCAGGAATCCAAACTTTAAAAGCCTAACGCTAATGTTGTCAATTCGGTCCAAATAATTGACCACACTGAGGCACTAGATTTTATAAAAATCTTGCTAATAATATTAACAATTTGCAGTTGTCTAAATTTGTTTCTCAAATTGTACTCGACATATAACAAACAGTTAAAGAAGAGATACCAAAGCCGAGCAAACGAACTGGATAAAATCTAATCTTGAATATTTTTTTTATTAAATGGATACTTGGGAAGATATTCGCACAGGGCTATTTGAGGAAAAATTATTAGTAGAAAAATCGTATACATGTATAAACCAAAATAGGGAAACAAAAAAGAAAACAATAGTCAAACATTTGACATTGATAAAAGACAGCTTTAGATTAGGTAAAGAAATAAAAAATATTTTCTTACCTGAGTTCGATGGCAAACCCAAAAACCTACCAAGTTTTCTGGATGCTCTTGACATCCTTGAGCAAATCAAAGATGGTCATGAAGCCAATGCAGTATCAAAGATTAAAACAAAGCTAAAAGGTACCGCAGGAAACTATATAAGCACAGAATCATTGATTATAGATATTAAAAGAAAGCTACAGACAGCTATAAAAGGAGAATCAGTCGAAGTTTTGTCAGCAAAACTCCTGAACATCCAACAACGCAGTAAAACCGCAAATCAATACACTGCTGAAATTGAAAAGCTCACAAAATCATTAGAAGGAGCATATATATCTGACGGACTTATACCAGAGTTAGCAACTAAATACGCTACACAATCAGCGGTAAAAGCAATGTGCAAAAACTGCTCTAAGGAGAAGGTTAAGGTTATTATGCAAGCTGGTACGTTCACCTCTATGAACGAAGCCATTTCTAAGTTCTCTAATAGCTGTACTGAAGTAACCGGTAATCCAAATTCGGTGTTGCATTTAACTCGCACACAAAATAATTATCGTGGTAGTTTTCGAAGAGGCTACCGAAGTAACAGTTACATAGGAAATCAAAATCGTAGATATTACAATAATTCTACGCGTAATACACAAAGTAATAATTTCCAAAATCGGAATAGAACTTTTGGAAATCAAAGCCGAACCAATCAGAATAACATACGCAATGTACGCAATTGCAACCAACAGGAAAGCCAACCAGATCCACTCCAACAATAGATAAACTAATATATACATTCAATTTACATCTAAACAGCTACATATCTTCCAGAACAACTCTGAATAACTCTTTTTCAACTCTCCTAATAGACACAGGAGCAGATATCTCTATCAGGCGCGTATTCAGGGGGGGGTTTCGGGGGTTCAACCCCCCCCCCCCGAAATTTCCGAAAATTAAAAAATACATATGCGTCTGTACTAGAATAATTACTCTATTCACTTTTAAAATCCATGTAAAGAAAGTAGCATTAATAGCAATAATGAAATAAAGAATAAAATTAAATAATATTTCACACTGAGAGAAGTTATTGGTAGTCGCTAAACAATTGTCAGAGTAAGTTTGAGAGGTCACAACTAAATTCCTGCAACGGTTCACTCACTTGGCCCTTTAAGAAATTCGCGCAAAACTATCAGACTTGTTCTGCATAAGATCAACTTAGCATCTCAACTACATAGCATGTTAACAATAGCAAGAGTGATTCGAACTCAAGTCTGTTGAAATTCAAATTAACTGCTTTTCGAGTTATGAATACAGCGGGCAAAAATCGTAAAAATGAGTGTCTCTCGTTGTTGTAGTCACGGTTCCCATAAGCTTAACCAAAAAAAATGACCAAGAAGTTAAAAAAACTTACCAAAAATTACCAAGCAGTACACAACGCAGTCGTATTGAATTATCAGAGAAAGTAACAATTAAATAGTACTTATACTTGTGAGGTGATAATAAAAAGTGACGCTAATTTGGCAAAAAAGGATTGAAAAAATTTAAAAGAAAGCCCGGTATGCTGTTGAAAAGAAAATGCTTAAGAAATATTTTCAAGAATTTCTTGACTATGAAATTGTCATGAATAGCCAACAAATGTTGACGTTCCGTTTTGCATGTTGAATAATTGCAATTTTCCGCTTTTTATATGAATTTCAATGTTATTTTATTATATTTTTTGTTTTTATTTTTCCGAAGCTTCAGTTTTTCTTCAAGAAATAAAGCGACAACTATTTACTTCTTGCCAAAGCCTGAAGAAATCCTACAAAAAAATTTCAAAACAAACAATAAAAATAAATATTGTTTTGTACACGGCTAAAAGATTTAGCCTAGATTTAAAACTTTTTGGGGCTACATATACACCTAGACCAGTATGTTTGCGTTCAAAGTGTTGTTTGGAATTTCCAGCAAGATTAACTTCCTTTGACTAATTTCATTATTTTTGTATGAAAGAATGTGCAAAAAAACAATAAAAATACTGCGACTCAAAGTTAAGAACGTTGTGGAAAATTCATGAAAATTCAAGCAAACTCGAAAAAATTTCATAAAAATTTCTAACTTTTTAGTAAATATGTTTAAATTTTTTCGAGTTTGCAGTTTTGTGGCCCGTTCAATTAAAGTGAACAAAGATAGCAATCTTAAGCCGCTAGAAGAATTACTAGATTTTTGACAATTTTTTTTCTAGCAAAGTGCATTATCTTCCATACAAATTTATAAGCGTAATATTTTTATATTGAAGAAAATGCTCTTGGTCGGCTTTTGACAATTGAACGAGCAGCAAAACTGCATACTCAAAAAAAATCAAAAAAATTTTACGAGAAAGTTAGAAATTTCAATGAAATTTTTTCGATATTTCTTAAATTTTCATGAATTTTCCACAAACTTTTTAACTTTGATTTGCAGAATTTTTATTAAGTATTTGCACATACTTTCATTCAAAAATAATTAAATTAGTTAAAGAAGTTAATTTTACTGGCAATTCCAAAAAAACCCTTTGAACGCAGACATACTGGTCTAGGTGTATGACCAAATTTGGTTTAGAATTAAATTTACGCCGGTTGTCATAGAAATGCGCCTAAATAAAAATTATTTAAATTTTATACCGAAAATGTTGTTAACAATTTTTTATGTTTTTTTTTTTAAATGTTAGGTCTCGAACCGACGTGCCCCAAATCAGTGCGCAATACTCTACCTACTGAGCTACAGCGCACTCATGAATTTTGTGCGAAAAGTGCAGTGTTTGTTTATCCTGGTGAAGTTTTAAATCTAAACCGCAAAAAATTGAGAAAGGTTTGGAATTTATTACCAAACAGTTTTAAAAATTGTGCAAACCAATGAATGGTTTAAAATTAAGGCTCAAATTTTTAGCCGTGTAGAAAGAGGAAATTTTCAAATAAATAAAAGTATAAATATGTAATATGTGAAAATATAAATATGTGTGTATTTACAGGTAATTCTTATTTACTGACACTTTGGCCAAAACCCCCCCCGAAATTTTTTTCTGGCTACGCGCCTGATCTCTATTATTAAAAAAGGTCAAATTGATAGTAATATCACCATTAATACTTCACGTACAACAGATTTAAAAGGCATTGGTCAAGGCATAACAACTACATATATTTGGAACAGTTGAAGCAGATTTAAAAGATGATTATCTCCTAATTAAGCATAAATTCCACATAGTTGAAGATAATTTCCCAATCCCATGTGAGGGAATTTTAGGACTCGATTTTAAAAAGAAATACAATTGCATTTTGGAATATAATAAAAATGGAGACAATCTGATATTACGCCCAAATGACTACAACGACAATGTAGTCATTAAGATGACAAATAAACCGTCTATCAATAGCATTACAGTACCCGCTAGATCGGAAGTCATTAGACAAATATACATAGTAAATCACAATCCCGAATTATTAATACCACAACAAGAAATAGAAAAAGGAATTTTGCTTTGGAAGCTGGAAAAGAAAATTACGCAGCAGACGCACTCTCACGCATAGATATCAAAGACCTAAAAGATATGTCAGTACAGGCTTGTAAGATTTTAAAAGTTACGACAAGATCGGAAACTAAAAAGCCTACCAGTAATATTAAAAAGAAATCGTAAATCACAAAGAGAACCCAATAATATATGAAGCGCTGTACAAATACGAAGTTATAAAGCTAGCCCAGCTCGTTTTCGATCCACCGAAATTAAATTTCAAAAAAGGAAAGAAAATTTGTAGTGAAATAAATACTAGCGACCTAATTGTTGAGGCGAATATTGATTTTGGTCAATTCTTTACCAGGCTTAGCAGAGAAGCCGGCAATTTAGGAATTAGAAAAATACAGTTGTCCTTAGGAGACAAATTGTTTAAATATAATCATACTCGAGTAAATGAATTTAAAGCAATTGGTACCAAAGTTCTCAAAAATTTAACAATTGCATTGACTCCGGAGGTTATGCATGTTACAGAAAAAGAAAATATTAAAAAGATTCTTCAAAAATATCACGACGATCCTGTTTTTGGTGGCCACCCAGGAATAAATCGTTACGTTAAATAAAATCAGACAAACATACTACTGGAAAAATATGAAAAATGACATAAGAAAATATATTAAGAAATGCGATGAGTGTAATAAAAATAAAATATTTACATAGAAATCTAATGGAGCCTCTGACGATAACAGAAACGCCAACAAAAGCGTTCGATACAGTACAAATAGATACCATAGGACCTCTCCCAAGGTCAATAAATGACAATGAGGAATTGTGTAAACTTCTGAAAATCGAACATAAAACTTCAACACCTTATCATCACCAAACGTTAGGCACGGTGGAGCGAAACCATCGAGCATTCAATGAATATATGCGTTCCTATATATCCATTGACAAAGACAATTGGGACGAATATTTTAAATATTTTGCGTATTGTTATAATACAACACCATTTACAGTACATGGTTATTGCCCTTTTGAATTAATTTTTTTAAAAAACCTCAGACTTACGAATTCCTACTAGAAAATACAGTCAGCCCATTATATAACTATGAGGCATATGACAAAGAAATCAAATAAAGGCTACAAGTAGGTCAACAAAGAGCTTATAAATTAGTAAAAGAAGTATGGAAAAGCAGAAAATTAGTTATGATAGGAAAGTACAATATAAGGAGATAAATATAGGAGACATAGTATTAGTAAAAAATGAAGCAGGTCATAAGCTAGACAATAGGTATATGTAAGGGGCCCTTTAGAGTAACAAATATAGATAAGAAAAATAACTACAGTTTAATTCCATAGAGTAGAAAATATTGATAAAATAAATAATTCCACTTTAAGTAATGAAAATAAGAAAATCATAGTACATAAAAATAGAATAAAATTAATAGAATAAGTATTTAGCGATTTGTTTCTCTAAGCAAATACAAAAACATTCGAAAAGAATTTTATATGCAAAATTAGATGTCATTGTGTACAAAATAAAAACACAAAAATAACATAAAAACACAGTTATGTAATCTCAAATTCAACATTGCAAACAAACAAACATTTATTGTACCCAAAAAGGCTCAAATTATTAAAATAAATCTATTTCATAAACATGAACCAACATTTGTCAAAAATGCTAAACATTTTTTATAAGTTATTGTATTACGCAGTTGAAAATAAAATAAACAAACCAAAAACATTGTAACATAAGTAATAACCAGACAGAACATAAAAATTTTGTAAACAAACAGCAAACAATAAAAATCTTTAAGTGTCAAATGAAATTTATGCTCATAAACTAATTGTAGAAATGTACAAAAAAAAAAAAACCCACTTAAGTACTTCACAGCTTTAAAATCGTTCATATTATTCACGATTTTTTTAGGAAAGGAGGTGTACTATATCAGAGAAAGACGCCAACAATAGCAAAGACACACGCCGACTTCCAACCGTTCCGCTGTGTCAACGTATTTCTAATTACGTTGAGTTTCTCACGCTGCCCAAAAGTACATGAGCGGCACAAGCGATGGAGTGGTATTAGTTGTCATATGCTGGTCATCACTGGCACCTCCACGCTTGGTACATGCACTGAAAAAAAAATCTGCAGTATACGGCCGTCAAATTGATAGTAAACCCTGTCATTTTTCGTCCAACAGTGGGTAACATAAATTTTGAACCGCTATCATTCTTCGAATATACTATCATATTGACATGAATTACTGTAAATTTTAAAGTGGACTCATATCATTATGCAAAAATCACATGTTTTTACTGCCAATTTTACAGTAAATACTGTAATATTTACAGTATTACCATCAATCGCTTGAAAGTGGTTTTGATATGTTACTTTCAATGTACACTTTCAACTTTTTTATTTCAGTGTGTATATATGTATGCGACTGCATTGCTCAGTCCCGCTATAGATATGTTTGTATGTACGTTGGTGACTGCACTGAGATATATGAACACAGAGCTATGCACATATGTATGAATATATGTGCATAGCGTTAGAGTTAGAGTAAATATGTATATGTATATAAGAATTAGAGTAAATATGTATAAGGAAATGTTTAGAATAATCCTATCCTACTAATATTACATATAAATGCGAATGTAGCGATGTTTGGATGTCCAGACGTTTGCTTTTGTTCCCTAAAAACGTGAGAAAGGCAAGACGGATTTTGTTGAAATTTGAGACGCCTACAGGTTATAGTCTGGAAGGAGCTATAGGCTATTTTTTTTTTACCCTGCTGGGGACCGTTACTTTTCGAAATTTTTTTATTCCATATAACTCTAAGTATATTGAACCTATACTTATGATATTTCGCATATAGATATAGAAAGATCGTACAATATGGGTATCAAACGAAAGGGGAAAGCCCCAGGATTAATTTGTACTTCGACATATTTCGATAAATTTATCGATGACTGAGTTATCGGTGAAAATATGATTTCCCAAAAACCTTAAACTTGCCCTACAATATGGGTATCAAACGAAAGGGGAAGGCCCCAGGTTTCATTTGGACTTCGATATATTTCGATAAATTGGCCGATAACTGAGTTATCGGTGAAAATGCGATTGCCGGAAACCTCTATATTACACTACAATATGAGTATCAAACGAAAGGGGATAGCTCCAGGTTTCATTTGGACTTCGATATATTTCGATAAATTTATCAATAACTGAGTTATCGGTGAAAACGTTATTGCACAAAAACCTTAAAATTACCCTACAGTATGGGTATCAAACGAAAGGGGATAGCTCCAGGTTTCATTTGAACTTCGATATATTTCGATAAATTTATCAATAACTGAGCTATCGGTGATTGCCCAAAACACTTAACATTACCCTATAATATATGGGTATCAAACGAATGCGGAAGGCCCCAGGTTGCATTTGTACTTCAATATATTTCGATACATTTATTTATAACTGAGTTATCGGTAAAAATGCGATTGCACAAAAACCTTAATATTACCCTGCAATATGGGTATCAAACGAAAGGGGATGGACCCAGGTTTCATTTGTACTTCGATATATTTCGATAAATTTATCTATAACTGAGTTATTGGTAAAAATGCGATTGCAGAAAAACCTTAATATAATCCCCTCAACGTTACCAACGAATACCGCAAAAGAAAGTTTTTGAACACCGGTTTTCAATACTCTTTTTTCAAAATTTTCAAAATATTCGAATTTGGTAAATTCTTCAGTAGGCAATAATATTATATAATATTATATATACTTACATCCCCAGCAACGCCGGGTACCCTGCTAGTTTAGTATAAATAAGAGCAAAGCATTTCAATAAAGCTATTTCAATTGTTTTATTTAATTCAACGACCTGTACAACAGGGGGAAGGCACCAGTCTTCCAGGTCCCTTAGTAAGTGCGCATGGTTGACCGTGTCGAAGCCAGATCAAGACAAGATTAAAAAATAATAAAATGTAATCGAAAAATAATTTTACTACTTTCGAAGATTACTTTTGATTGGTTTTGATAATTTTTTTCATTTTGCGAAATTATGGCAATACTGTTTCATGATAGTTATTTTTTTTCACTTTTTCTTGTTATTATTGATGCTCATCGGTTGAAAGCGAAATTTTTTTCAAATGCGTTTTATGGAGAATTTCTATTCTAAAGCCAGATATCCATAACGGAAAATAAATAAGTAACTCTATTGAGTATTTTTTTGAGCTCCAAACAATCAACGTGTCAAAGTCAACGTGTCAAATAAGCGACATAATGACAAGTGTTTTTCTTCTACGAAATATTTTTAGTTTTGGCGATTGCAACGTTATTTTAGGGAACTATTCAATTGATAACCTGTTTCCATTCTCCACGATTCTGCATTCTTCTTATAAATCACGGGTTGGTGCTCTATTTGTATAAAATACTAGCAGAGACCCCGCGAATTTTGTTCCGCTAAAAATAAGTTATTCCTGTTGAGAAACTTTAAAGTGTTCATTGTGGCTTTATCTATCCTGTATATATAAAAACGAAATGTCTTTCGTATTACCGCGATGCCTGTTCAAATGGCTAAGCCGTTCTCAATTCTGTAAAAAGTGGTTTCTTGGGGCTTCTCTGCGGAAGGTGAATAGAAACAAGTAAGGAAGTCTAAGTTCGGGTGAACCGAACATTAAATACCCAGCGTTAGTTTTCAGAAAAAGGGGGCGTGGTTTTCATCCGATTTCGCCCATTTTAAAAACCAATCTATGCCGAGCCTAAACAATAGCGAATTTGGTGGGAGCGGCCACGCTCCTTGCTTATAAAGCTTTAACCGCTTACATGAGCGGAAAAGAA
Source organism: Sphenella marginata (assembly GCA_951509765.1). Classification (NCBI taxonomy): domain Eukaryota; kingdom Metazoa; phylum Arthropoda; class Insecta; order Diptera; family Tephritidae; genus Sphenella; species Sphenella marginata. Next base: position 16,736,337 of record OX608078.1, read on the forward strand.
GGCGTGCCATGCCCATAACTTTTAACGTATTTTGTGAAATTTTTCGATGTACGGATATATGTGTCCATTAATCAATATTTACCTAATTTTAAAAAAGTGGGTGGTGGCACGCCCACGGATTTTATTATGTTGTTTGTCCCTATTGAAGATCAGTTTTCATTGCAGATCTTTATGATACTTTCACAGTGGCTTGTTAATAGTGAAATGTTGATATTTTGTTTATTCACTTGTGGGCGGTTCCACGCCCATTTTCCAAAATATTACCAAAAAACCTTTAAACATCACTAATAACATCATCAGGTGAATGAGTGTACTAAATTTTAGCATTATATCTTTATCAGTTAAACAGATATTGCATATTCCGGTTTCCTAACTCTCGTTTAGAGAACTTTAGTCCAAAAAGGGGCGTGGTCGTTCACCGATTTTTCTTATTTTCTGTGGTAGTACTCTACATAAACATAACATGCCTGGAACCTAGTTTCGTAAACCTATCTCACACCGTTCTGAAGTTATTGGCAGTCAAATTTGAAAATTGCTTGACTCATAAGTGGGCGGTGCCACGCCCACTTTCCAACATTTTGCAAAAATAATGTAAAGAATATGAAAATTGATGTATGTACCAAATTATATTATTATAGCGGTATCAGTTAATTTTATATGGACTTTTCAATATTTCCACCTCCTTTCAATATAACTTTTATAAAAAAGCAGGCGTGGTCGCCAAGCGATTTCGTTTATTTTCTATATCTGAATTTAACACAACAATAGAATGCCTTCTACAAAATTTCGTTATACTAGCATAAACTGTTCTCAAGTTATTAGGAGTCAAAATTTTAAAATTTCTTCAAATATATGGGGGCGGTGCCACGCCCCTTTTCAAAAAATTTGGTAAAATCCGCCTTAGAACATATAAATCAATACATATTGCAAATTTTATCATTGTAGCTGCTTCTGATATTGAATTAACCCGTTTTATACGTTTTTCGAAATTTTCGATATCGAAAAAGGGGGCGTGGTTATCATCCGATTTCGCCCATTTCCAATAGCCACCTACCTTGGCCAGAAAGTAACCTGTATGCAAAATTTCATGCAAATATCTCAATTTTTACTCAAGTTATCGTGTACACGGACGGACAGACGGACGGACATGCCTTAATCAATTCCTCTTTTCAACCTAAGAACTTTCATATATGGAACTCTATATCTAACTCGATTATTTTGTGCCGTTACATAGTACCGTTATGTGGACAAAATTAATATACCCTTGTACTAGTACTAGTACGCTGGGTATAAAAATAATATTCAAAACTTTTTAATTTTGCTGCCGAAAAATTCGGAAAGCTGAGACCTCACAATTTCGCTATTTTCTTGCGTTTTCAGTACATTTTATACCACAAAACTACCGAATCGGTTTTGGTTTGTGTTCGGAACATGCATCAGCGCTTTAAAGGGAAACCTTCCTACCATAAATTTACTTACGGGGTGGCGCTGGAGCTTTTCAAAAGTCAAGTCACGTCAATATAAAATTATATTGAAATTGAAATTCAAATTGCAACCAGTGTTGCCATTTTAGCTTTTTTCAAGCTAGATGTAGCTTTTTTTTTCGTTTAGCCGGAAAAATTTAATTTAGCTTCTAACTTTTTTTTAGCCCTTTTTCGATTTTTTTTTTAGCTTTTTTTAGCTTTTTTCTAAGATTAACAAAATTCGATAGTATAAAAATTGTTAATCTAGTCTCTACAAAGTATGTATGTATACTGTGTTTCCGCTTAACACTGAATGGCAGCACGAACAATCGATTATTGCACTGTTCTTTTCACCGCCAACATTTACATGTATGAATGCAAAATAATTTTCGAACATTCCTAACGATTCCCGCCGCGTTGTTGCATCGAGTAAAATTTGCAGAAATATGGAAAGGTAAGTTAAAATTGTGTAAAAATTTTTAAATTTATGTTATTATACCTATTAGATATTTTAAAAAAGCTGTGCCGCTCCAATAGAGGCATCTTCGAGTGAAGACGACAATTTGAATGAAGTTGAACCGAAACAAGTAAGGAAAGGGCTGTCTTCGGCTGTGCCGAAGGCTTTATACCTTTCATGAATGCTAAACCACACTTATCGGAACAATCGATTGTATGGGAGCTATACGTTATGTTGGTCCGATCTGGCTGATTTTGCCTACATATGTTACATGTATAATATGTAGCAAACGTGCAAAGTTTAACGTTCCTAGCTTTTTAACTGCAAAAATTATAGCCCAAAACCCATTTATCGAAACTATCGATTATATGGGAGCTATATGTCATGTTGGTCCGATCTGAGTCATTTTCACTACACACGTTGCAAATACAATTTGTACTAAACTTGCAAAATTTTACGTTCCTAGCTTTTGAATTGCAAGAGTTATAGGCCAAAACCCATTTATCGGAACAATCGATTGTATGGGAGCTATGCCTTCTATCGGTCCGATCTTGCTGGTTCCGACAAATGATTAATCCTATGCAAAATGGCGCCTGCCTGCAAAATTTCATCGAGATATCTCAAAAACTGTTTGCGTTCAAACAGACGGACGGACGGACGGGCATGGCTAAATCAACTCGCCTCATCGCCCTGATCATTTCGGTATACCTAATAGTGGGTCTATCTCTTCTTCTTCTCATACTTACAAACATCGGACCAAAGTTATAATACCATTTCATGTTCATGAAAGGTATAAAAATACTGAAAGGTAAGTGCGTATATACATACATATCTACCTATGTACGTATGTATGTTTGTATGCACAAATGCATTGCATACTTTCAAGAAAGTTCTAAGAGTTTGCCGTTTAACGTAAATATTATAATAAAAGCAGCGAAAATCACATTTATTTTCGTTTATTGATAAATTTAACGTTAACATGCAGCCCTGAAGTAACTACCCTGCAGGGAATGAATCTAACGTAAAAGTAACTTTAAGTTGAGTACAAATCAACTAGGTTTGACTATTTACTGTAGATTTTCATGTAGGCGGACTAACTATTTTTGTTCGGCGATGGCCGCAATCCGGTCAACTATGGTTACCTCTGCATGACATCTCAACCAACTTTTCACCACGAACTACTACTTTTCAACCACAAAATAGTCAATGGCTATTTTTTGACTACATTTAAACCAGCTATAGGCTAGTTTGTTTGATACTATATATAAACTATTTAGAAGGATAGTAGAATCTTAGTAGCTACTAAATACCAGATTTAAACCCATGTATTTAAACCAGCAAGTAGCTAGTGAAGTAGATAAATACTAATGGAAGCTATTTAGAAAGGTGGTAGTTTATAGCTGCTAAAAAGCACATGTAAACCCGTTATTAAAAAATTACTTTTGCTTTTACAAATTCACATTTTATTTTTCGCAAACTTCAAGCTGTGTAGTTGTGTTTATATTTTGCTCTGTGCTTTTATCTAAAAATTTAATCATATTTGTCATATATCTGTAAATTTTGAGGTTTAAGATTAAAGTTTATGAGTTGAATACTTAATGTGCTTCACTACTTGTTGTGAAAAGTGTAAATTCTTGATAAATTATTGAAAATTAAATAATTATAAATTCATTCTATTGAATTTGTGTGTGCCGAGTTGTGTTTTTGCATATTGTATTTGTTGCTTTTGAAAGGCTTACATTTTACATTGTAATTGTTGTTGTGCGCTGACTTGCTTTTCTTTTTCTCACTCCTTTTTCGTTACAGCTGTTTGCGTGGTTTGTTAAACGTCAAGTACAGTGTGTTTAAAACTGTTCGCTCAGTACATTGCCTTCCAAATTGCCAGGGTTGTTTTTATAGCTTTTTATTTTTAACTACTAAATTTTTAACTACTAAATTTTTTTTTAATTTTATAATTTTTTTTTAATTTTTAACTTTTATAATTATTAATAATATAATGTCATGCACGTTTGAAAAATGCCAGATAAAAAGCGAGTCGGAGCGCTTTGTAGCATGCTGGCTGTGTGATGCACTTGTCCACGCAAAGTGCACTGGCTTAACTGGTAGAACAGCTGATCTTATTAATGATGGAAAAGGTCTGCGCTGGTCTTGTTCAAAATGTAGATCGACGGAAGTTGATCTTTGTAAGGTCTTTCGACATATCAGAAACGGGTTTTCCGAGATCAGCAAAGACTTTTCTTTGCTGACCGAAAAATTCAAAAAATATGAAAACATTTTGAAAACGTTTGGAAATCTGGACAGATCGCTTCAATTGGAAAAGTCTATCAATCGTGATGACGAGCGCGAGCCTGCTCCTTTATTAGAGCCGAACTTGCCGCAAGCCATCGAATTGATAGACTTGGCGTCCCCAATTCCAAGCACATCTGTTCGGGCAACGTCCAAGAACCCTCCAAAGACATCCTCTAAAAAAAATCCGGATCCTCCCGTTATTGTAATTGAGTCTGAAAAAATTGCTAGGAAGTTGGTTGTGGTCCCTCGCAAAAAATCTATTTTTGTGTCTAGGTTCCATCCTGACACTACAGAAGAAGATTTAATGTACCATATTTCGACTAAAGTAAAAGATCGTAACTTGACTATTAAAAAGTTTAATTTCACGTATCAGAGAAATATGCCTTCATTTAGAATTGATGTCGCTGAAAAAGATTTCGACGCTCTTTTGAATAGTTCTTTTTGGCCCCCCGGTGCTCTTGTGCGGGAGTTTGAATACAGACCAAATAGGAATGTTCAAAATGTAGCAACAATCTCTCGTGATAACGTTGAGCCAAAAAACTGAGTACTAAAACCATGACTATCTTTTATCAAAATGTCAGAGGTTTAAATACCAAACTAACCGATCTTCATTTGAAATCTTTTTGTTGTAACTATAACGTAATTGCTTTTACCGAAACTTGGCTAAAACCTCACGTTTTCAACTCTGAATTTTTTTGTAACGAATATCAAGTTTATAGAAATGATCGCTTGAACAGGGTCGGGGGTGGAGTTTTACTTGCAGTTCATTCCTCAATACCTTCAGAGGAGGTTGATTTACCTAGCATTGATTCCATTGAGTTCAAATGCATCCGCATTCAGCTAGCAAATGTCTCCATGTACTTATTTGTTTGTTATATCCCTCCAGCATCAGATCTTGCTTTGTACTTACAAGTTATCTCTTTGCTCAAAACGGTTCACTTTTTGACTAAAGATTCTGACTCGATGATTGTTCTGGGTGATTTTAACCTACCTCATATATCGTGGAAAATAGTCGATGGAAATATTATTCCAAATCCTTCCAGACCGGGCTTCAATTACTTTTTGGATGGAATTTCCGATCTCTGTCTTAATCAAATAAACGTTACAGAAAACAAGTTTGGCAAAGTCTTAGATTTAGTTCTTGTCGATGATAAAAATAAATTTTCTGTATTTAAGTCGTTGCGATCCGCTGGTTTTACCAGAAGACGTCTACCACCCTTCTATGGAAATATTTCATGAGACCTTAAGTAATGCTCAATGTACACAAGGCTGCTCAAGTTGTAACTTTGATTTTAACTTCTCAAAAGTCAACTATAAGAAATTAAATAAAGAACTGTCTAAAGTAACTTGGCCTGAGGTGTGTGGCGATATCGATTCAAACGTTTTACATTTTAATCAAACTATTTACAACATATTTGAGAAGATTGTTCCTAAACGTAAAATAACATATGATCATCCAACGCAGGCTTGGTTTACTAAAGAGCTTATGATGCTGAAAAATAGAAAAACGCGTTCTTTCAAATTATTTAAGAAATCGGGATTAAACAAACACTACTTGTTGTATTCTGGTCTACGTAAGAGGTACATCGACTTAAATAAAAAGTGCTATAAAGCCTATATCTCTAAAACAAAAAGGGACATTATTCGCAATCCGAAGTCATTTTATGATTTCGTAAATTCTAAACGAAAAGTAGTGGGATTTCCCTCAGCCATGAAATATAAAGACATTTTATCTAGCGATAATCAAGATATCGCAAATTTCTTTGCGCAATTTTTCACTTCTAACTATTCTGCCGTCACCAATTCTGAGTTTCTAAATTATCCCTATGAGCTACATGGGAACAATTTAATTAATTGTCCAACTATATGCGCCAATGATGTTCTTGTTTGTCTGAAAACCTTGAAAGAATCTTTTAAATGTGGTCCTGATAGGATTCCTACATGCTTCTTGAAGAAGTGCGCTAACAATATTTACAAACCCCTTACCAATTTGTTCAATCTGTCACTAAAGTGTGGTGTTTTTCCAACAGCATGGAAAGAGTCGTTTCTTCTACCGCTTCATAAAAGCGGAAGCAAGGCTTCTATTGAGAACTATCGTGGCATAGCAAAGCTGTCTGCCATCCCAAAAGTGTTTGAAGCTATTGTTACTAATCAGCTTACGAATCCTATCTCTACCTTGATTTCTGACTGTCAACACGGGTTCTGTAAGGGAAAGTCCACCGTTACAAACTTACTTGAATTTACAAATCATGTCTCAAATGGCTTTAGAAAAAATCTGCACACCGACGTTATTTATACTGATTTCAGCAAAGCTTTCGATAAAGTGTCACTCGTTACTTATTCATAAACTAGATCAGCTGAGTTTCCAGCCGGGTCTCAATCGCTGGATCTCTTCTTACCTTAGTGACAGAACACAAAAAGTAGTGTTTAAAAACTGTGAATCCGATGTTATTAATGTCTCCTCTGGAGTTCCTCAAGGAAGCCATCTGGGCCCGATTCTGTTCTTGTTGTTTATAAATGACATTTCAACAGTAATAGAATTTTCGAAAATGTTAATGTATGCCGACGATGTAAAGCTTTTCATGTCATTCGCATCATCCGAAGATAGCAATAAGCTTCAATCAGATCTAAATACACTAGTTACTTGGTGCGATTTAAATTATATGCCGCTTAATCTAAAGAAATGTAAATACATGCGTTTTTCGAGAGGAATTTCACAGCCAGCTTCCTATACAATCAACAATTATAGTCTTGAGCAAATGTATGATTTTGTTGACCTTGGGGTTACCACATTAACGTAACAGTCAATAAAGCTAGAGGCGTTCTAGCATTTGTTAAACGATGGTCTAAAGAATTTAGCGACCCTTATGTAACTAAAACTCTCTTTACTACTTTAGTCAGACCGATACTTGAATACAATTTTTACTATTTGCCTTAAGAGATCTTCACTGGGATCCCTTGTATAATTTGCCATCGTATACGAGTCGCTTAAAACTAATGAATCTTCACAGCCTTTCTAGTCGGAGGGAAATGCTTGGAATTGTCTTCATGATTAAATTACTAAATGGTTCAATCGTAAGCCCGTTTCTTTTGAGCGAAGTGAACTTCAATGTACCTTCTCGTCCATCAAGACATTTTAAACCACTTATCTTGAAACAGTGCCGAACTAATGTTGAATTAAATGAGCCTTTTCGTTGTTTGTGTCAAGATTATAACTCCCATTCTGGTACGTTTGATATTTCAGACTCACTATACAGCATAAAAAAGTCAATTATTTCTATCCTAAATACATAGCAACAATTTTTTTTCATATCCTTTGTTTCTTATCTTTATTCTTAATAATTAACTTTTCGCTGTCAACTAATGATTTATTAATTGTGTAATCTTTTTTACTTAGCTGATGAGGTTTTCTCTGTAGCTGAGCAGTTTTAGATCTCGACGATTAACAAACCAAAGCCTTTCAAAGACTCGGCACGAAAGAACAATCCGCGCGTCATGCGGATGCGCCCCTCGCGCCGGTCGGGCGGGATATGGTGGGTAATCCGTTGGGCATTATTATTATATATCTTTTTTCATTTTTTAATGTATTCTTTCGTTATTAAAAAAATCATTTTTGCTTTTACAAATTCACATTTTATTTTTAAATATATGCTCGTATTAATAAAAATTAAATTAATTCATTTTTTAATGTATTTTGGTTTTGTATAATAAAAAATAGTAGTTATACAGTAATATATGTACCTATATCAATCATTTGATATTTGTGGTTTGATGAGTGGACTTCAAATCTAAGAGGATTTGACATTTAGTTATTTATCGTTTGATATATGAACTTTTTGGAAAAAGAAAAGTAATAACAACTCATGAGACAAAGACAAATTATATAAGCGGGTTGAACAAAACAAATACAGTAATGAGCAATATAAGAACTAATTTTTGTTTACATTTAAAGGTTATAATAATAATACCTAAATGTTTACGAAGTCAGTTTGGCGTTACGATTTTTCTCTGCCGCTTTTTTTAGAGATACTTTGTGAAAATGCCTTTGTTTTACTACGGCAAATGCACGCCGGAGTTCAGTCGTTGGATCCGGACTATCAATTGCAACTGTATGGAAACAAAAGTATCGTTAAAAACATGGCTGATGTATGTTTGTTATGTTATTTGTATACCTAGTAAAGTATCGAAGAACTGGCGATATTCCTTCAGCCCTTGCTTTCCATGAATTCCATCGATGTTCATGGCTATGATGGCATCTGTGCTGAACACACTATCCATCTTTTTGGATAATTTTCCATTTAGTCGCGTTTTTAGCGCTTTGATCTGCCAAAGACATGAAATAAATTTATTATGTAAACAGTTACATATGTATGTATATATGAAAAAGTATGTTTATCGTAACTCACGGAAATACCCATATGTACATATACATAGAGTATGGTTGCATATACCCTACCAACCATACGCAGATAAAAAAATGGATATCCACAAATGAGGATAAAAAAGTGGATAGTTTTCTATGGGCCGCGTGCAGATATTATCCACATTCCCCATGTAAATTTCGTGTACGTGTGACCTTGCATCACCATCGCACTAATTAGGAAATTCCATAAGAAAAAACATAGCTGCGCCGTTCTAAATATAAAAATTTCCCAAAACAAAAGGTTGCATTTTCATAGAGTTGCCAGATCGGAAATCTGGTATGCCTAAAAAATACCCAAAAATTAAGGGAAAATGCCCAAAAAAATACCTCAAAAATATGGAAACGGCCCAAAAAATCCAAATAATTTCAAAACGATTTATTTTTATAAAATACGTTTTAATGAAAATATATACTTTAATTTTAGGAAATATAATACAAAATTTACTTAAAGTTATAGACATACATATAATTAAATACATGCTGTTTTATTTGTTGCAAAAATTATTAAGCGATTTCAACAAAAATAGAATCAAATGAAAGGTAATTTAATAACCTTTCTTTTGATGCTAAACAACTATACAATTACAAATTAAATCTTTAAGAAAAATTTAACTTTTTTACAACATGAAAAAAATCCATGGATTTTGTTCTATTACACATATGTGTTTACAAAATTGATAAAATTTACAACAAATTATTAAGCGATTTCAACAAAAATAGAATCAAATGAAAGGTAATTTAATAACCTTTCTTTTGATGCTAAACAACTATACAATTACAAATTAGATCTTTAAGAAAAATGTAACTTTGTTACAACTTGAAAAAAATCCATGGATTTTGTTCTATTACACATATGTGTTTACAAAATTGATAAAATTTACAACAAATTATTAAGCGATTTCAACAAAAATAGAATCAAATGAAAGGTAATTTAATAACCTTTCTTTTGATGCTAAACAACTATACAATTACAAATTAGATCTTTAAGAAAAATGTAACTTTGTTACAACTTGAAAAAAATCCATGGATTTTGTTCTATTACACATATGTGTTTACAAAATTGATAAAATTGAGAATACATTATTAAAAGATACATAGATATATATATTCGCAGGCTTCGCGTTTCCTTAAGATTGGATACCTGTGAGAAATGAACAAATATTAAATAATCATTCAAATAACATGACATCTTGGTCAGGTAAACTACACTTAATTCACTTTTGCCACAACCAAGTTATGCAAATGCACAAGCGCATGTCCATTTGTATATTTTGATGACACCCTAACATACTCCTGATCTTGGTCAGGTAAACTACACTTAATTCACTTTTGCCACAAACATAACAAACAAATGCACAAGCGCATGTACATTTGTATAATATGGTGACATCATAACCATGTCCTGATCTTGGTCAGGCACACTACACTAAATTCATTTTACGCACCTCAAAATTCGACGGCTAAATTTGCGTTCTTGTGGGCCGACCGGAAAGAACCCCAAAATCATTCAATTATCCGCGGAACAGAAGTCCATAACGAAGATACGCCTGTGAAAACATACAATGCATTATAAATATTAATATTTTGTATTAAAAAAGCTTAAAATTATTGTACTTACCTTGCTTTTCAATGAAATATGTATATATTTTTAACCAAACACCAAAAAAAAATTGAAATTGATTTTGACAGAAAATTTAATTTATGAAATCAGCTGTTTAAATTCCTTTTGTTTGCAATTATGAAAATGTTGCTATTTCATTCACTCTCATGGGAATTGCAATAGCGAAAAAAGAGAACGATTTTTGTTTGGGAAATATATCCCAAAACTATGCGTTGGTATTGGTAAGGAGAAGCAAAAAATAGAGATGGTTTTGGAAATCGATAAGAAATTCATAAAAAGTGGATAGCCATGGTTGGTAGGGTATGTACATACATACATACAAACATAAATATGTATGTATATTAAAAACTTTCAAATGCAACGCGCTAGTTAGTTGTAAAGATTACATATATACAATATGTACATGTGAGTATTTCACCTGCAAAATTCACTATATAAGATTTCTTGTTTATTATTAACTTACATAAATTGATCTATTCTCTGAGCATATTTTTTCATCGACTTCTTTTAGTTCTTCTAATGTTTTCAAAGGAAAATACTGCATCACATCCTTCGAAATTGAATCTTGGTGTAAAATCTGCTTCAGCAATACTATGTGTTCAGCCAACGTCTGCATAATAATTTTATTTTGAGTTTCTACAACGCCTAAATGAATAATTTTAGTAGTTTAGAATATTTAGAAACATACACATGAACCTATACGATTACTAGGCCTATTTTTTATACGCATATGCATACATACATTTGCATGGAAAATAAGGGTTGTGCACTTATCCTTCCATACAAAATTTAAGCGCAAACGCATAGGCGTGTAAAAAACTAGTCTTTAATATTGAATGGTCGTTAGCAAATTACCTCTTAGCATTTGTATTTCCTCGCGAAGCATTTTCGAATCCAAACAGTTAACGCATTTTCTATATTCTGAAAAAAAAAGATGTTCATGTGTTATTGTATATGTATGCATATAGATATGATAGATTTAATACGCCAGTGTAAAACTGAGTTAGTTTTTAAAAACATGATTGGAAAATGTAATATGTTTGCACCTACCTTGAATTGGTTGATTTTGATCTACTGCAGGCTTCTTATTAACAAAGTTTACTTTGCGACTCATTGTGGGGTGGTTGATGTATGCAACAATGGTACTAGAAGAAATTCATTTTTATAAGGGAGACACATAAATTTATAATCGATTTGTTGAATGCTGTACTTATATATTGGTTGCGAAGTGTCATAATCAGCAATACATATACTTAATGATGAGAAAGAATCAACAGGCTCTGTAAAGAAGCTTCTAACGTGTACTAATTTTTTTACTACAATAGTCAAACCTGAGTCCTTCTCGAACCCCACTACTTTTACTGGTACATTTTGCTTAAGACAACAGAAGCTATCTAAATTTTTCGTGCTTAAATGGAATTCATAATCACAACTTATTATTTTTCCGTTTATTTTTTTTAATTTGTGGGTGTTAGTTTGCTGAAAAATGGTTTCGCGTTGTACTTTTTTAAATATTTGCAGTAAAATTTGAGAAGGTTTCTTAACGTAATTTTTAAGCTTTTGCAAATAATTTTCGAAATCATACGCCGAAAAATTGTATAAGGGTCCAAATAGCTTAACGCTTTCACTTAAATGAAGCAACCCATGGACATTATACGACACGCTGTCATCTCCAAAAATTATTGGAAAATTTTAAACAAAAAGTTGCAACATGTTGTGAGCTACTGAAATGTTTTTTTCCCAAGTCCTTGGACAAGAAAGAAGTCGACAGGCAATGTGGAGTAAAAGAAACTCATAATAAAAATCACTACTAACATTTTCTTTTAAAACTAAAATACCAGAGTAGACAAGGCTTTCCAGTGTGAAAGTTCATCGAAAGGCCGTGGCTTCCGAACGAATTCCTTGGGAATATATGCATCAAGCGATTTTAAATGTGCAGAAATGTTTAATTTATTAGAGTTACTAATTCTGACACAAATTTTATTATCTACTAATCTTAGCAGCATTTTTCTCATAACCCCAAGATCCAAGAGATGCATCGGATCCAAAGGGATTTTATCAGTCATATCTACATTTAATATTTCAAACGGTGTTTTGCTGTCTAAGAAAGGTCTTTTGTGATGGGTGGGATATTTCCTAGAGTCAAAGTCGGCACCACTAATAAGCTCGGCGCACTGAACAGAATAAGTTAGTACGTTATTTATTTTGTGTGCAACTTGGATACATTTCGAACATCCTTGTGACGAAGTGTGACTAGGTATTCCACAAACGAAGTCCGTCAATATTAATATCAAAAACGACCTCATCGTATATCGAAATTACTTCACCAGCTTTCGCAATCTGCTTCTCAAAACCAAAATGACAATAAGAACCGGGGGAAACTGCTTTTATAACCATTGGAGATGATTTCTTCTCGAAAGAAAATACACTGAGAGGAACGTCTAAATTTTCCTCCTTTAAGATTTGCAAAAGCTCTTCGAAGAACTTTCGCGAGGAATTATATTTAAAATATAAGGCTTTAAGCTTGTCTTTTAATGATTTTTGAGGCACAGTGTTCTGGACATTCGAATGAAAATCATGAACAGAAAAATGAGGCGCCGAATCATCAAATGCCAATGCTGCTGGCGCTGGCACTGCATTTTCTCTATCACTCACTGTTAGCCTATTTTCATAAATTTCTTTTTGTTTTTTTATTAACCTACGCCGATTTCTGACACTTGCACCTTTTCTCAACATATTTAAATCACTAATACTCACTTTTTAATAACAAATTTTATATTTTTATTATAATTTTCAAGAACGCGCGTCACTTTTCGAAATAATTTGATCCTAAAACAGCTGATTGTTGTCATGGCCATCTGTGCGTGCTGCCACATTGGCAATTTAAATTACTTTACGAATTTTGGACTCCCCTGCATGACTTATGGTGTAGTTATACGTTAGTTAGTGTTTAAAGTGCACTATTTCCTACAATTGCCCTAAAATAGTTATTTATAAGCTAGGTGTTTTTAGCAATTGACATTTTTTTTCTGCAGGGTATTGTGAAATGAATAGTTGTGTATTAAATAGGTGTTCCCTAAGAACTGATTTACAAACATCCGAGAGTGAAAGTTCGTGCAGCTCGTCAGATGAGGAATCCCCGCGCAGAAAGACCAAAAGGTATTATATTCACATGCCGCGTTTATTGTTTTTTGTATTAAATGACGTTTTTTATGGCACAGATATACCCAACAAGTGAGAAAAGCTTGGTTCAGCGATAAAAGGTTTAAAGATTGATATCTGATATCTGTAGCGCGATTCACTAACTTTTTTAACGTAATTTGTCAACGATAAATTATCTTAACAATAATTTAAACAATTTTGTGATTCACTAACTTTTTTAACGTAATTTGTCCACGATAAATTAACGTAACAATAATTTTAACTATCTATGCTATTCACTAACTTTTTGTCAACTCTTCAATCGTTAATTTATCGTAGTCGATTTGTAAATTGATATTTTATCACGTTATCCGTTGGTGTCGTTGAAATATTGGTTAAAATAAAATTAAATTAAAAACAAATTTTTTGAGCAAGAAGTATTTCTATATTTAAAAAAAAAAGTATTTATTTAAAAAAAAATATATTTTAGAAAAAATTTCTCCTAGTTATTGGTATCGAACTTGCGACGTCTATTTTGTTATCCAGACGCTTGTCAGCTGCGTTACTGCGACACCAACGGCGGCGCTGGCAAATGCTGCACTTAACATTTAAGCAACGTTCTAGTCAATTTCGACTGAGATGCCACATGTCATCATTTTAAACCATTATTTAAACGTTATTGTTAAATCCGAGTTAGTGAATCGCACAATTGTTAAATTAAACAGTATACGTTAATGATAAATATCTCTATTGCGGGATTGTTAAAAGTTAGTGAATCGCGCTACTGAATATGATGACAAAATACATATTGTGTAAGTTTTGCGGCTGTTAATTGATACGAAAATTATGCACTTTGATAGCGCATGCAAATAAGAAAAAACACAAAGCAGCTGCAGGTCCATTTTTAAGAGGAAAGCAGGCAACAATTCCTTTTAAAGCTGTTGGTGTTATTTATGATACAAAGCGAGCCGAATTAGCTAACGCACTTTACGTCGCTTCACACACAGCTATCTGTTCCATAGATCATTTATCTACGATTCAAAGAAACTCGTTTCATGATAGTTCAATAGCTACAGGAATAAAACTGGCTCGATCAAAACGTAGTGCTTTAATAGTGCTACCAGCAAATCAATTGTTAATACATTTCTTAAACTATCAGTTATCGAGGATTGCACGGCAAAAGGATTAGTAGATTCAATCTTAAAAACATTGATTGAGTTTGGGTTAGATGTTAAAAACTTAAGGGGCTTAGGAACAGATAATGCTAGTGTTATAGTAGGCAGAAACCGAGGCGTGATTTCTTTATTAAAGCAACATCAACCTAATATTGTTTTAGTTCCATGTGTTTGCCATTCGATCCAATTGGCTGTTTCGTCTGCTTCGAAATTACTTCCCAATAAAATTGAATTTTTGATATCAGAAACATATATGTAACTGGTTTTCTAAATCCGCAAGTAGACAAAAGAGCTATTCCATGTTATATGCTGCCATAAATGATGGGCTAGAACCTTTACAAATGGTTAGAGCCTGCTCTACTAGATGGCTGTCTATCGAAGTTGCCGTTAACAGAGTAACCAGTCAATGGTTGGAATTGAAAACGCACATTGGTATTGCTGCAACAGTGGAATGCTGTCATAAAGCGAAGCTGTTGGCAAATCTGTACACTGACGAACATTTAGCTTATTTACTGTTCCTTGGCCCTATATTAAAAGAAGTTCAAATGGTGAATAAGCTTTTTGAAAGCAATTCTGTAGACCCCCTCAAGATGTTCAGTGACTTAAAGTATCTACTTTCAATCTTTGCTCACTTGTTACTTACTCCTCAGAAACTTTTGACCCATTGTCTTCTCCGTTGTTGCCGTTATTAATTCCTCTTCCTTGTTTCCATTACTCTTTCGAGGAGTTTATGAAAACAAACATTAATGATATAGATACAGAAAAAAATATACGAGATAACTGCCGCAGTTTTCTTATTAAACTAATCGAGCAATTACGCCAACGTTTGCCAAGTAACATCGACACTTTGAAAAATATTAATTTCTTTTCTATGGAAAAAGCACTGAGAGCTGAAAAAACAAACATATTTGATAGTTTCAAACAAGAAAAATGTAGATATACATCTGACGAGATAAGTAACATAGAAATGTAATGGAAGAAATTGCATCTAATCGAATGGGAAGGCATAGATTCTACAGTTGCATTTTGGACACAGGTTCGGGAGTATAAGAATGCGTTCGGGGAAAATTCTTTTGCCAGTCTTTCTAATTACATATGTTTTTGAATTTTTAGTTCTGCCGCTAAGCAATGCGGAGGTTGAGCGTATTTTTAGTACGATGAATAATGTAAACACTAAGGTGCGAAATAGGACTAGTACTACAATGTTAAATGCAATTTTATGTATAAGGTATGGACTAAAAAAATTAAAGAAGTGCTGTAATGACTTTGTCATAACAAAAGATCTCATTAGACTCATGAACAATTCCAGTATTTATTCTTATTCCTCGGATGATGAAGAAAATTTTAACATAGAAATATAATAAGACTTTTACAGCCCAATCTAATATAAACACATTGCGGTAACTTTTTGTCAAAAATGTCTCATGTACATACAAGTTGTATGAAAGTAACATAAATTAATTTGCGTGCGTAAAAACCTAATTTGATTTCTAATTTTGGTTCTGCGTGACACCAGGGTTTGACATATACACACATTTTTTTATTAAGACAACTTGTGTTTATATCGGTTAGAGCAAAAAACGTCGTTTATGTTCGTGCGTTTATATTAGGTTGGGCAGTTAGTAAAAGACTCATTTTCTATTTTGTTAACTTAAATACAAATTGGAATATTTCCTAGCTTTATATTTATATGATGCAAAGCATCAGTGTACATATATACAATACAGTAGACGCTCACAAATTAGAATCACTTTGTTTTTAGGTTGATTCTAAGTTCTGAAAAATTCTAATTCCTGGCCTTTTTTTTATTTCAATAAAACCTTAAAATTTAAGTCAATTTGCATTGAAAAACTACAATGAAATTTTGTCTTATTCAATTTTATTCATAAAAACGAGAAAACATAAGGTAAAAATCCAATATACATATATGTATTCATGCGGTAAGTCAAAAAAAGGTCCAAAACACAAAAACTCCAATTACAGTAAATATATTGATCATTTTGCAGTGGCACATCATCGTCAAATATCAAGCAAACAATGCCGAAACACGTGCACGCGTATCGAACTCAAACAAAAACTGACAAAAACTGTACAGATAGCGACGAAAATCAACGACTACCGAGGGTAACATGAATAAATTGGGGATTCCCCTTTTTATATCTCCTTTTGCAACAAAAAACAAAATACGCTCGCAAATTAGAATTTTCGATTCTAATTTCAGAGCGTGTAATGTATTCAAAAAGTTGATTCTAATTTCTGGAAATTCTAATTACTGAGAGTTCTAATTTGTGAGCGACTACTGTATTTACTTTTATGAAATTGAAGTACAAATTAAATTTAATGTTTTACTACATGTGTAAAATAGTTATGCTAAGTATTGTTTTTTTACAATGAAAATAACGAATAAAACGTAAAACTGGCGTTGTACTTTTAGCTTTTTTTTATCCATCTAGCTTTATTTCTGAAAATGTTCTGGCAGCACTGATTGCAACCATCATAATGTCTTCAATAAGTAAAATTTGAGTACTATAGGCAGAAAAGAAAGTGAAACCACCTTATCTCAGCGGAAAATAATCCTTTACTTGCTTAATAAGAGAAAATCATACGCTGAGATTGCTGAAATGATGGAGAGAAACCGCTAAACCATACGGAGCATCATACAACGGTTCAAGAAGACATCATCTTTGAAAAATGAGCAACGAACTGGCAGACCGAGCGAGGGCTTTGAGTGGGAAGGAATTTGAAGGAATTATGGACAAGAAATATTATATTGATATACTGAAGAAAACCGTCAAAAAAAGCGCCGAAGAGCTCAGCTTACCTCAATCGTTCACATTCCAACATGACATTGATCGAAACACACTGCTTATGACGTGCGCATTTGGCTTGCGTATCACATTCAACACATATTGCCACATCCGCCACAATCGCCGATCTTAATCCCACCGAGCATTTGTAGGAGGAATTAGACAGACGCGTTAAAAGGCGTGCCATACCAACAAAAGCAGAGCTTAAGGTGGCATTGGTAGAGGAATGGCAGAATATTGAAGCAGAAACTACTCGGAAATTGGTTTCGTCGATGCCGAAGCGTTTGGAAGCAGTTATCAAACATCATGGCTTGGCTACAAAATAGGTATTAAAAAGCTCGATTTATACTGAACTGTTGATAATTTTTGTGGTTTTATGAAGTGTGCCAATACTTTTGTTCATGTAAAATATATACCTTTCTCCTATTTAAAGCTACTAAGGTAAATGTCCATAATTTCGTGGTACTAAGGAATTTTCTGACTTTCTACCTCTCTTGAGTAAAAACGGATGAAGGAAAACTAAAAAAGTAAATTTTTCCCATTGAGTTGATCTATTGAGATAGCTTTCCACTTAATTTCAAACAAAACTAACAAATGTTTTTTTTTATATAAATAAAGATGTGTGAGTACCTCAAATGTCCCTAATTTCGTGGCAAAAATTTTCTGATGTACCTAACTTCGTGGTAAAGTGTCCCTAATTTCGTGGTATTTGGTTAAACTCTAAAATCCTTGAATTCTGCCACCTAAAAAATCGCTTTATCCCATTATAAGCAACCCTGGTACATACCTACTTACATTCCAATGTGCGTTTATCGCTCTCATTCGGCATTGCCAACGCCTCAGCATCACAAATAAAACAACACGTTAACACATACCAGGTTAACCCCCCCCCCCCCCCATGGCCAAATCTAAGTTGCAATGATTTTGCAAAAGTTTTCAAAATACAGTTTATAAATCTTGTATTGAATCTTGACTAATAATTTTTGGCAAAATTAGTTAAAATAATTTTACGGAAGAAGAAATTGGTTAAAGTTTCAAAGAATAAGGTTGGCCAATACATAAGTCCGGCACTTTGAATTGCACTTGGAGCTTAACGAAATTACAAAGTTTTGAGCAGTTTCAATTAACAGAGCGAATGAACTGCAAGGCTCAATTATATGAAAGATTTCGAGTGTTTTCTGACCCTTTTTTTGTAGGCGTAAAGAGAATAGTAAGTAAATGAACGTTGGAGAGCAGATGAGCGACAACGTTAAATTATTTGAATGTTTCCAAACATTTTCTGAGGTTTTTTTTTATTTTACCTAATAGAATATAAAGATCTCATTTTTCATGGACGTTTATCAATAGTCTGGCTTTGGTTTGTTAATCGTCGAGATCTAAAACTGCTCAGCTACAGAGAAAACATCACCAGCTAAGTAAGGTAGATAAAAAATAGATGACACAATTAATAAATAATTAGTTGACAGCGAATAGT
This sequence comes from Sphenella marginata, assembly GCA_951509765.1. NCBI lineage: Eukaryota > Metazoa > Arthropoda > Insecta > Diptera > Tephritidae > Sphenella > Sphenella marginata. The sequence goes on from OX608078.1 coordinate 16,755,187, forward strand.
TATTGTTATACACAAATTTATTTATTAAAATTTATGTTCAAAAATTTTAAATTTTAAATAATTTTTTTATTGTTATTGTATTTATGAAAAGAAAGCGTTTCAAGACCAAGTAAGTAAGTAAAAAATTACTTGTAAGCAGACCTGTTAAATTTGATTAGTACTTAGTAATCAATTGATTAGACGGATTTTTTAATTGTTAATGATTATTTCAATTGGTTTTCGAGAAAAGGCAATTATGTAGTAATTGATTACGATTGAAAAAAAAAAACCAATAAAAAAATTAATTTAACTGATGTAATTTGTTACTTTTCTCAAAATTACTTTTATTTATTATTACTAAAAATGTTTTTTTTTTTTAATTTTAGTGTTTTTTGGTCTTTTAAGTTTTACAACAAAAATAAACAATAAAAAAAAATTAATGTAATTGATCTAACTTATTTTTTTTTAATTATTTCAAAAAATGTTTTTTTTTAATTTTTTTGGTGTGTTTTTAATTTTTTTTGTATTCTTAATTTTTAAATTTTTTTTAATTTAATTTGGTTTTTTTATTCTTTTTTTTTATTTTTTGATTTCTTGTTAACAATGTATGTAAATGCGCAGTATACCACGAAATTAGGGGGCATGCGATAAAATTGATGTACGTAATTTCGTGGTATCGCTTTAAGCGGTAATATGAGTTTTATATTTAAATTTTTTTGTTTATTATCGCAATTCATTCATAACAAAAGCAAAAAAGTATAAATCTTGACATATTTTTTTAAATTAAATGAAAAATTATTGAATAAACAAAAGTTCTATAATGCCATTATTTCGTTAAAATGTTGTGCTTCGCAGAGCTTTTCGATTAAAATATTGACGAATCGGCTAATAAAAGTGTACCACGAAATTACGTCAAAATCTTCCTCAGGGGTTTATTTAATAATCAAAATACTTAAAATAATATGAAATGTGAAAGAAAATAAGGAAAACATAAAGTATTATATGTATTCCCATAATTTCGTGGGTACCACGAAATTAGGTACATCACAAAAAACATGTGTCCCTAATTTCGTGGTATTTAAATATTAAATAAAATGTAAATGAAAAGTTATTGAAATAAGTTTTGCAGTAATAAAAACGTTTAAGAAATGTTAAATAAAACCAAAAAAATTATCATCAAAAAAAAAATTTAAAGATACAATTTTTACAGGGTTAACAAAATCGACTGGTCTCCTTAACAGTTTCCTTAAGAGGCCTCCCTACAAAAGGCTCATTTTCTAAACTTCCAACTTTATAATGCTTGTTATTTAATAGGTTAAATTTTAAAAAATTTGTAAAATATCCATTATTACACCCGAAAAGTTAATCTTTATTATGAAATTCACAGTTTTAAAAAAAACTCCCCAAATTCCTTGTTTTAAAGAAAAAATCGAAATACCACGAAATAACGTACTACCACAAAATTATGGGCATTTACCTTATTAGGTTAATAAAAGATATAATTAAATTAGATAAACAAAACGGAAATGTTTAGCAAATAATTATAATGTCCAGGGGTTTTTTTTTTGTTTAAATACTATCATAAGTGGCCAAAAAGCAGTGCTAAAGTTGAAGCATTTTACTGTGCTAATACTTTAGTTCGTCACTGTAGTTACCTCACCTCACCCAACCACACTTCACCCCACCACAAGTAACAATAACTGCTAAACATAATTCGTCAGGTTTGCACATTAATTAGAAAATTTAAACGTATGGTTGTATGTACATATAGCTGCAACCGCAGAAATATAAGAAAATATGATTAATGGGATATGTTAAAAATATAGTAAACATTTGAAAATTTAGCAAATATAAATAGTATTGAAAAATATTTAAAAAAAAAACGTAAACATTGGATTCAGTGATTGACAGCTATTGAAAATTTTTATATATAAAAAGGCAACTGTGTTTTTGTGCTGACAACAATACATTTTTATCTTCTTTTTCCTTAAGTTACAATTTGAACGTATAAACGCCTCCTAGTCCACATACGTATGTATAACGTATAATGTGCTGACTTACATGAATTCATACTTAAGGCTAATGTGTAGATGTACGTAAAACGCCTACTTACGACTAATGTGTATAGACACATTACACGCTAAACAATTTTTTTTTTTTACCACCCATACTTTTCCGGAGGTTTAACTTCGCGACCAGAACGTGTTCTATAATAGTTTCCGTTTACTGATTCATTTCCGCTGCTCACTTTCAGCAGTGTTGTACTCCGATAGGGAGTTATCGCTGCTTCCACAGTCAACCTCTGTCGGATGATCTAATTCCCCAGCGGTAACACCGTTAGATGTATTTATAGCGCCTAACCCTTCGTTATTTGGCTCTATGTTGTTGCCATTCTGATTATTATAATTATAACTCTTGTTAACTGGTATAATCCAGAAATTGAGATTATATCCTCGACCGGATTTAATATTTTCTTCAAACAGTAAATCGCTAGCATCAAAATCATCATTATTTGGTTTGGCTATTAACCTACGATTACGTCTAAAATAATTATCAAGTGAATCTCTAATGACATATGAGCGGCCGTTAACTATTCCACTAACTTTTCCGTAATACCATTTTTTATCATTTTTTTTGAATATAACTAAGTCGCCAATATTCAGTTTGGACAAAGACTTTGCATAATATTTCTGTTTTTCCTTTTTTTTTTAATATATTGTTTTGAGTAAACTCTTCTTTCACGTGTTTTCTGCTAAGCATTTCTTCTAACACTGGCAGCTTGTTTTAATTAATCTACTGAAGAACAATTCCGATGGGGTAAAGCTGCAAACAGCCACCGACGTGTCTGACGAACGGTGACGGTTGACGTTCGTGAGAGATATTTCGACAATATTTAAAATTTTTTGGGGTATTTCTGCAAAATAATTGCAAACGGCCCAAACTCAACATGCAAATAGTTGAATAGGCAACACTGTGTGACGAAGAGTGATCAGCTGACACCTTTCTTACGTAAAAATCAGAAATTTTTTGGTTTTGACGTAGCGACGTTCATAAAACGTACGTCACAAACGTCGGTGAAAAATCGCTTACACGCAATTCTCATAAGGTAGATCGTGTCAGCTGACACGTCGTCCGTTTTTCCGTCGGTGGCTGTTTGCAGCTTAATACTCATGCTTGCCACTGGCGTTTTATTGTATTACATAATTCTATACTGAAACTGATCCACTTCATTGGCCTCATTGTACCTTTTTAGAATATTTTTAGCGATTGCTACTCCTTTTTCAGCCATTCCATTACTCTGTGGGTATCTTGGACTCGAATATTTAAATTGAACATTAAATTCACGTGAAAACTCTTCAAACCGTGCCGAATTGAAGGGTCCTTATCATATAGAGCAAAGAACATTAATAATATTTATTTATTTATTTATTCAAATGAGTATACTGTACAAAGTACAGACTAGAGCACCCTTAATGACTAATTAAGTACAAGCACGTAATTATCTATTCAAAATAAATTAGTAATTATAGATTTAAAAGTATCCCTAGAAAAGGAAAAATCAATGGCTAGAGAATTAGGGATATTATTGAATTCTAACATTGCTCTAACGATCGGAGCTTTAGATGCATAAGTGGTTCGAACAACATCCGTATAAAAAATGTTGCTTTTACGGAGAGATCTGTTAGGAACATGGAAGCAAATGCTTTGAAGTAGAGATAGTGCATCAATTGCACCAGTTATAATGTCAAACACAAAAGTTAGGGAAATAATAGTTCTTCTACTAACAAGAGATTGAAGACTTATAAGAGCACATCTAGCCTCATAAGAGGGTATTGGATCTGAAAAATTCAGCGAATGTAGCGCAAACCGAACAAAAACTTTTTGAATTCTTTCAAGCCTTTTAATGTGGCAGTCATAATATGGTCGCCAAATGAAGCAGGCATACTCCAGTTTAGACCGAACTAGCGAGGTAAACAATGTCTTTAGGGTATAAGGATCTGTGAATTCAGAACTAAAACGCCGGATGAAAGACAGTACGGCGTATGAGTAGCAAACGAAAATCTGGAGTCAAAGACTACACCAAGGTCAGTTACTTCGCTAAGAGATGTAAGGCGAGCTCCATCTATGGAATATGCAGTAGGAAAGGAGCAGCGCGATTTTGTAAACGTAAAAGCGGCAGGTCTGTGCAGAATATGGTCGGATGAATGCATGCCCGAAGATTGGAATCTAAGTGTTCTTTGCCCAATCCACAAAAAAGGTGATCCTGCAAACTGCACCAACTACCGCGGAATCAGCCTTTTGAATATCGCATATAAGGTCTTGTCAAGCGTATTGTGCGAACGATTGAAGCCTGACGTGAACAGACTGATTGGACCTTATCAGTGTGGCTTCAGACCTGGAAAATCTACCATCGACCAGATTTTTACAATACGTCAAATCCTGGAGAAAACCCGTGAGAAAAGAATCGACACACACCACCTCTTTGTTGATTTTAAAGCCGCTTTCGATAGCACGAAAAGGAGCTGCCTATATGCCGCTATGTCTGAATTTGGTTTCCCCGCAAAACTTATACGGCTTTGCAAAATGACATTGAGCAACACCACCAGCTCAGTCAGAATTGGGAAGGACCTCTCCGAGCCGTTTGAAACTAAACGAGGTTTCAGACAAGGTGACCCCCTATCGTGCGATTTCTTTAATTTGATGTTGGAGAAAATAATACAATCTGCAGAACTCAACCGCGCTGGAACAATATTCTATAAAAGCGTGCAACTGTTAGCATATGCTGACGACATTGACATTATCGGCCTTAACAACCGTGCCGTAACCTCTGCGTACTCCAAACTAGAAAAAGAAGCGGAAAAAATGGGTTTGGTGGTGAACGAAGGCAAAACGAAGTACATGCTGTCATCAAGCAAAGAGTCAGCGCATTCGCGCCTTGGCACCCACGCCACTGCTGGCACCAAAAAGTTCGAAATAGTGAAGGACTTCGTTTACCTTGGATCTAGCATAAACTCCAACAATAATGCCAGCCTAGAAATCCAACGAAGAATTGCTCTTGCAAATAAATGCTACTTTGGACTGAGTAGGCAATTGAAAAGTAAAGTCCTCTCTCGACGCACGAAAATCACACTCTACAAGTCACTCATCGCTCCCGTCCTGCTATATGGTGCAGAGGCGTGGACACTAACAACATCTGACGAGGCTGCATTGGGAGTATTCGAGAGAAAAGTTCTGCGAAAGATTTATGGGCCTCTACGCGTTGGCGACGGCGAGTACCGAAGAAGATTTAATGATGAGTTGTATGAGCTTTACGCAGACGTCGACATAGTACAGCGCATTAAAACACGGCGGCTTCGCTGGCTAGGCCACGTCGTGCGAATGAACGAAGACGCTCCAGCCCAGAAGGTATACTTATCGGCACCCGCCGGTGGAAGCAGAGGAAGAGGAAGACCACCACTCCGATGGAAGGACCAAGTGGAGACCGACCTGCGATCTCGTGGGGTCTCCAATTGGCGCCAGTTGGCGCAAAGAAGAAATGACTGGCGAGCTATGTTGGACGGTCAAAATCGCTCAGGCGGTTAGATGGCCATTTAAAGAAGAAAGAAGAAGAAGAAAAGCGGCAGGTTATTTTTAGAACACCATTCAGCGATATTATTCAGATCAGACTGCAACCTATCTGAGTCAGAAGGATCAGATATGATAGAGTAAACTTTTGAATCATCGGCGTATAGCAAAAAATTTGAATGTAGAAAACATTCCGAAATATCATTAATGAAAATTACGAATAACAACGGCCCCAAAATACTACCTTGTGGCACCCTCGAAGTGGCAACAAAAGGAACAACGAATGAGCATTATCAACCACTACCACGCAAGTCCGTTGATTTAAGTATGATTTGATCCAAGCCAAAAATGTAGAATGAAAGCCCAGATTGACTAATTTGGATATCATTATAGAGTGACTGACTTTATCAAAGGCTTTCGAGAAGTCTAATATGTTCGGAAGTTTTATTGCTGACTTTTCTAGCTACCAAAAAATTAGATTAATAATCATAAATCGCAATGTAGTCACTACCAGCATATTCAAATAAGTCCACTGAAGCCATGTGCTATGGGTATGGGTATTTAGGAGTTGATTCTTGATTCAGTGGTTCTTTTTGATTATTTCGCTTAAACTGTTCACAAATAGTGCATGACGCAATCAACTCCTTTAAACTTTTGCTCATTCCTTGCTAAAAATAAAGCATCCTTGCCCTTGCAAGTGTTTCCTCAATTCCAAAATGTGGTGCATGTAACCACTTCAACATTTTGTCTTGTAATTTTCTTGGAATTACCAGTCGATGATTCTTGAAAAGTAGCCCATTTTCAAAATGTAGTTCTGCTTTAAACTTATGGAAGAAACGGAAAAAGCCATTCAAATGGCGGTCGTCTGGCCAACCCCTCCTCACATATTCGCACACTTGTTTCAGATTGTCGTCTGATTCCAATATTTTTCTGTAATAATCATAGTTATCTTCCGATACACAGACGGATTTCGTTACCAAGTGAATGACAGTACTCAGTTCTGGTTCTTCTGTACCTGTATCCACTTGTGCCAGAGACAAACAATCAGCTAACAACATCTCTTTACCCGGTTTATAAACAATTTTTAATTGTGGATATTTTAACATCATGAACATTCTTTGCAATCTTGGTGTGACTGCATCAATATCGCGCAGATTTAATACCTACAGCGGTTTGTGATCACTTTCGGAGGCACATTCCACCCAAATGGCAGTTCTCAAATTTATATCTACCAAAAGGTGTCATGAATGTTGTTAATTCTGAGCTCCTTTTGTCTAACTCTACTTGCCAAAACCCATTCGAGCAGTCTAATACCGTAAGTATTTTTTTATTATGAAATTTTCAATAGTTGGAATAATGTAGTGTTCACGCTTAAGGCATTTGTTAAGTGGCTTCGGATCTAGACAAATCCGTAAGTCACCATTGGATTTTTCAACGACTTACATGTTATTAACCCAATCAGTAGGATAACAGACTGATGATATAATTCCTTTCTTCACCATATCGTCAAGTTTTGGTTTAAGTTTTTTAACTATGGAATCCGGGAAGCGCTTTCTGTAATGCAACACCGGCATTGCATTCTCATTCAAGTATAAAGTAATTTTTTCAGGTATTTTGCCTAGGCCAGTAAAGATGTCCTCATTTTCATGTACAAATTTGTCTTGCTCATTTGAAAACCTAACTGAGTCAATGTCCACTCTTTTAATCAGCTGTAATTTAATGCATGTTTCTAACCCAAGTATCGGTTCAAATGCATCATCAACAACTAAAAACTCAACTTTTTCACTAAGATCTTTCGAATCAAAAATTTCAACTTCAACAATACCATAAATGTTGATAAGTTTATTACTATAATCAAACAAGGAAGTCTAAGTTCGGGTGAACCGAACATTAAATACCCAGCGTTAGTTTTTAGAAAAAGGGGGCGTGGTTTTCATCCGATTTCGCCCATTTTAAAAACCAATCTATGCCGAGCCTAAACAATAGCGAATTTGGTGGGCGCGGCCACGCTCCTTGCTTATAAAGCTTTAACCGCTTACATGAGCCAAAAGTACTGAATCGATCTTTTCAAGGGTTATACCATGTCCTATATATAACTTTGGAAAAGAAGGCGTGCCATGACCATAACTTTTAACGTATTTTGTGAAATTTTTCGATGTACGGATATATGTGTCCATTAATCAATATTTACATAATTTTAAAAAAGTGGGTGGTGGCACGCCCACGGATTTTATTATGTTGTTTGTCCCTATTGAAGATCAGTTTTCATTGCAGATCTTTATGATACTTTCACAGTGGCTTGTTAATAGTGAAATGTTGATATTTTGTTTATTCACTTGTAGGCGGTGCCACGCCCATTTTCCAAAATATTACCAAAAACCTTTAAACATCACTAATAACATCATCAGGTGAATGAGTGTACTAAATTTTAGCATTATATCTGTATCAGTTAAACAGATATTGCATATTCCGGTTTCCTAACTCTCGTTTAGAGAACTTTAGTCCAAAAAGGGGCGTGGTCGTTCACCGATTTTTCTTATTTTCTGTGGTAGTACTCTACATAAACATAACATGCCTGGAACCTAGTTTCGTAAACCTATCTCACACCGTTCTGAAGTTATTAGCAGTCGAATTTGAAAATTGCTTGACTCATAAGTGGGCGGTGCCACGCCCACTTTCCAAAATTTTGCAAAAATAATGTAAAGAATATGAAAATTGATGTATGTACAAAATTATATTATTATAGCGGTATCAGTTAATTAGATATGGACTTTTCAATATTTCCACCTCCTTTCAATATAACTTTTTTAAAAAAGTAGGCGTGGTCGCCAAGCGATTTCGTTTATTTTCTATATCTGAATTTAACACAACAATAGTATGCCCTCTACAAAATTTCGTTACACTAGCATAAACTGTTCTCAAGTTATTAGGAGTCAAAATTTTAAAATTTCTTCAAATATATGGGGGCGGTGCCACGCCCCTTTTCAAAAAATTTGGTAAAATCCGCCTTAGAACATATAAATCAATACATATTGCAAATTGTATCATTGTAGCTGCTTCTGATATTGAATTAAACCGTTTTATACGTTTTTCGAAATTTTCGATATCGAAAAAGGGGGCGTGGTTATCATCCGATTTCGCCCATTTTCAATAGCAACCTACCTTGGCCACAAAGTAACCTGTATGCAAAATTTCATGCAAATATCTCAATTTTTACTCAAGTTATCGTGTACACGGACGGACAGACGGACGGACATGCCTTAATCAATTCCTCTTTTCAACCTAAGAACTTTCATATATGGAACTCTATATCTAACTCGATTATTTTGTGCCGTTACATAGTACCGTTATGTGGACAAAATTAATATACCCTTGTACTAGTACTAGTACGCTGGGTATAATAAATGAACGTCTTTTTGTTTTTTGTTAATTTTTAAATTCATTTCTTGTACTATTTTTAATAGAATGCAGTTAACGTCCACTCCTGTATCAATCTTAAATTCAATTGTCTTATTTCCTACTAGGCATGATTTTGTCCATCTTGTAATTTGCTTTCCATTCGAGTTTATTCTATAAAGATTATTTTTAACGCTAAGCTTTGATCCCAACTTACAATTTCCTTTCTTTAATTTACCTGAAAACTCATCCTAAAGAACAGTATTGTCTTGCTTCTTCCCTTGTGGTTTAAATTCCCGTTTACCTGTTCCCGTCGTGTTGGCATTTTTGCGACACATCTGCTTAAAATGGCCTTTCTTGTCGCATACACAAATGAACTCCCTTGCCGGACATTTCCTTTTGTGATCCACATTCCAATCATTGCCACAGTTGAAACAAAAACGCCTGCCTGCTACGTTGATGGCCTTTACCTCCTCTTTTTCTTTGTCCAATATTGATACAATACAGCTGCGACTGATTGCTTTGTTGCCAAAATTTCCTTATTCACGCTTACTGCCTCAAATGTCTTGCACATTTCTACCACTTCTTCTAGGTTCTCATCACGCCGTCAAGCAATTTCAATTGAAGCTTCTTGTCAAAAACTCCTGTTATGATAAGATCACGTAACATTCGATTTTCGTATGACACTCCACATGTGCAATTGTATTCACACGTTTCTAGTTGGACTCGAAGTTCCGTCAAAAACTCATTAAATGGTTGACGCCCTTTTTGGCGCATGTTATTAAATTTATAAGATTCCATTGTTACATTATTCTGCGGCAGGCAATGCATGTTAAACGCTTTTAGCACCTCATCCAACGATCGTTGTTTTGTTTCTGTAGCTGTCCGTTCAGCTTTGTTACCTTTAGCTGGTATTGTACGACGTGTTGTAATTGTGCCCAGTAACGACTTTTGAGATCCATCATTTGGAAATAAGGTATTGTAGATGTTAGCGCCTTTTGTACCCACAAGCCACAGAAAAATTGCAATTTTTCTTGATTCCGGCTGCGAATTCTTGTCTTTCGCAATCATGTACACTAAAAAGTCGCTTTTCCAGCCTTTCCACTCCACTGATAAGTTTAGCAGTCCAATTCCCTTAAGTCCCTCCTTGCATCCGCCATTTTGTATGCGGTTAAAGAAATGTGATTTAAATATCCGATAACTGAAGTGAAAGCATGAAATTTTATTATTCAACTTCTTTTTGTCGATGTTATTATTAAATAGAGATTTTTCCAGATTAAATTGCCAATTGCCAATCCCAGCGGCACGCTATAACAGCGACACACTTAGAACGTTGTAATTTTCGTTTATTTGTTCGCTTTATTCTGACACCATGTTTTATGTTTGCTCCTTATGAAACTGTGCAAGCGCTTGCCGCAATTAAAGGTCCTTTTGTATAATTTATTGTAAACTAGCTGACCCGACAGACGTTGTTCTGCCAAGGTACTCCCTTATGTATAGTTCTTTAAAGATTGTTCATACTTTTCTAGCAGGGAACTGAGAAGTTATAATTTTCCAGTACCATGGTGTACTGATAAGGTGAGAGGAACTTGAATTGCTATGTATTTTGTTAGTGTAATTTAGAATTTCGATTGTCAAACTTACGACGGCGCACAACAACAATGTTTGCCACACTTATCATGAAACACGAAGATTTTCTCTCTAGGTTGACAATCGAAATTCAGCTTCAAATAAAAAAAGTAAAAATCAGCTGATTTCTTGCGGTCACCTTCTTAGTACACCATGTCCAGTACCTTACACCTTGAGACCTTTTGAAAATAACAAACATTTTAATTAACTTTTCTTATATTCTTTTTTTACACCCAAATTCACACTTTAAAAATAGAAGTTTCACATTTAAAAATAGTAGTTTCATTTTTCAGGTTCAAGTTCGTAGCTCCAATGAAATAATATCATAACCAAAAAAGTGAGCTTCTCGGGTATACATTCTGATTTTTTATCAGCTTTGGTGGACATACTTTATTTATTTTTTGTTTCGGGAAACTCTCATGACTACAGCTACACCGGCATAGCTGTATGCATGACTTGCAACCTCACAGTTGCACCTACGTACTAAAGATCTCTCCACTAACACCACTCTCCCCGCAACTACCAAACAGGTGTTTTCTCATGGGGCTGGCTAGCTCATTAACTCCATAGAGCTGTTTTCACAGAAGCCGGTTAACGATAACCGGAATTTAACTGTTGTAGCTGTTAAATTAACCCTTGAAGTGAATTTTTTTGAGTTACCAAGCAATTGTATCTAAAAAAAAGTATAGCTTAATAAAAGATATATGTCTAAGTTCCCAACAAACACAGAAAATTTTTTTCTCCAACTTTTGATGAAACCTTGATTCTCAAGTGGAGATTCAGCTTTCCTCACAACTTGAGGCTAAGCTTTGTTCTCCAACGTTATTTCTCAACTTGCGCATTATTTGAGATGAAGTTGAGAAATTGCCAAATAGGGAATTGCCTTAAGATGAAGTTGAGATTTAATGCATTCTCAACTTGAGAATCACTGAAATTCCTATATTAAAAAAGTGCTTTGAAGTTGAGAATGCTATAACTAAACTATTGAGGTGCTGTTGAGAATTAACCTTGGAGATTTGAGAAAGGCATTTGACCTAAAATGCATCTCAAGTTGATATCAAACAAAATTGTTTGTTGGGTTACCTTTGTCTTAAAATTATCCTGCACTACATGGTTTGCGTTGAATAAGTTAACTTAGAATTGTTAGTAGTTCATTGGACTTACGAACCAAAAGCTCTTATGCATTTCAGCCACACTTTTGCAGTATCTGAACAAAACTATTTAACTTACCCAGGTTTAGTCAGTTAAGAATACCGGCCATGATTTGATGAAAACGCTACGTTAAAGCATCATCACAGAAACATATTGGAAACATTAAAGAAAAAATTTTTAAAATCGGTTGAGCCGATACGGAGATCTTACGGGACATACGAACGCCAATTCATTTTTATATATATAGATTATGAAAAAGGACGGAATAACAACCTATATTCACAACCAAAACTTTTGGTGGTTGTATTCACTTTTTCAACATTCGCCAAAGTAGCGAGTAAATTTTGTATTTAAATATAAAACGGAAAAAATCTGTACGGCATTAAGTTCCCTACAGGAACATTTCAGTTAGAACACATAAACACTATGTCCGATAGAATAAAGAAAAGATAAAATTTTGAAAATCGGTTAAGCCGTTATAGATTATTAGCTAAAAAAAATTTAAATTGAGATTAGAAAAAAAAATTGATGTGGTAAATGAGACCTGAAACAGATTGAAAACATTAAAGAAAAAATATTTAAAATCGGTTGAGCCGATACGGAGGTCTTACGGGATATAGGAACGCCAATTCATTTGTATATATATAGATTACAACTTCTTCACCATGACAGAGATTATGAAAAAGGACGGAATAACAACCTACAGGAACATTTCAGTTAGAATACCAGTGATCTCAACTGACTACAATTTATATGGTAGCTAAATTTCTTTAGCTAATATATAATCAAATTGAGAATTTAGAAATTGTTTTGTTCTATATAAATAAACACTATATCCGATAGAATAAAGAAAAGAAAAAATTTTGAAAATCGGTCAAGCCGTTATTGAGTATGAGGTAAAAAATTTTTAAATTGAGATTAGAAAAAAAATTAAATTTATGTGGTAAATGAGACGTGAAACAGATTGGAAACATTAAAGAAAAAATATTTAAAATCGGTTGAGCCGATCCGGAGATCTTACGGTATATAAGAACGCCAATTCATTTTTATATACATATATACATAGATAAAACCAGCAAAGCTTAACGTTATTTTTATTAAGTGTTTATTCACGTCTTGCAGGTGTGTGTTCTTCAAGTACATATATTGAAAAGAAAGTGGCCGTGGCTCATAGCCCCGTCACATACAACGTTCGCCGCTGCATCATGCATTGACAGATGAGTTGAACGCATGCATTTCAGTTGAGAACGACAGATAGAGCTTCGCGAGGGACATCTGTAGTGCAAACTTTCGCCAACTTTCAACTTTTGATGCATACAAAGCATAAGAAGAAGCATTTGACATTTATTTTTCGTTGCGCGCTTTCAATATTTTTGCGCGAAAAGTGGTGAAATTTATTAAAAATTAAAATAAATATTATACAACAAAAGAAAAATGGAATTTAATTTAATTGAAGCAGTCCAAATGCATCCGTGCATTTATGATAAAAGCTCGAAGGCTTACAAAAGTAGATTGGCCAAAGAAAAGGCGTTGAACGCTGTGGCCGCTGCTACACGCGTTTTTTGTTTACAAATGCGAAACCTTGCGTTATGATTGTGCCGCTGTTCTTGTCACGCACAAGATTGCGTTAAACGCATGTACATGCGAAACTTGAATGTGACGAGGCTATCAGTGTTGCCATCGCCCTTTTTAAACTCATTCTTAAGGCTAACGTGCTGACATACATGAATTCATACTTAAGCAGTGGTCCTCATTTCATAGCACTAAGGTGCAACGCCCAACTCACACTTATTCTTACGCTCTTCATTTTATTTGCTCTTGAGAGCGAAAAACCATTTTATAAATGCAAATTGAAATTTGTTTATCTTACTAATATATAAAAACGTAAGTTTGTGAGTGACTGCGGCTGTTTGTGGTTCTTTATCGTCTGAGAAAATGGCCCAATCATTACACGGGACGGTTGTGTAAATTTTCGCTCCGCGTTAACACTGATTTAAAACGAAAAAACTAAGTATATAAACGCGAAACAACAACAAAAAACTTCACAACATCATCCTGGGTACCAGCTGACTCATAAGCAATTGGACAACAAACGCTGTGGGAGTACAATTAGTGGAAATCAACACCATCCAGCCTTGCATTGCTGCTGTAGTTGCCGACAAAGGGGACGTTGCAGTCGCTGCGCTGCAGTGGTAAATATATCGACTGCATAGCAGGTTGAGTGCAAAAGACTAAGCATATCAGTAACTTGCTTGACTGCTTTGTTGCTGTACTGCCTGTTACTGCAATCTCAACTCATTTTCTTATTCTGTGCGTTATTTACTTTTTTTCCTCTGCCGGTAAGAAAGCGCCTAATATTTGTGCTTAATAGCATCGCCCTTGCTTTGCAAAGGTGAGGGACAGACGAAAGAAATTTTAAACGTATATAGTGAGAAAGTGAGAAAAAGGCAAATTATATCCAAAAATACAGTGCTGCCACATCGTTTAATTTTTAGGTAAAATAGGTACATTTACATAATTGTAATTAAAGTAGAGGTGCCTTTATTTATTTGTTTTAATTGATCTTGCGTTGTTTATACATATGCTACTTACACTTAGCGTTCATAATGCCGACGGAGTGTAAGGAGTGTACTGCGAAATTAGTACAGATAGATGATATGATATCATGTTCTGGTGGATGTGGTCATAGCTTCTGCATCAAATGTAGTCAAATCAAAAGAAACGAAATTAAAATTGTAACAGAGAGTTTAAACTTGAAATGGTTCTGTAACCAATGCACTGTGTCGGACACGAATACAAAGTTCGTTGAGATTAAGCACTTAATCGACAAAAGTGAACAATCAAAAATGAAAGCCTCTGATGTAAAGCAAATAGTTGAACAGATATTTAATAGTAAATGTTCTAAACTAAAAAGCAGTATCATAACAGATTTTGACTCCCTTCTGGAACACAATATAGAAGTAAAAATTAATGAAATGAAAAACGAGATTATAAGAGGTATATCTAATGAGCTTAGTAGCCTACGTGTAGATAACGAAAGTAATAGCACGAAAATGACGTTTTCCCAAGCAGTTAAATTAAACGAAAATAAGATTGTTATTAAACCTAAAAACAAGGGTAAGAACGCCAAGGAAACTAAAGAGGCGTTGAAAAAGGTGGTTGAACCTACAGCGGGCCTTGTACGAAATGTTAAAGAAGTAAATAAAGGGGCTATTATTGTAGAATGTAAAAACAAGGAAGCTTGCGAACAAATACAAAAGAAAGTTAGAGAGGCTATAGGCAGTGAATACGAAGCAGAAAAAACCAAAAATATGAGCGATATAAAAAAGATTGTTAAAATAGTAGGCATAACTGAAAAAATTAGCGATGAACGTTTGGTCGAGTGCTTAACGAAGCAGAATGATTCGTGTGCCGGAAAAGAGTTCAAAGTTTTAAAGGTATATGAAAATGCAAATCGTAGGGAGGATAGCTATATTGCATTAGTGGAAACCGATGCAGTAACTTTTGAAAATATTATACAACAAAAGAAACTATTTATAGAATGGGATACCTGTATTGCCTACGAGCATTTAAGGGTTTTGAGATGCTTTAAATGTTCCGGCTATAGGCACAAATCAAGCGATTGCCCAAATAAAATGGCCTGTAGCAAATGTGCAGGGCCACACGACAGCAAAGAATGCACATCGAATACAATTAAATGTATAAACTGTAGCGAATTGGTTAAGAAGAAGGTTATTGATGTCGATGTTAATCATCATGCCTTTAGTCGAGACTGCCCTGCTTATAAAAAGCACGCGCAGTATAAGTATAGACCGCGCGTTTAGCAACGAGCAGTCAACGCACTTAAGTGCATTTATTTAAATATTAATAGCATCATTGCTAACAAATCGGAACTAGAGCATCTTATAGAACTTAAAAAACCACACCTGGTTTTGTGTTCCGAAAGCTGCTCGACAGATGAAATCACAAATCCAGAGCTACAAATAAAAACATATAAACTTATACGATGCAACTCACATAGTAGACATACAGGCGGTGTGTTAGTTTATGTCCACGAATCAATTGAATACAAAACAAGTTACAATAACTCAATTAACAAAAATATCTGGTGTATAGTTTTTAAAATTAATAACGTTTTTCCTCAATACCAAATAGGTCTTGTTTACCACTCGCCTAGCTCGAGTGACGCTGAATTTATTCACTACCTAAGTGAAATTCTGAACAACAGGTGTCTAACACAAGATAATACAGTCGTTATTGGGGATTTCAATATAAATCTGTACAGGAGCACGACCTATAGCAAGCAGTTAGTTGAGTTATTTCGGTCTTTTGCCATGGAGCAAAAAATTGATTTCTATACTAGAAAGGGGGATAACACAGAAACCATGATTGATCTGCTATTTGCTAATAATGATAAAATCGTATGTGAAAGATTAGAAGAATATCAGATTTCCGATCACGAAACCATACAGTTTAAAATCAACTTAAATATATCATCTAGAATGACAGCTAGAAGAGATATAACTTCTTGGGAATATTACACACCAGATAACCTTGTAAACCAGCTAAGACTCTTTGACTTTAGCGACTTTGAAAACCTTAGTACAGAAAGCAAGGCAACATTGTTAAATAACGCTTTATCAAACGCTATGACTACTTTGACTTACTCAAAAGAGGTCAATGTAAAACTGATAAACAAGTGGTATGATTCTGAGCTATCGAATATGAATAAACTGAAATACATTCATAAACAATCTGCAATTAGATCTGGGGAGTGGAATGAATACAATGCCTTAAAACGTAAATATAAACGATTAATAAAAACTAAAAAGGCAAAGTATATGGAGCAAAAAATTGCATACAATATGGGGGACAATAAGGCTTTGTGGAAGCATTTAAAAAATTGCATATGTATGTCCAAAGAAACCAATGTTCTTAACAAAATAATAATAAATGACAGACTGTATGTTCATGAAAAAGAAATAGCGCAGTCACTAAACAACTATTTTATAGATAGCATATTGGAAATTAGTTCAAATATTCCCCTCAGTAATGTTGGTCTTACTACTATGGGAAGTAGCACCCAAACCTTCAAATTTCAAGGAGTATCCACAAATGAAATAGTTAATAGATTCAAAAATAAAATTGGAGGGAAAAAACTACTATCTGAAGGTGTTATAAAGGACTCTGTTGCTTACACAGGATATTTCTATGCTCAAATTGTCAATGAAAGTCTAGAGAAAGGAGAAGTTCCTATGTTATGGAAAACTTCCCTGGTGGTGCCAATAGAGAAAGTTAAGAATACAAAGAGAGCAGACGAGGTCAGACCTATAAACACGTTACCTTGTGACGAAAAAATACTGGAAACAGTGGTTAAAAATCAGCTGGTGAAGTATTTAGAAGAAAATAATATTATTATACCTCAACAATCCGGTTTCCGGAAGAAACATTCATGTGAAAGCGCTCTGAATGTGGTTATAGCAAATTGGAAAGAAGATTTGAGCAGGAATAAACACGTGATCGCTATTTTCCTGGATTTAAAACGTGCATTTGAGACAATTGACCAGGATCTTCTATTAAAAAAGCTGTACAATATAGGAGTTAAGGATACGGAACTAAAATGGTTCCAAGACTTCACCACGAATAGATCTCAAAGAACAGTAATTGGTACATCCTTGTCAGATAGCAGAGGGGTGCCTATTGGACTCCCACAAGGCTCAGTATTAGCGCCCATATTGTTCAACATTTATGTTAACGATATTACTAAATCTCTCAAGCACTGTGATATGAAACTTTTTGCTGACGATACATTGCTGATGCTCAGTGGGGATAATGTCAATGAAGTATACCTAAAGCTACAAGAGGATTTAAATAGAGTTTATGATTGGCTATGCTTGAATAAACTTAAGTTAAATATTAGCAAAACCAAATGTATGGTTATATCAAGGCGAAATTTTCAGAGCAATGCGGTACAAGATCTTAATATAAACGGCGAAATAATCGAAAGAGTTGATAGTTTCAAGTACTTGGGAGTTAAAATAGATAATAAATTGAACTTCAGTGAACATATTGATTACACGGTTGGTAAAATAGCCAAAAAAGTATGTTTTATGCAAAGAACATGCAAGAATTTAAGCCCATGGTACAAAGTAATGGTTTACAGATCCATAGTCGAGCCTCATTTCATATACTGTCCCACAATATTTTTTATTTTGAGAGATAGTCAAATTTATAAACTACAAAAGCAACAAAACCGCGCAATGAGATTTATCCTTAAAAAACGCTATGACACACCCATCAGAGACATGCTCGCCGCTCTTAACTGGCTGAGTGTTAAACAACAAATTGTTTACTATACCATGAAGTTTATTAAAAATATAATAGAGGGCAACTTACCCGATTATCTCAAAAGTAACATTAAGTATGTTAGAAATATGCATTCCGTAAATACTAGAAGAAGAAATGATTTTAACCTTCCGGCCTATAAAACTGAGGCAGACAAATGTAATTTATACTATAAAGGATTGAAATGTTATAATGAGCTACCTAACGAGGTTAAATCTAGTAAAACTGTCAATGAGTTCAAACAGAAATTGTACAATTATTGTAGAAGTTTACCAATATAGTGCTGAGGGAGCAGTCCTCCAAAATTCGCTCACAATGCATTATAGCCAAGCCAAACGCTCACGCATACTAAAAGTTGCCGAAGCACATACTGAAACGCATCACTCTTCCAGTCAGTGCATCGCCGTTCAGATGTTTTCTTCGCGCTTTACATGCGTAGACGGCCAACATCCCGCTTCCATCAGGGTCGGCCAAACATCCCGCTTCCATCAGGGATAAGCATTGTGTTGCTATGTTGGAGTACTGCCCCACAGATTAGCACTAATACTTGGTAACAAATTAGTAAATAAGCAAACTTAAATTTATAATTAAGAACATTATAAATTTATTACTGTAAATAGGTTTAAGCTAGGCTAAGTAAAGCTGTAAGTAATATATAAATAAATAAATAAATAAATTTTGCAGACAGCTTCTTAGGAGTGTAGAATAGGTAACAGGCATCATGAAATTTCAATAAATTTATCGATAATAGAGTTATCGGCCAAAATGGTTTTTTCCGTAAAATTTGAAGTATTCGCACAAAATTGGTATCAATCGAAAGGGGAAGACCACAGCTTTCATTTGGACTTTGGTTCAATTCGATATATTTATCGATAACAGAGTTATCGGTCAAAATGTGGTTTCGGGTAAACTTTGGAATATTCGCACAAAATTTTTATCAAAGGAAAGAGGAAGACCACAGCTTTCATTTGGATTTTGGTTCAATTCGATATATTTATCGATAACAGAGTTATCGGTTAAAATGTGGTTTCGGGTAAACTTTGGAATATTCGCACAAAATTGGTATCAAACGAAAGGGGAAGACCACTGCTTTCATTTGGACTTTGGTTCATTTCGATACATTTATCGATAACAGAGTTACCGGTCAAAATGTGGTTTCGGGTAAACTATGGAATATTCGCACAAAATTGGTATCAAACGAAAGGGGAAGACCACAGCTTTCATTTGGACTTTGGTTCAATTCGATATATTTATCGATAACAGAGTTACCGGTCAAAATGTGGGTTCGGGTAAACTTTGGAATATTCGCACAAAATTGGTATCAAACGAAAGGGGAAGACCACTGCTTTCATTTGGACTTTGGTTCATTTCGATACATTTATCGATAATAGAGTTACCGGTCAAAATGTGGTTTCGGGTAAACTTTGGAATATTCGCACAAAATTTGTATCAAACGAAAGGGGAAGACCACAGCTTTCATTTGGATTTTGGTTCAATTCGATATATTTATCGATAACAGAGTTATCGGTCAAAATGTGGTTTCGGGTAAACTTTGGAATATTCGCACAAAATTTGTATCAAACGAAAGGGGAAGACCACAGCTTTCATTTGGTTTTTGGTTCAATTCGATATATTTATCGATAACAGAGTTATCGGTCAAAATGTGGTTTCGGGTAAACTTTGGAATATTCGCACAAAATTTGTATCAAACGAAAGGGGAAGACCACAGCTTTCATTTGGTTTTTGGTTCAATTCGATATATTTATCGATAACAGAGTTATCGGTCAAAATGTGGTTTCGGGTAAACTTTGGAATATTCGCACAAAATTTGTATCAAACGAAAGGGGAAGACCACAGCTTTCATTTGGTTTTTGGTTCAATTCGATATATTTATCGATAACAGAGTTATCGGTCAAAATGTGGTTTCGGGTAAACTTTGGAATATTCGCACAAAATTTGTATCAAACGAAAGGGGAAGACCACAGCTTTCATTTGGATTTTGGTTCAATTCGATATATTTATCGATAACAGAGTTATCGGTTAAAATGTGGTTTCGGGTAAACTTTGGAATATTCGCACAAAATTTGTATCAAACGAAAGGGGAAGACCACAGCTTTCATTTGGATTTTGGTTCAATTCGATATATTTATCGATAACAGAGTTATCGGTTAAAATGTGGTTTCGGGTAAACTTTGGAATATTCGCACAAAATTTGTATCAAACGAAAGGGGAAGACCACAGCTTTCATTTGGATTTTGGTTCAATTCGATATATTTATCGATAACAGAGTTATCGGTTAAAATGTGGTTTCGGGTAAACTTTGGAATATTCGCACAAAATTTGTATCAAACGAAAGGGGAAGACCACAGCTTTCATTTGGTTTTTGGTTCAATTCGATATATTTATCGATAACAGAGTTATCGGTCAAAATGTGGTTTCGGGTAAACTTTGGAATATTCGCACAAAATTTGTATCAAACGAAAGGGGAAGACCACAGCTTTCATTTGGATTTTGGTTCAATTCGATATATTTATCGATAACAGAGTTATCGGTTAAAATGTGGTTTCGGGTAAACTTTGGAATATTCGCACAAAATTGGTAAAAAGAAAAGGGAAGGCCACAGGTTTCATTTGGATCTTGCTTCATTTATGGAAACATCTATTTTGAGAACGGCTGGACCTAATACACATAACTAAATTTGGAAGGTAAATTTTGTATCCGCTCGAGATGGTTATACGCTAAAAAAATAAAGGCATTTGGAAAGGTTTTGGAGATTTCCCTCAAAATGTTGACCAGGACAACCTTATAAAGTGTTCTTTCAAGATATTGGTCAAAATGTCAACCAGGAGGGGCCCTCGATGGTATTGGTATGATATGGGTATCAAATGAAAGGTGTTGACAAATGGTTTAACAAAACGTAGACCAGAATTGGAACTAGAAGGTTTTTGTGAAAAAATGGGTCTAAAATTAAAAGTCTTGATGCGATTTTTAAAATGGAGTCATTTTAAATCCTTTTGGGATTGGGATTGAGAAAGGGATAGGTATAAGGATGACAATTAAAAAGCAATATGAAAAGACAAAAGCATATGAAGAGGATAGACGGAGAGAAGGATGTGGAGCTGAAATTAGGAGGGCGAATCACATATTTTAAATGCAAACAAGTTAGTGTTTGGGCAGGACAACGTCTGCCGGGTTTGCTAGTACATACATACATACTTACTTTAGAAATATTACCAAATTTTCGATAATTTTTTTTTTAATTTTTTTTTTTTTTGCAGTTCGAGTGATATTTTTTAGTTAATTATTATATGTATGTACATATTTACATGGCGAGGCAAACCAAAATGAAATAAAAATTGGAATTCAATGTTAAAATTGTATTTTTAAATCAGAAAAAAGCTACCAAACTACCAAATTTGAAAAAGTAAAAAAAAAAACAGGTTTTGGTAGAAAACTACCACCTGTGGTAACCGCCTGAAGTTAGCCTACTTCGTTGTTAGCGTATGGCATTGTGCGACGTGCTTTAGCAGCGCATAAAATCAAAAAATGTACTCGCATACGTTCTTTTTTGCTTGCTTGTCCGCAAGCTACTGAACGAAGCAACTGACGCGACAGTTTTGTTCTTAGCACCACTGTAGTGAAGTTACTCTCCCGTTTACCAATACACTCTCACATTTTATTTTGGGGACCACTGTACCTAAGGCACGTAAAACGCCTACTTACGACTAATGTGTATATCAGACATGGGCGATTTGACTCAAACGAGCAGTTACTCTCAGCACACGTATTCTTACGCTCTTATTTCAGTCGCTATTGAGAGCGAAAAAACCAGTTTGACACTGTGGGATAAGGAATTGATTTTCGTGCCAGTCGCGCTGCCGACAGCAACGAGGTAACAGTTGAATAATCTCCGTTTTGATCTCAGAAAGCAATAAAAATAAAATAGTTTGGAAATCAGTGACTTCCTTGAATAAAAGGGGCAAGGTTTTTTCTTTTCCTTGTAATTTCAAATTAAGTTCATTCAAACGGTTACACAAATCAGAAAGAAAAGCCAAATTAAAAATAAATTGGCTATCTTCTAATGCCTGTATTAATTAATTTGCCCCAGCTAAACTCTGAAATTTTAAAAACCTTAGCACTTCATTCCTTAAGGCAAATAATCTCTTCAGGCAATCACCCCGGCTTAACGCGCAGGTCATGTATTAAAATCAAAACAAAATATTAGGGGGGCGTGGTACCTCCCATACAATCTTATTAATTTCGCTGTTATTCCACCATATATTTATATCTCATATCGTAATTTTGGCTGTTTTTTTTTGCTATGTATGATAAAATTGGATCTATTTATGCGAATATTGGTTGTTGTCTTTGTTTATCCTCACTACTGCGCTGTAGATGGCACTGGAAACGCCAGATGACGCTAGATGGTGCACACCAACACACACACACGCTGTACATAATTGCCTTTGTTGCTGTTTGTTGCCAGATGGCGTTCTTGGTCATGAATTGGTACAAAGTTAAATGAAAGAAAAATTCTTTATTTCAAAGCCTTTCACGGTGCTTTGGTGCAATCGAACATGCAAAATTTAATGCGCCTTGCTCCTTTGAGTTATATCTATATTCTATATACATATATAAAAATGAAATGGTGCTCAGTTGTCACGCTAAAACTCGAAAACAGCTGAACCAAATGGTACCTCCCATACAAACTTGATTTTTCAAGCTGAAAAGCGTTTAAGGTTGGGACCTGAAAATTGATCAGGAGATTAACGATATCAATAGCTCTATGTGGAGTGTTTCCGTGTAGGAAAACCGTCTTCGCTATTTATTTACGCGCCGGGACAGAAAATTAAAAAGTTTGTGTATAGAGCAGCCTTAAACTGAATACTAAAATTAAATATGAAGGGTTTAGAACCAAAAGAATCTAAGTGACTCCGAAATTGATTTGAGATATTCAAGTTTAAAGTTTACTGCCTTTTGAAAATTCTATGTAAAATCTGGGTAGGACGTTTATTGTATGGAAAATATGTGACACTTACTACTATTAAAAAAAAAACCGGCGTAATAACAATTTTTTAAATGAAATTAATAAAAAAATCTATTTTGGGCAGAACGAAGTTTGCCGGGTCAGCTAGTTTTTATATGTATAGAGATACAGTTGGGTCTCGATTACCCGTGATCCGGTTAATCGGTAACCCCGATTAAACGCGATGGCCAAAAATCAGTCTATTGTTTTTATACCCAGCGTACTAGTACTAGTACAAGGGTATTATAACTTTGTTGGGATAACGGTTGGTTGTACAGGTATAAAGGAATCGGGATAGATATAGACTTCCATATATCAATATCATCAGGATCGAAAAAAAATTTAATTGAGCCATGTCCGTTCGTCCGTCTGCCCGTTAACACGATAACTTGAGCAAATAATGAGATATCTTCACCAAATTCGGCATGCGTACTTACTTGGGTTCAGAATAGATTATTATTGAAAATGAGTAAAATCGGGCCATAACCACGCCCCTTTTTCGATATCGAAAATTTCGAAAAACGTATAAAACGGGTTAATTCAATATTAGAAGCAGATAAAATGATATAATTTGCAATATGTATTGATTTCGATGCTCTAAGGCCGATTTTATCAAATCATTCAATCAATTGAAAAGGGGCGTGGCACCGCCCACATATATTTGAAGACATTTTCAAATTTTGACTCTCAATAACTTCAGAACAGTTTGTGCTAGTATTTCGAAATTTTGTAGAGGGCATACTATTGTTGTGTGAAATTCAGCTATAGAAAATAAACGAAATCGCTTCTCGACCACACCTACTTTTTCATAAAAGTTATATTGAAAGGAGTTGGAAATATTGAAAAGTCCATATCTAATTAACTGATACCGCTATAATAATATAATTTGGTACATACATCAATTTTCATATTCTTTACATTACTTTCGCAAAATTTTGGAAAGTGGGCGAGAGTTAGTAAACCGGAATATGCAATATCTGTTTAACTGTTTAACTGTTTAACATATATCCGTAGATTAAAAATTTCACAAAATAATTTAAAAGTTATGGGCATGGCACGCCTTCTTTTCCAAAGTTATATATAGGACATGGTATAACCCTTGAGTAGATCTATTGAGTACTTTTGGCTCATATAAGCGGTTAATGCTTTATAAGCGCGCCCACCAAATTCGGTATTGTTTAGGCTGGGAATAGATTGGTTTTTAAAAAGTGCGAAATCGAATGAAAACCACGCCCCCTTTTTCTGGAAACTAACGCCGGGTATTTAATGTTCGGTTCATCCGAACTTAGACTTCCTTACTTGTTTTCAATTAACCGTGAAAATCGATTATCCATAACGCTTCTGGTCCCGACCATCACGGATAATCGAGGCCCGACTGTACCTATATTTCTTTTGGTGAGTTTTATGTTACACTTTATTTATTTGTTATCAGGGTTGGGCATAGTGCACTAAAAAATAAGTGCTATAAGGGTTGACTGGCACTACTCTTCAGTGGTAGTTACACAGCAAAATACATTATCACTGAAAATTTACTGCACTACCATTATAGGTTTAGTGTCTTTAGGTATTTTAAAAAATTAGTTTTAATGAAGACCAATTGTAACAAAAATATACATACATATGTAAATTATAAAACTTTTTTTGTGAACTGAATGTTTCTGAATGTACATATTTGTTTTCTTTATTATTTTTCCACGTATTTTTCTCCTTTTCTGTTGACTTAGGAAGTACTAAAATGGTATTGGTTGTTTTGTTATTGAAGTGAATATAGCTATAATTTGTATAAAAGGCTAAAAATTTGAGCCTAAATTTTAAACCATTCACACAATTTTTAAAACTATTTTGTGATTATTTCCAAACCTTTCAATTACCTACAAAAATTCTAAATTTTTTGCGATTTAGATTTAAAGCTTAACTGGGGTAAACAAAAATACAACAAAAGTCGTATAAGCAGCGAATATGTGTACTTTTCTCATAAGAAACATGAGTGCGAAGTAGCTCAGTAGGTACAGCGCACTGAATTGGGGCACGTCGGTTGGAGTCCTAACATTTTTAAAAAAATAAAAATTTGTTAAAAACATTTTCGGTTTGAAATTTAAATAATTTACATTACGCGCATTTCTATGACACACACAGAAGAAATATCAATCAAAGTGAACGGGTGAAAAAATTTGTTGCTCCGCGTTTTATATCTTGTAGAGTCAATAAACAAATCGTATAGATCTTAAAAACAACATAAGGCTGTAATCGATGGTATTGGTATGATATGGGTATCAAATGAAAGATGTTGACAAATGGTTTAACAAAACGTAGACCAGAATTGGAACTAGAAGGTTTTTGTGAAAAAATGGGTCTAAAATTAAAAGTCTTGATGCGATTTTTAAAATGGAGTCATTTTAAATCCTTTTGGGATTGGGATTGAGAAAGGGATAGGTATAAGGATGACAATTAAAAAGCAATATGAAAAGACAAAAGCATATGAAGAGGATAGACGGAGAGAAGGATGTGGAGCTGAAATTAGGAGGGCGAATCACATATTTTAAATGCAAACAAGTTAGTGTTTGGGCAGGACAACGTCTGCCGGGTTTGCTAGTACATACATACATACTTACTTTAGAAATATTACCAAATTTTCGATAATTTTTTTTTTAATTTTTTTTTTTTTGCAGTTCGAGTGATATTTTTTAGTTAATTATTATATGTATGTACATATTTACATGGCGAGGCAAACCAAAATGAAATAAAAATTGGAATTCAATGTTAAAATTGTATTTTTAAATCAGAAAAAAGCTACCAAACTACCAAATTTGAAAAAGTAAAAAAAAAAACAGGTTTTGGTAGAAAACTACCACCTGTGGTAACCGCCTGAAGTTAGCCTACTTCGTTGTTAGCGTATGGCATTGTGCGACGTGCTTTAGCAGCGCATAAAATCAAAAAATGTACTCGCATACGTTCTTTTTTGCTTGCTTGTCCGCAAGCTACTGAACGAAGCAACTGACGCGACAGTTTTGTTCTTAGCACCACTGTAGTGAAGTTACTCTCCCGTTTACCAATACACTCTCACATTTTATTTTGGGGACCACTGTACCTAAGGCACGTAAAACGCCTACTTACGACTAATGTGTATATCAGACATGGGCGATTTGACTCAAACGAGCAGTTACTCTCAGCACACGTATTCTTACGCTCTTATTTCAGTCGCTATTGAGAGCGAAAAAACCAGTTTGACACTGTGGGATAAGGAATTGATTTTCGTGCCAGTCGCGCTGCCGACAGCAACGAGGTAACAGTTGAATAATCTCCGTTTTGATCTCAGAAAGCAATAAAAATAAAATAGTTTGGAAATCAGTGACTTCCTTGAATAAAAGGGGCAAGGTTTTTTCTTTTCCTTGTAATTTCAAATTAAGTTCATTCAAACGGTTACACAAATCAGAAAGAAAAGCCAAATTAAAAATAAATTGGCTATCTTCTAATGCCTGTATTAATTAATTTGCCCCAGCTAAACTCTGAAATTTTAAAAACCTTAGCACTTCATTCCTTAAGGCAAATAATCTCTTCAGGCAATCACCCCGGCTTAACGCGCAGGTCATGTATTAAAATCAAAACAAAATATTAGGGGGGCGTGGTACCTCCCATACAATCTTATTAATTTCGCTGTTATTCCACCATATATTTATATCTCATATCGTAATTTTGGCTGTTTTTTTTTGCTATGTATGATAAAATTGGATCTATTTATGCGAATATTGGTTGTTGTCTTTGTTTATCCTCACTACTGCGCTGTAGATGGCACTGGAAACGCCAGATGACGCTAGATGGTGCACACCAACACACACACACGCTGTACATAATTGCCTTTGTTGCTGTTTGTTGCCAGATGGCGTTCTTGGTCATGAATTGGTACAAAGTTAAATGAAAGAAAAATTCTTTATTTCAAAGCCTTTCACGGTGCTTTGGTGCAATCGAACATGCAAAATTTAATGCGCCTTGCTCCTTTGAGTTATATCTATATTCTATATACATATATAAAAATGAAATGGTGCTCAGTTGTCACGCTAAAACTCGAAAACAGCTGAACCAAATGGTACCTCCCATACAAACTTGATTTTTCAAGCTGAAAAGCGTTTAAGGTTGGGACCTGAAAATTGATCAGGAGATTAACGATATCAATAGCTCTATGTGGAGTGTTTCCGTGTAGGAAAACCGTCTTCGCTATTTATTTACGCGCCGGGACAGAAAATTAAAAAGTTTGTGTATAGAGCAGCCTTAAACTGAATACTAAAATTAAATATGAAGGGTTTAGAACCAAAAGAATCTAAGTGACTCCGAAATTGATTTGAGATATTCAAGTTTAAAGTTTACTGCCTTTTGAAAATTCTATGTAAAATCTGGGTAGGACGTTTATTGTATGGAAAATATGTGACACTTACTACTATTAAAAAAAAAACCGGCGTAATAACAATTTTTTAAATGAAATTAATAAAAAAATCTATTTTGGGCAGAACGAAGTTTGCCGGGTCAGCTAGTTTTTATATGTATAGAGATACAGTTGGGTCTCGATTACCCGTGATCCGGTTAATCGGTAACCCCGATTAAACGCGATGGCCAAAAATCAGTCTATTGTTTTTATACCCAGCGTACTAGTACTAGTACAAGGGTATTATAACTTTGTTGGGATAACGGTTGGTTGTACAGGTATAAAGGAATCGGGATAGATATAGACTTCCATATATCAATATCATCAGGATCGAAAAAAAATTTAATTGAGCCATGTCCGTTCGTCCGTCTGCCCGTTAACACGATAACTTGAGCAAATAATGAGATATCTTCACCAAATTCGGCATGCGTACTTACTTGGGTTCAGAATAGATTATTATTGAAAATGAGTAAAATCGGGCCATAACCACGCCCCTTTTTCGATATCGAAAATTTCGAAAAACGTATAAAACGGGTTAATTCAATATTAGAAGCAGATAAAATGATATAATTTGCAATATGTATTGATTTCGATGCTCTAAGGCCGATTTTATCAAATCATTCAATCAATTGAAAAGGGGCGTGGCACCGCCCACATATATTTGAAGACATTTTCAAATTTTGACTCTCAATAACTTCAAAACAGTTTGTGCTAGTATTTCGAAATTTTGTAGAGGGCATACTATTGTTGTGTGAAATTCAGCTATAGAAAATAAACGAAATCGCTTCTCGACCACACCTACTTTTTCATAAAAGTTATATTGAAAGGAGTTGGAAATATTGAAAAGTCCATATCTAATTAACTGATACCGCTATAATAATATAATTTGGTACATACATCAATTTTCATATTCTTTACATTACTTTCGCAAAATTTTGGAAAGTGGGCGTGGCACCGCCCACTTATGAGTCACGCAATTTTCAAATTCGAGTGCTAATAACTTCAGAACGGTGTGAGATAGATTTACCAAACTAGGTACCAGGCTGTTATGTTTATGTAGAGTACTACTACAGGAAATAAGAAAAATCGGTACGACCATGCCCACTTTTGGACTAAAGTTCTCTAATCGAGAGTTAGTAAACCGGAATATGCAATATCTGTTTAACTGTTTAACTGTTTAACATATATCCGTAGATTAAAAATTTCACAAAATAATTTAAAAGTTATGGGCATGGCACGCCTTCTTTTCCAAAGTTATATATAGGACATGGTATAACCCTTGAGTAGATCGATTGAGTACTTTTGGCTCATATAAGCGGTTAATGCTTTATAAGCGCGCCCACCAAATTCGGTATTGTTTAGGCTGGGAATAGATTGGTTTTTAAAAAGTGCGAAATCGAATGAAAACCACGCCCCCTTTTTCTGGAAACTAACGCCGGGTATTTAATGTTCGGTTCATCCGAACTTAGACTTCCTTACTTGTTTTCAATTAACCGTGAAAATCGATTATCCATAACGCTTCTGGTCCCGACCATCACGGATAATCGAGGCCCGACTGTACCTATATTTCTTTTGGTGAGTTTTATGTTACACTTTATTTATTTGTTATCAGGGTTGGGCATAGTGCACTAAAAAATAAGTGCTATAAGGGTTGACTGGCACTACTCTTCAGTGGTAGTTACACAGCAAAATACATTATCACTGAAAATTTACTGCACTACCATTATAGGTTTAGTGTCTTTAGGTATTTTAAAAAATTAGTTTTAATGAAGACCAATTGTAACAAAAATATACATACATATGTAAATTATAAAACTTTTTTTGTGAACTGAATGTTTCTGAATGTACATATTTGTTTTCTTTATTATTTTTCCACGTATTTTTCTCCTTTTCTGTTGACTTAGGAAGTACTAAAATGGTATTGGTTGTTTTGTTATTGAAGTGAATATAGCTATAATTTGTATAAAAGGCTAAAAATTTGAGCCTAAATTTTAAACCATTCACACAATTTTTAAAACTATTTTGTGATTATTTCCAAACCTTTCAATTACCTACAAAAATTCTAAATTTTTTGCGATTTAGATTTAAAGCTTAACTGGGGTAAACAAAAATACAACAAAAGTCGTATAAGCAGCGAATATGTGTACTTTTCTCATAAGAAACATGAGTGCGAAGTAGCTCAGTAGGTACAGCGCACTGAATTGGGGCACGTCGGTTGGAGTCCTAACATTTTAAAAAAAATAAAAATTTGTTAAAAACATTTTCGGTTTGAAATTTAAATAATTTACATTACGCGCATTTCTATGACACACACAGAAGAAATATCAATCAAAGTGAACGGGTGAAAAAATTTGTTGCTCCGCGTTTTATATCTTGTAGAGTCAATAAACAAATCGTATAGATCTTAAAAACAACATAAGGCTGTAATCTATAAATAAAAGACTAAAAACAGAGGGAAAACAAGATTGTTGTGGACATACGAGTGCAAACTTCTTTGGCTTCGCTGCTGCCGACGTATGTACCTGTTTGGCTTGCGTTTCTAGTAAGCAAGTGCACATAGTCAACCTGTTGCGCTCAGGCGAAGGCAAAAGTCAACCTGTTGAGCGCGGGGGATCACATCAATCAACTGTTTCACTGCTGTATTGCCGTGCTGCTGACGTCGATCTGCTGCGCTACTGGTATTCTACTTTTCTATTTTGTTTATTTTTGTTAGTGGAAGGTGAGTAATATTTGCGCCCTGCTAGCATCACTTGTGCTTGTCATTAGTGAGTGACAGAATAAAGAAAATAAGAACAAGGAAGGGTGGAAGATCGCAGCCAGTGTTGATAAGGTACGGTGCTGCCACCACGTTTGGTTTAATATAAAACAAATTTAGAACAAGTTTTTAAATATTATAATACGTAGTTTTAAACATTCGATTTTTATACACAATAGTAGTTATTGAACAGTTGTGAATGCACATTTTTTCCATAGTAGAGTAAAATTTCCTTCCACAATGCCGTGGGAGTGTAAGGAATGCACTGCCAAGGTAAGTGAAATAGATGAAATAATCGCATGCTCGGGTGGGTGTGGTTTTCACTACTGCTTGGCATGCAGTAATATAAAAAGCGAAATAAAGCTTATAACAGAGAACTTAAACATAAAATGGTTCTGTAATGAGTGTACTTTGTCGAATACTAATACAAAGTTCATTGAGATAAAGCACTTAATTGCCAAATGTGAGGAAACGAAGATGAAAAGCGTAGATATTAAGCAAATAGTTGAGATAATCTTCAATAATAAATGCTCTTCACTAAAAAATAGTATATTAACAGACTTCAATTCCCTCCTTGAGCATAATATTGAAGTAAAATTGAATGCTATGAAAAGCGAAATAATTAATGATTTATCCAAAGAGTTGCAAAAAAGTAACGATTTGATTAAAAAATTAAGTAGTGCAAATGCACCAATGAATGCGAATAAGACTTATGCCAAAATAGCGGCAGGGACCAAGAATAGAATAGTAATCAAACCAAAAAATAAGAGCAACAAAGCGAAAGAAACTAAAGAAGCTTTAAAAAAAGTAGTTGAACCGACTGATGGGCTTGTCAGAAAAGTAAAAGAGACAAATACTGGTGCCATAATTGTCGAATGCAAAAGCAAAGACGCCTGTGAGCAAGTGCAACAAAAAGTAAGAGCGGCTATCGGAAATGAGTATGATACAGAGAAAACAAAAAGTAAAAATGAAATAAAAAAAATCTTGAAAATAGTTGATTTAACCGAAAAAATTACCAACGAAAGATTGATTGAATGTTTAACTAAACAGAACGAAATGTGTAACGGAAAGGACTTCAAGGTGTTGAAGTTATATGATATCTAAATAGTAGAGCGGTAAGCTATATTGCGTTGGTTGAAACAGATGCTGTAACACATGAAAGTATATTGGAACGAAAAAGAGTATATATTGAGTGGGATACTTTTACCGCCTACGACCATGTAACCGTTCTGAGGTGTTTTAATTGTTTGGGGTATAATCATAAAGCTACCGGCTGCAGGAATAGATTAGCATGTAGTAAATGCGCTGGGCCCCACGACAGTAAAAAATGTACTTCAAATGTAGTTAAATGTGTGAACTGTAGCGAGTTGGTCGAACAGAAAGTTATTGATGTCGATGTGAATCATCATGCATTCAGTAAAGACTGTCCTGCATTTATTAAACAGGCTAAAAATAAAAAAAAAACGCGCATATAGCAACAAAAAAAAATGTATGAGCTAAACTGCGTGTACTTAAATATAAGTAGTATAGTCGCGAACAAATGCGAGTTAGAGCGTCTTCTAGAAATGCGTAAATCACATTTATATCAAATCAAGAATTACAGATCCCAACATACAAACTCCTACGATGTGATTCCCATAGTAGACACACTGGTGGAGTTTTAATGTACGTTCATGAATCACTTGAATACCAAATAACCTACAACAAACCGCTTAATAGAAACCTCTGGTGCATAATAATCAAAATTAAAAACATTTTTCCTCAATACAAAATAGGTGTTTTATACCACTCACCAATTTCGAGTGACGCAGATTTTATTACGTATATGCATGAAGTTCTCAGTAGCCAATGCCTAACCCGTGATAAAATTGTTTTTATTGGAGATTACAATATTAATTTGTACAACAGCACCACTTATAGCAAACATCTAATTGACTTGTATCGATCTTTTGCTTTAAAACAAAAATCGACTTCTATACCAGAAAAGCGCAGAACTCTGAAACAGTGATTGATTTGTTATTTACGAACAGTGATTCCGTCTCTTGTAGAAGAGTAGAAGAACATCGCATAAGGGATCATGAAACTATAAGCTTCACTGTTCAGCTAGATAGAAAATTTCAAATGAGAGTTAGGAAAAATATAACTTCGTGGTAAGGCTATAGTAGTGATAATCTCGTTAGCCTTTTGAGACAGTCCAACTATCAGGGCTTTGATAACCTGAACATAGCGAACAAGCTTACATTATTGAATACTAATATATCAAATGCTATGAGCTGCCTGACATATTCGAAAGAAGTCAGTGTGAAGCTCATGAACAAGTGGTATTATACAGAGCTGGCAGCTTTTAACACACATAAGTTAAATCAATACAAGATCGCCATTGAAACTGGTGAGTGGGAAGATTACAATATGACCAGGCGTGAGTACAAACATTTAATTAAGATTAAAAAGACCAAGTATATGGAGCACAAAATAACGAACAACTTAGGTGACAGCAAAGCTATGTGGAAGCACCTGAAAAACTGCATATCTATGTCAAAAGAAAGCAATACCATTGGTCAAATATTAATAAATGATTGTCTTTTCACGAATGAAAGCGAAATAGCACAGGCACTAAATAACTACTTTATTGATAGTATCATTGAAATCAGCCTTAGTATTACAGGTAGCAGAGATGACAGCGAAGTCGTTGTAGATAGTACTCTGAACTTCAAGTTCGGCAAAGTATCAACAACTCATATACTAGATATTGTTGGCAAATTTAAAAATAAAATAGGAGGGAAGAAAATTCTATCTGAGGGAGTCGTTAAAGACTCTATAACTTACACCGGGTTTTTTTACTCTCAAGTTGTTAATGAGAGCCTTGAAACACGCATAGTCCCAGACCTTTGGAAGACATCAGTAGTAGTACCTATTGAGAAAGTCAAAAATACCATTAGAGCTGATGAAATTAGGCCGATAAATACGCTACCATGTGACGAACAAATTCTTGAAACAGTGGTTAACAACCAGCTTCTACAATTCTCAGAATACAATAAAATTATTATACCCCAGCAATCTGGATTCCGAAAAAAGCACTCCTGCGAAAGTGCCCTGAACTTAGTAATTGCTAACTGGAAGGAAGACTTAAGCAGAAGAAAACATATAATATCCGTATTTTTGGATTTAAAGCGAGATTTTGAGACAATTGACCAACAATTGTTGTTGAAAAAGTTAAACAAGATAGTTGTTTCTGGTACAGAACTTAAGTGGTTCGAAAATTTTATTATAAATAGGTATCAAGGAACAGTAATTGGATCTTCATTATCCGAAGAGAGACATGTACCTGTCGGACTCCCACAAGGCTCCGTTTTAGCCCCTATATTGTTTAATATATATATAAATGATATTGTTAAAAGTATACAGTATTTTGGCATCAAACTTTTTGCTGATGACACACTTCTGATGATTAGTGGGGATAACATCACTGACATTCATGCGAAACTCCAAGATGACCTAAATAGAGTCAACGGTTGGCTATGCTCAAACAAATTAAAATTAAATGTCAATAAAACAAAATGTATGGTTATTTCAAGACGAAACTTTAGAAACAATGAGTTGCAACCTCTAAGAATAAACAACGACCTAATTGAAATAGTAAGCACTTTTAAATATCTGGGCTTAAAAATAGACAACAAGTTGAGCTTTAATGAGCACATTGATTACACGGTGGGAAAAATAGCTAAGAAAATATATTTTATGCAAAGAACATGTAAATATCTAAAGAAAAGATATAAAACGATGGTTTACAGATCTATAATCGAGACCCCACTTTATCTATCCTACGATATTCTTTATAATGAGAGGCAGCCAAATCTACAAACTGCAAAAGCCACATAACCGGGCCATGAGATTTATCCTCCGTAAGCGATACGACACACCCATCAGAGAAATGCTATCCAAACTAAATTGGTTAAGTGTTAAACAACAGCTATTTTTTTACACGATGAAGTTTATTAAGAATATAATAGAAGGTAATTTGCCGGATTATTTGAAAAGTAACATTAAATATGTAAGAAATGTGCATTCTGTAAACACGAGAAATAGAAATGATTTCACTCTGCCCGCGTACATAACAGAATCTGATAAATGTAACTTGAAGAATCGTTGTTGTTTTTGTTTCGTAAATTATATGGCATTTATTGAATACCAACAACAATTTAACAATAAAAAAAATATATATATGTGGTTAGAACACTCAGCTTAGCATTTAAAAAGTGTGGACTGTCCGAAGCAATACCGCACTCGTCAGTGGCCAAAGGCTGATTAAAAATATTAGCGAAGTAAAATATTTTACAAGTCACAACTAGGGTTGCGTTATACATGAAAACATAAAATGTACACATGGTCGTATTCTTATGATACTAACACAGAGTTGTATAGAAACAGTGTTGTGCTTTAGAGTGATATTAAACATAACGTAAAATCAAAAGTATTAAACATGAACATAACGTAAAAGTTGATCTGCTACAAACTTATATTACAAAGGCTTAAAATGCTTTTATGAACTACCCACTGATGTTAAATCCTGCACATGCGTAGACGGCCTGTACTCTGCATCCAGCTGGGAATATCACTGTGTTGGTATGTTCGGAAAGACAGGTCAGTTAGCTCTTATAATTGGGAATCAATATACATAGAACTGCATATATGTAAATATATAGAAAATGAATGTCTTCTGTTCTTCTGTTTTCTTTTTCTTATTATAATTACTATTCTTTTTTGTTTTTATTTATATTTTTAATTTTCAACAAATGAATTAATAAAACGTTAAACGCTAGAGTTACTATAGGCTTAAGTTTTCGATTAAGCTGTAAAAATGTACATATTGATCTAGGCTCAATAGAGCTGTAATAAATAAATACATACATACATACACCCGGCGTAAATTTAATTCTAAACCAAATTTGGACTGGTCGTATATGAGCATATCCCAACTACTGTTAGATTTTTGGTTACTCGGATGCTACACATCGGTTAGTGAATTAAAGCGGGGAAAAAGCATATGGATATTTAGTTTCACGTATAGACTATCTTCTCTGAAAATTGAAGACAATAAGTTTTTACAGAACTTTGAAAGGCGAAAAACGTCGAATTTATCGCTTTTTCGAGTGATACTCTTAATTTTCTTTTTGGTATTTATTCTATAAAATTTTCAGGCATCATTGTATCGCTCTGAAATTTTACCAGGGTGTAGTTTTTGAGTGGGGATTCTAAAAACGTAAGCGAGGTTAATGTGCTCCTACAATATTAAATGTTATCATCAATGAAAGTAGCGATACTCGGTTTTTGGTCATTTTCAATATATGTGATTTTGTGCTTATAACTTTTTGAGGCAACGGAGTATTAAAATT
Organism: Sphenella marginata; assembly: GCA_951509765.1. NCBI lineage: Eukaryota > Metazoa > Arthropoda > Insecta > Diptera > Tephritidae > Sphenella > Sphenella marginata. Next base: position 16,790,844 of record OX608078.1, read on the forward strand.
GTGATTGTTCGCAATGATATCCTAACATACAAAGGGGCAAATATGGTAAATTTTTAAGAAATATCAGAAAGCGTAAAAAAAAATTGGAAAAATGTATCTAATTATTTCTTTAATTATTTCCTTATTTCCTAATTTTTATTCAAACGTTAGTGAAATGAAACACAAACTTATTACAATAATTAAAAATACATAATTATTTCTCTTTAATAGCCTTAAAGTTAAAGATTTCCTAATAGGGCCTTAAGTGAAAAGAATTAAGGTTCTCCTCTTCGTTAAATAAAATTAACGAAAAAATGGAGGGCAGAGGTCAGGTAAATATAATACGGCCGACTATCTCATAAATATAATATATATATATCTCATAAAATATATAAATGAAATGAAAACGAAACCACCTTGGTTTGTTTCCCGCTTTTACCTCTATTTGATACCCTTATTGTTTATACAAGTTTTGTACCTACAAGTTGGGTACCTGGGTCCAAATATTGAAATACACTTCTGGAAAAGTAGAAATATCGATATGAGAACCATAGTACGTCAAAGCTCTCTTCAGTACTTTTTATTTGATACCCATATTGCAGGTAGACAATTTTTTTACCCGATTTCATATTTTTGAGTATATCTCAAAAACCGGGTTTCGGGTATCAACTTAAATATACTTTACATAAATATATACATGCTGCTAAACTTTTAACATAATCCGTAAAGAAGTGCCTAAGTTAGCAAAAATATTTAAAGATTTTCCGGGTTTTACTTTTATCAATATATCCAAAACCGGTTATCGGATATCGACAATTTTTTCCCAAACCATTTTCCGTTTATATATCGGTATGTTGGTAAAATTTCAAATTGATAGGAGGGAAAGTGTTAATGTTATTGAATAACCAACTTCGCTTTAAAAAATATTTGACGATTTTTCGGGTTTAAATTGTTAACATTATATCCGAAACCGGGTGGCGGGTATCAACATTTTTTTTCCTAAATATAGGGTGTTTTTTTTAGGGGTATAGAACTTCGAATTGAAATAAAACACAAGAAAATCGTTTTAAGGTCCATCAATTTGGCTTTATTGTAAGGATAATTTTATGCCATTAATGTTTAAATATGATTTCGGGCATGTGGCGCCGCGGCTGGCTCGAATAAAGCCAATTCTACAGGTCCAATTTTCAACCACTTTTTCGAGCATATGGGGCCGTATGTCGGCAATAACGCCACGAATGTTGGCTTCCAATTCCCCTAACGTTTCTGGTTTGTTGGTGTAGACGAGCGACTTCACATATAAACAAAGAAAATAATCCAATGGTGTCAAATCACACGACCTTGGTGGCCAATTGACAGGTCCATTCCGCGAAAATATGCGCTCATCGAATGTTTCCTTCAATAAATCGATTGTGACGTGCGCTGGCCCAATGACTCCACACCAAACAGTCAGTTTTTGTTCAACCAAAAATGAGCCTCTTCACTGAACAAAATTTTGCCATTTGAAGAAAAAATTTGAACCATTATTTTCGAAATAAATTTGCACGATTTACAAGCGTTGTTCTTTTGTCAACCTGTTCATGATGAAATGGCAAACCAAACTGAACATAAATTACATTAGAGTTGCCAGATTTGACCACAAAATGCCAGTTTTATCTCTATTCGAAAAACAAACCTGTAAAAAAAACACCCTATATAACCTTCACATATCTCTACACGTTGACAAAATTTCAACAAAATCGGTGCAGCACTGTTTAAATAAATGCATATTAAACACTGCGACTTGAATTTATATATATAATCTTCGATCTATTGAGTATATCCTTTTAAGGCATTGTGTAAGACGAATTACGCTGATTAATTTAAGCTCCTCTTTATCTACCAATATACCAGAAAAAAGGTTATTCTTTTATTGACAAAAATTTAACACTATTTGGGATTTTCCCATATGTAGCCCCAAAATGTTTTAAATTTAGGCTAAAATTTTTAGCCGTGTACAAAAACTATCTAATTTTGTTTTATTTGTTCAGAATTTTTTTACCTTTAAATGTCAATTTTTCAAAATGAAATATATGTATAAAATGATTTGCTTTCTATACTTTTTAAAAATAATCGAAAATAATCAAAAATTAATTATTTTTTTGATTACTTTTGATTATTTTCTCGTAATCCTAACTAATCTTAATTATTTGTATTCATAATTAATTAATAATCAGGAATTGTTGAAAAGAGAATTATGTAATCAATACCATTAATTTTCATATTTACTCTAATTGATTACTAATCGTAATCCAAATTTAACAGCTCTGAATTAAATATTTGTTCTGAGATAATCTGGCAAATTTCGGTTTTTTATATTGAAAATAAATTTCATAATATACAAAAATATATGTTGTTTAACAATCATCCAATTTAAACAAAATCATAAAATAACTTCGGATTGAGAATAACGTCTCTTTTTGTTTTTGAGATATCTAGCACATTTTATTCAAGTCGACGTACTTCTAACGTAGAACAGAATACAATAAGCAATGTTTGTTTAACCCTGATCTCTTAAATAATTTGAAAGAACCCGTTTTTCTATTTTTCAGCATCATACGCTTTTTAGTAAACCAAACTTGCGTTGGATGATCATATAGGTAGTAATAATAGGTAGTAAATAGTTTGATTAAAATGTAAGACGTTTAAATCGACATCGCCACAAAGCTCAGGCCAAGTTAATTCAATCAGTTCTCTACAGGCGCGTAGCCAGAAAAAAATTTCGGGGGGGGGGATTTTGGCCAAAGTGTCAGTAAATAAGAATTACCTATAAATACACATATATTTATATTTTCACATATTACATATTTATACTTTTATTTATTTGAAATTTTCCTCTTTCTACACGGCTAAAAATTTGAGCCTAAATTTTAAACCATTCATTGGTTTACACAATTTTTAAAACTTTTTTTTAATAAATTCCAAACCTTTCTCAATTTTTTGCGGTTTAGATTTAAAACTTAACCGGGATAAACAAACACGGTACTTTTCGCACAAAATTCATGAGTGCGCCGTAGCTCAGTAGGTAGAGCATAGCGCACTGATTTGGGGCACGTCGGTTCGAGACCTAACATTTTTTAAAAAAACATAAAAAATTGTTAACAACATTTTCGGTATAAAATTTAAATAATTTTTATTAGGCGCATTTCTATGACAACCGTCGTAAATTTAATTCTAAACCAAATTTGGTCATACACCTAGATCAGTATGTCTGCGTTCAAAGGGTTTTTTTGGAATATCCAGTAAAATTAACTTCTTTAGACTAATTTAATTATTTTGAATGAAAGTATGTGCAAACACATAATGAAACTTCTGCAAATCAAAGTTCAAAAGTTTGTGGAAAATTCATGAAAATTTAAGAAATCTCGAAAAAATTTCACCGAAATTTCTAACTTTCTCGTAAAATTTTTTTGATTTTTTTCGAGTATGCAGTTTTGCTGCTCGTTCAATTGTCAAAAGCCGACAAAGAGCATTTTCTTCAATATAAAAATATTACGCTTATAAATTTGTATAGAAGATAATGCACTTGGCTAGGAAAAAAATTGCCAAAAATCGATTAATTCTTCTAGCGGCTTAAGATTGCTATCTTTGTTCACTTTAATTGAACGGGCCACAAAACTGAAATCTCGAAAAAATTTAAATATTTTTACTAAAAAGTTAGAAATTTTTATGAAAATGTTTCGAGTTTCTTGAATTTTCATGAATTTTCCACAAAGTTCTTAACTTTGAGTTGCAGTATTTTTCTTGTTTTTTTGCACATTCTTTCATACAAAAATAATGAAATTAGTCAAAGGAAGTCAATCTTACTGAAAATTCCAAACAACACTTTGAATATGTAGCCCCAAAAAGTTTTAAATCTAGGCTAAATATTTTAGACGTGTACAAAACAATATTTATTTTTATTGTTTGTTTTCAAATTTTGTGTAGGATTTCTTCAGGCTTTGGCAAGAAGTAAATAGTTGTCGCTTTATTTCTTGAAGAAAAACTGAAGCTTCGGAAAAATAAAAACAAAAAATATAATAAAATAACATTGAAATTCATATAAAAAGCGGAAAATTGCAATTATTCAACATGCAAAACGGAACGTCAACATTTGTTGGCTATTCATGCCAATTTCATAGTCAAGAAATACTTGAAAATATTTCTTAATCATTTTCTTTTCAACAGCATACCGGGCTTTCTTTTAAACGTTTTCAATCTTTTTTTGCCAAATTAGCGTCACCTTTTAGAATCACCTCACAAGTATAAGTACAATTTAATTGTTACTTTCTCTGATAATTCAATACGACTGCGTTGTGTACAGCTTAGTAATTTTTGGAAATTTTTTTTAACTTCTTGTTCATTTTTTTGGTTAAACCTTTGGTAACCGTGACTATAATAACGAGGGACACTCATTTTTACGATTTTTGCCCGCTGTATTCATAGCTCGAAAAGCAGTTAGTTTGGCGCGAATTTTTAAAGGGCCAAATGAGTGAACCGTTGCAGGAATTTAGTTGTGACCTCTCAGACTTGCTCTGACAATTGATTAGCGACTGCCAATAACTTCTCTCAGTGTGAAATATTATTTAATTTTATTCTTTCGTATTTTCATTATTGCTATTAATGCTAATTTCTTAACAGGGGTTTTAAAGGTAAATAGAGTAATTATTCTAGTACAGACGTATATTTTTTAATTTTCGGAAATTTCGGGGGGGGGGGGGTTTGAACCCCCGAAACCCCCCCCCCCCCCTGAATACGCGCCTGGTTCTCTATTTAAATTTTTGGAGTTGGCTTTTGAGAAGTTAAAATCAAAGTGTGAGTTGAGTAATGGTCAGTTTACTATATATAAATTGATTATTGTAAATAAATATTTACTTTGTGAAATATTCTAAAAAATACTTAAATAATCTTTAGAAATACTTAAATAATCTTTAGAAACTACGTTTTTGCCAATATGTTACAACTAAGCGAAAAAACATCAAGATAAGGAAAAAATTTAAAAGGTCATAAAAAAAAACTGACACATACGAACGCCAAACCCTTTGAGGGTTTTACTATACTGAGGGGTTTACTATACATCACCGTGACTTGGAATTTCTCACCCCCAGATAATAATCCCAAAAATGTTCCATAGTGTAATAGGATAAATATAAAAATCCTTATAAAAGGACTAGAATTTAAAACGGTGTGTTCAACAGAATCTGTATATATGGATCGTTTAAAACATTAATAAAATACCTAAAAGACGATATTTCGTATAATCAAAAGGAAAACTTTTTCTGTTTGAAAAATCCTTATAAAGGAATACTAGTATATGCCGTTAAAATCGACCACCTTAAATTAGTATAACTAATTAAATCCTATGGTCACCCCTACCATCAGCGACATATATGTACAACCCAGTAGATAAAGTCTCTGATTCACACTGGCGTTGCAGTACAAATTAATTATTTTGTGCATTCACAATGGTTTATTTAAACATATTAATTTTAATAAAATACGCTTAAACAAAAGCACTGCTGTAATTAATATATAGTTTCGCATGTAGAGGTAACCGACACCTTTAAAACGATACCTTACATATTAATATTGGTTCGAAATGAGAGCAGAAAATTAGGAGCAAACACAAAAAGACCTTACAGAAATATATAATAATATAAATTACAGAAATATATAAAACTTATAATCAAATTAATGAAATTGACTAATTTCGTGATATTAGAAATCCTTAAAAAGCTATCAAGATTTGACAGTTTTGAGGATAAAGATTTCTTATACAACAAACAGGGAAAATCCTTATAAAAATTAAAACAAAAAGGATTTTACTTCGTACTTGTGTGGATTTTAGTGAAAAATAAAAAGAATGAAAGAAGATTGTGATATAACGGAAATTATTCGAAGTTGAACTCCATAAAAAAAAGATAATTTTCAAAATATATAAAAGAAAGTGAAACAAGTAAGGAAGTCTAAGTTCGGATGAACCGAACATTAAATACCCAGCGTTAGTTTCCAGAAAAAGGGGGCGTGGTTTTCATCCGATTTCGCCCTTTTTAAAAACCAATCTATTCCCAGCCTAAACAATACCGAATTTAGTGGGCGCGCTTATAAAGAATTAACCGCTTACATGAGCCAAAAGTACTCAATCGATCTACTCAAGGGTTATACCATGTCCTATATATAACTTTGGAAAAGAAGGCGTGCCATGCCCATAACTCTTAACGTATTTTGTGAAATGTTTGATCTACGGATATATGTGTCCATTAATCAATATTTACGTAATTTTAAAAAAGTGGCTGGTGGCACGCCAACGGATTTTATTATATTGTTTGTCCCTATTTGAAGATCAGTTTTCATTGCAGATCTTTATGATACTTTCACAGTCGCTTGTTAATAGTGAAATGTTGATATTTTGTTTATTTACTTGTGGGCGGTGCCACGCCCATTTTCCAAAATATTACCAAAAACCTTTAAACATTACTAATAACATCATCAGGTAAATGAGTGTACGAAATTTTAGCATTATATATTTATCAGTTAAACAGATATTGCATATTCCGGTTTCCTAACTCTCGTTTAGGCGGTGCCACGCCCTCTTTCCAAAATTTTGCGAAAGCAATGTAAAGAATATGAAAATTGATGTATGTACCAAATTACTTATATTATTATAGCGGTATCAGTTAATTAGATATGGACTTTTCAATATTTCCAACTCCTTTCAATATAACGTTTATGAAAAAGTAGGCGTGGTCGCGAAGTGATTTCGTTTATTTTCTATAGCTGAATTTCACACAACAGTATTATGCCCTCTAGAAAATTTCGAAATACTAGCACAAACTGTTCTGAAGTTATTGAGAGTCAAAATTTGAAAATGTCTTCAAATATATGTGGGCGGTGACACGCCCCTTTTCAAAAAATTTGATAAATTCGGCCTTAGAGCATCGAAATTAATACACATTGCAAATTATATCATTGTATCTGCTTCTTATATTGAATTAACCCGTTTTATACGTTTTTCGAAATTTTCGATATCGAAAAAGGGGCGTGGTTATGGTCCGATTTTACTCATTTTCAATACCAATCTATTCTGAACCCAAGTAAGTACGCATGCCGAATTTGGTGAAGATATCTCATTATTTTCTCAAGTTATCGTGTTAACGGACAGACGGACGGACGGACGGACGGACATGGCTCAATCAAATTTTTTTTCGATCCTGATGATATTGATATATGGGTAAGTCCTGTGTAACGGACGCGACATTCGTACGCATTTAACCCTGGATAAAATGAATCGTAAGCAGCAGAATTAGGGGATATCATAATGTTTTCAAGGCACAACCACAATGCTTCATTCCATAAACATTTTTTGGACCTTTAACATTTAACAACTTATTTATATCCATATATAATGCTGTTCGGACGCGACAAGAAATGGAAGTAATTTTTTAATGCTTGTGAAAGTACGTAAAACTTAGCGAAGTTTAGAGGAACATTTTTATTCCTTAAATGAGAGATTAAAGGTCAAAGAAGACCCTTTCTTCGAAGATTTACGAAATCTGAAATATGTTTTCGGTGGCGCGAACTAAAGTCAGTGGAATTAACGTCAGTGACGTTAATTCGCACCCCAAAAGCGAATTAATGTCAATGACATAAAGACGCATGCCAAAAGCGAACTAAGGTCAATATTTTTAGCGAACTAACGTCATTGACATTAATTCGCATTAAGAAAACGAACTAAAGTCAGTACATTTTTCTTATATTCCAAATTTTCATTTTTCATTATCACCTTCGACTTATGATCATTATATCATGAATCTGGTATTTGTGTGCAGAACTCCTTTCCGCATTGGCGGCCTTCGGCCGCGCTTCAAAAAATAACCCTGGGCTACGCCATTCCAACTCCGGGTGTGTGCCATAGCCGTGGCTACCGCCACGGTGATGTCCTTCCGCGTGCCACTCTTTTCTCACAGGGTAATGTGATTACAACAACCACATGAAAATTACAGAAAATTCTGAACTTTAACTGCCAATATCTCGGAAACTACTAAAAATATTGGTTCAGCGGAGTTATATTCATGCTCCTGGGACCAAAGCGCGTCTCCTTTTACATATCTCAACATTTTTGGTTGTGTATTAGCGCTCGGTACCCCACGTAAACGACAACCCACGTCTAGATTTAGAATCGGAAATGAGATTTCTTTCAACCGTTCAAAAGTTATTTGCAGTTAAAGTTAAAAATTTTCTGTCATTTTCATGTGGTTGTTGTAATGGCACATTAGGCTGAGCCAAACAAGTGAAAAAGTGGGAAACGTGGCACGCGGAAGGACATCACCGTGGCGGTAGCCACGGCTATGGCACACTCCCGGAGTTGGAATGGCGTAGCCCAGGGTTATTTTTTGAAGCGCGGCAGAAGGCCGCTAATGCGGAAAGGAGTTCTGCACATAAATACCATGGATCACGCCCCGAATTGGGGATCTGACCTAAGCCAAATTTTCGCCTGCGGCGCTACTTCGTCGAATCTCAAACCCAAATGCCTCAATGACATTAATTCGCATGTCCAAAGCGAACTAAAGTCAAAATATTATACGAATTAACAGCACTGACTTTAATTCGTTTTGGGTCATGCGTCTTAATGTCACTGACATTAATTCACTTTTTGGGTGCGAATTAACGTCACTGACGTTAGTTCGCGCCACCATGTTTTCAGAACATCGGATAATAAGCGAAAGTCCTGTAACGGACGCGACAAATTTTTCCACCACTTTTGTAATAAAGATTGCATATAGTAATTCCAACACAAGAACATATTAACTGTCAAAATCATCTAATATAATATTTATTGCTTCGTTTGGAACCATTTTGTTTGCAACTTATGTTTCAGGCTTCCAGTATTACTGCTTTCAAGAACTAATCAGTTGCACATCAGCTTTTTCGTATTTTTATCATTTTTCTCCTTATCTCTCAGCATGCCGTCACCAGCTTCATAAAAACCACATAATCTAGCTGTAATTACTATAGACTATATTATTGTGTTAGTTTTTCTAAATAATTTTAGTAAAAAGCTCTTATTTGTAACCATTTAAATTTTTGTTGTAGGGGGATCTTATCTGAGACTTGCCCATATGGAAGTCTATATCTATCTCGATTCCTTTATACCTGTACAACCAACCGTTATCCCAACAAAGTTATAATACCCTTGTACTAGTACTAGTACGCTGGATATAAAAATTAATAGAAAATTTTGAACTTAAAATATAATTATATAAAAACTAGCTGATGCCCGCGACTTCGTATGCGTAAAAGTTATAATGAAGAATCAGCATAATTATTTTTTTGAAAGCGTCGAAATAAAACACTGGGACTAACTTTATTTTATTAATTTGTTTTAATAGTTCTATAACGCATGTAGCAAGGGCTTCAAATGTAATTCAATTATTTACAGTTGTATGAATAAAAATGATATTTTCCATAGTTAAACAAAGTCTAAAGAATTTCTTTATATAAAACATTTGATGTTTTTCCCATATTACAAATTAGAAACAAATTTTCTGGGCCAGTAACCCTTGAGCAAGCAACATACAATTGTCGGTGTGAGAAACAGTTTGTCCTAAGATCGATACCGGCTGCTCGAAGTGTCTGGCCTTGCGACTTATTAATTGTCATAGGCAAACACACACTCACAGGAAACTGCACGCGTTTGAAGTGAAATGGAAAATGGTTTGGTAGTATGGGTATGAGTGGTATGAAAACTATTTCGCCTGCTCCACAACCCGTAGGAATTTCTGCTTCTATAATATTATCGAAGAGAAGTAACTTTAAGGCGAGTTCCATTACATAACTTTGGAGGGGTTAAGTTACGAAGCAACATAATTGGAATGCCTTTTTTTAAAGCGATGCTATTAGCGGGAAGCCCGGGCGCAGAAATAGAGTTGAGAAACTCAAAAGGATAGTTCGTAGTCTCGGCTCTGTCTAAAACCGTGTTTATTGATCGGTATACCACCTCTTCTCCATCAATTTTTTTTAAAAGTGTAGCTCGTTTACAGAGCCCTAGCATTATTCTGGCGCGTTACTTGAGTAACGTCTCCATAAACCGAAGAAATAAGTTCTTCCACTGAAGGCACAATATTACAAAGATTTTCTGGCAGAGTTACTAATCCATTCGATTCGGGAAGTAAACCCTGGCCAATTTTCAGCAGGATATCCGAAAATTCTTGCCCTTTTGCAACAATATCACGATTTGTGTTTTTATTAGTTTGGGCTGTAAGCAGCTGAGCTTAAATGTGAATTATAACTTTGGCAAACATATTGGATTAATTGTTTATAAACAAAGTAATAATAGACCAATGATAGTCTTGAAAAATGTCTCGATGTTGCTATTCAAAATTACCAGTAAAAATTTCAGCTGGTCTTATTTCTTAAGTCGACTTAGGCTGTTATTGCTTATGACCAGAGATTTTTACTATTTGTTATTGATTGTTATTGTTATTTGATATTGAAATAAAACCCACATCACTATGTAGTATTCATTTCTACCTTTCGTTTGACACCCATGTTGGAAATAGTAATCTTGGGTCACATTTTGTCAATATCTTTGGAACCGGATTAGATATCCTGATGGAAGATGTCCTAAATTTTAGGATAGACGTCTAGTATTATAATGGTGAAATTTTCATTCATAGTTTTTATGTGTACTGGGCATAATTGTAAAAAACGCACACTTTTGGTCAATAACTCGGGAACTGAATGAGATATCTAAATGAAAGTTATCCTAAATTTTAAGTTAGACGTTAAGTGATAGAGTGGTAAAAATTTCATTCAATTCTGTTCAGTAGTTTTTTAATGTGATTCCCGGACAACCATACAGGCAGGCAGACAAAAATTGTAAAAACGGGTGATTTGGGTTCTAGAGGCTTAATAATGACCCCTGACATAATTTTTTTTAAATATCTTCAATCAGGTCCGTGCGCACGGGGGAGGTTTGTGGGTTAAGCACCCCCCCGCATTGCCAAATCTAAGTTGCAATGATTTTGCAAAAATTTTCAAAATACAGTTTATAAATTTTGTACTGAATCTTGACTCATAATTTTTGACAAAATTAGTTAAAATAATTTTACGGAGCAAGAAATTGGTGAAAGTTGCAAAGAATAAGGTTGGCCAATACATAAGTATGTAGGTCAGGCACTTTGAATTGCACTTGGGGGTTTCCGAAATTACAAAGCTGTGTAGCGTATGTTCGTTTGGCATTTTTAAAAAAAATTTACTAATAACAAAAAATTTTCATTTTGTGAAAACAGTGAGCAATTTCAATTAACAAGTACACCTAAGTCTGTTTTTACACGGTAGATTGGTTCCAGAAGAAGCCGTGTAAAAAAAAAAACCGTGTAAAAAAAGACATAAAGATAGAGGCGATACTATCGATGGTTTCAGACTTTTTTCTTTCATAAATACTTTCAAATCGTGCTAAATGGAATAAAATCGTGTAAAAAAATTAAAAATATTCAATTTTCAAACCGTGTTATATCAAAACCGTGTACAAAAAGATCGTGTAAAAACAGACTTAAGTGTACTGTAAACAGTACTATTCAGGATCTGGTTAATTAGGTTTCGATGAATCAGAATTATGTTTAATCAAAATATGATTTAATCGGTTCATCGCACGTCCCTAATTTGTACCAGTACAATTGATGTCATGACCTACTGATGCTAAGGTTGTGTCAAGTGACCAGCTGACTTCTACTTTTTCCATGAGCATTGACAGAATTCTTTTCCGTAACTCGAAGAGTTGCAATGTTAAACGGACTTTAATTATAGCCATGTATTCATAAAAGAGCGAATAATCCCAGCTTACCAAAGTCGGAGCGCTCCAAAAAAGCATCCAAAAAGAGTCCATAATTGGAGAATTTTCGGAGTGTTATTTAGTAAATATAAAGAAAAAAACAGTTTTTTATGAAGAGAAGAGCGAATAAACTGCATGGATCAATTATATGAGAGATTTCGAGTGTTTTCTGACCCTTTTTGTTGTAGGCGTAAAAAGAATTGTGAGAAAATGAAATTTGGAGAGCAGATGAGCGACAACGTTCAATCATGTCAATGTTTTCAAGCATTTTCTGAGGTTTTTTTTATTTTATCTAACAAAAGATAAAGATCGCATTTTTCATGGATGTTTACCAATAGTCTGTAGAAATATATCAACATAGCACATTTAATATTTTCAGAATTGTGTCAATAAATCTTCAGAAACCTTATTTTTTATTATTTATAAAGTTTCATAAAAATGTCGATAAAGGCCTCTAAAATGACCCAAAAGAAATAAAAAAACTACCCCAAATAAGCTTCGGAAAAGCATCTATGAAAGGCCCGGAAAAGGGTCCAAAAAGGCTCCAAAAACCCTCAGAATAAAGGAATAAAAGGCTCCGAAAAGGGTTCAGAAAAGCACCAGTAAAAGGCCCCGAAAAGGCTCCGAAGTTCATTTAAAAAGTGTCATAAAACGCTCCAACTTCATCGGAATCGGATCATTTCGGACTCGGATTATGACTCCGTTTGGAGTGCAGAACAATTTTTCGCTCCCTTTGGGCTACGAAAGGAGCTCATTTTGGAGGGTAAAGCTCTGAGAAATGAGCGTTTTATGGCTCCGAAAGGAGTCTTTTTTGCACTTCTGGCTAGCTGGGATATGCCACCATATCATCATCAGAAATGTTTGTATAACCAAACAAATTTTCTTGGGTATAATTTTAGGCATCAGAGTATGCAGTTTCAGAAATCTTAAAGAACATTTAAATTTATGACCCATAGTTTAAGCAAATATGTTTATCTTATCGAAAAATATATGCGAATGCAAATCAAAATTAAAAACCCCCCAAGGCTAAATCCTGCGCACGGCCCTGTCTTCAATGTACAGACATCGGACCTGCTACAATTTTATTATATGTAGAGAAGATGACCAGAGATTTTTACTATTTTTTGTGAAATCTCCGAAATCATTTGAGATATTGAAATAAAACTCACATCACTATGTAGTATTCATTTCTAACTTTCGTTTAACACCCATGTTGGAAATAGTAATTTTGGGTCACATTTTGTCAATATCTTTGGAACGGGATTAGATAGCCTGATGGAAGATGTCCTAAATTTTAGGATAGACGTGCATAATTGTAAAAAACGCACATTTTTGGTCACCCGGACACACATTTTGGTCAATAACTCGGGAACTGGATGAGATATCTAAATGAAAGTTATCCTAAATTTTAAGTTAGACGTTAAGTGATAGAGTGGTAAAAATTCATTCAATTCTGTTCAGTAGTTTTTGAGTGATGCCTGGACAGACAGACAGACAAAAATTCTAAAAACGGCTGATTTGGGTTCTAGAGGCTTAATAATGACCCCTGACACCATTTTTTTTTTAAATATCTTCAATGTACAGACATCGGACCTGTTACAGTTTTATTATATGTAGAGATCGTGAGCAAATAACTAAAGACTTAAGAAACGAACTTGATATTTTTAATTGTATAAAGGAAATTAAAATTGAATTCCATACATTCAGTAAATATTAATGAACTTCAACGGACTACTTATAGATGTGATTACAACAACATAATCGATAATCATTTTCAATTGATGTGAAAGCAATTTCATTCAATGCAATAGCCTAAGAAGAATTTTATTTGCTTCTAGCAGGGTACCCAATGTTGCTCGGGATGTACATAAGTACATAGTTCATAAATGCCTACTAACCTAATGTGACCATTTATTTTTTCCTCAAGTCTGGACGCTGTCTGAATAAGAAAACGCTTGGAATTTTTTTGCTTTTTATTAAAAAAATAGAAATAGAATAAATACTTACTTTGTACAAGAGCAATTTGATAACAGTACAACATAGTAATTATGTAGTAATATTAACTAGTATCGCCCGTGGTCGAAATTCGACCAATTTAAATTTTCTTCAGCTCCTCTAAAAATAAAACTTTGAAATAAAATACTTATTTTCGAAAAAATGTACCGAAATAGTCGGGAACTCTTTAGCTTTGGGGTCAAAGGGTAGAAGTTATGAAAAATGTTGAGTGCTACATCAAAACATGCGGTTCGGTGTCCCTGATAATAATATGCAGGCGGAAGGTCAATACTATAAGCCAGTCAAAATTTATCAACAAAAAACCTTAAGTACATTTTTTACTTGGCCTTATGTTATAGATTTTGTTAGAAGAACTTCAGAAATTTTAAGTAAAGGACCAGCCCCCATGCACTCAACAACGGTTTTTATAGTGCTTTTGATCCTATCAATCCATATTTACCAATAAATTCAATATTTCATTATCAACTCATGGCAGTGTTATATGATGCGTTTAAACTTCATTTGTACATATATTTTTGTTTATTTATGCCTGCAGATACGTTAATTTGTCCTATTTTTTATAATATAAGTTTCGAAAAATTTATTTACCCCTTCAAAAGTCCAATTAAAAGCAAAACCTTTAAAATTCCCAAAATATATGATGAAAATACCATTACTCAGTTTTACTCCACTTTCACGGAGTGGCACCAATGACAAATGTTATAAAAAATGTGCATTTTGACAGCGCTCTCTCGAAACGAAGAGTCTCAAATCTATTTATCTATGGTTAGTAAAAGGAATGAGGGCAAAAAATTTGAAAATTTGAGCAAGTGCTTCACGCACCGAGTAGAAGAAACCAAATGCGCAGAAATTTTCGGCAGAGAGAATGACGATTTCTCAATTTTTCGGTAACGTTTATAATCGCATGGCTTCCCCTCATAAGTATGTACATATATGAATGTATGTATGTAAAATGAATGAGTTTTAAAATCTTTGAGCTTACAGCATTGCCCATATGCGTGAGCGTGTATAATTGTACAATTTTTATACCAAAATGGGTATAAACGTATACTACTTGCAGGACACCTGACTTCGATTCTCGGGATTCTCGGTGAATCGGGATTCTCGGTGAAGACAAAATAGGGAATTGTTTTTTTTTTTTAATTCTTTTAAAGCAAGGAAAATTATTTAAAATGACGCCAGCAACTACTTATACTTTCCAGCGTCTACTTACAGCTTTGCTCTAAATGAGACAATTGGTAATATTTCTCTGGCCAATCTTCAATAAATTAAAAAAAAAAATATTATGATAAAAGGTTTTCATATGTTATATGTTTCAAGGCGAATTTAATTTATAAAAAAAAAAAACTTAACCTGCCCCGAACCCGTGCTTTTGAACCTGTAAACGCACGCATCAGAGCCGGCACCTTTACCACTGCTGTATAATGTATATCATTTCTGTTATGAATCAGAGACTTTATCTACTGGGTTGTAGATGTCGCTAAGGGTAGTGGGGAAATTCTTTACGACATGCGTGCACGGGTCCATCTAGCGTACATCGAAACAGTTAGATACTGTAGTTTTGGCTTTTGGTAAAAGCTTTTATATACATATGTTGTGCTGTTGGAGATTACAAAATAGTTGGAGAGTTCTGGAAAGTTTGTAGGCTTCTTTTTTGTTTAATAACAAAAAAACAAAGCATAATTTTCAAAATTTTTTTTCGCGAGACAGTAGAAATAGTCCATACCAAGATGGCAATATAACTTTTATAGGGATCTATCTATAAATACTATATGAAGTTGGGTTGCGAAAATTACTATGGGGAGAGTGTTAGCCTATTAATATATTATATAGATAGATACTGCTGAAATTTTTCATAAGGTAATGAAAACATGCACCAACTGAAGTGATTAGATTTCGGCTTGTAGTAAGGCTACAGATTATTTTCAACAACATTTGAAAGGTAATAACTCCTGCTCTTGTATTTTTGAAAATTCCTCTTCTGGTGTTGCTATCAAAATATTTTATTCTATATACCTAACTTCATTCTTAGTATGAAAAATACATTTTCTGCTTAGAAAATATACCTTTCCAATATTTTATTGTAGTAGACTACTACTTTTTTATAATAATGGAATAAATTGGTCACATTTGTTCAAGCATGTCCTATGAAGGCACTAATTGTACCCTTTTTCTACCTAAATGGGTATAAATGTATACTAATTGCAGGACACCTAACTTTGATTCTCGGTGAAGACAAAAATGGAAATTGTTTTTTTTTTAATTCTTTTAAAGCAAGGAAAATTATTTAAAATGACGCCAGCAACTACTTATACTTTCCAGCGTCTATTTACAGCCTTGCTCTAAATGAGACAATTGGTAATAAAAAAAAAAAAAAATATTATGATAAAATTTTTTCATATGTTACTATATGTTTGAAGGCAAATATAATTTATAAAAAAAAAACCTTAACCTGCCTCAAACCCGTGCTTTTGAACCTGTAAACGCACGCATCAGAGCCGGCACCTTTACCACTGCTGTATAATGTATATCATTTCTGTTATGAATCAGAGACTTTATCTACTGGGTTGTAGATGTCGCTAAGGGTAGTGGGGAATTTCTTTACGCCATGCGTGCACGGGTCCATCTAGCGTACATCGAAACAGTTAGATACTGTAGTTTTGGCTTTTGGTAAAAGCTTTTATATACATATGTTGTGCTGTTGGAGATTACAAAATAGTTGGAGAGTTCTGGAAAGTTTGTAGGCTTCTTTTTTGTTTAATAACAAATAAACAAAGCATAATTTTCAAAATTTTTTTTCGCGAGACAGTAGAAATAGTCCATACCTAGATGGCAATATAACTTTTATAGGGATCTATCTATAAATACTATATGAAGTTGGGTTGCGAAAATTACTATGGGGAGAGTGTTAGCCTATTAATATATTACTAGTATCGCCCGTGGTCGAAAAATGTTGAGTGCTACATCAAAACATGCGGTTCGGTGTCCCTGATAATAATATGCAGGCGGAAGGTCAATACTATAAGCCAGTCAAAATTTATCAACAAAAAACCTTAAGTACATTTTTTACTTGGCCTTATGTTATTGATTTTGTTAGAAGAACTTCAGAAATTTTAAGTAAAGGACCAGCCCCCATGCACTCAACAACGGTTTTTATAGTGCTTTTGATCCTATCAATCCATATTTACCAATAAATTCAATATTTCATTATCAACTCATGGCAGTGTTATATGATGCATTTAAACTTCATTTGTACATATATTTTTGTTTATTTATGCCTGCAGATACGTTAATTTGTCATATTTTTTATAATATAAGTTTCGAAAAATTTATTTACCCTTTCAAAAGTCCAATTAAAAGCAAAACCTTTAAAATTCCCAAAATATATGATGAAAATACCATTACTCAGTTTTACTCCACTTTCACGGAGTGGCACCAATGACAAATGTTATAAAAAATGTGCATTTTGACAGCGCTCTCTCGAAACGAAGAGTCTCAAATCTATTTATCTATGGTTAGTAAAAGGAATGAGGGCAAAAAATTTGAAAATTTGAGCAAGTGTTTCACGCACCGAGTAGAAGAAACCAAATGCGCAGAAATTTTCGGCAGAGAGAATGACGATTTCTCAATTTTTCGGTAACGTTTATAATCGCATGGCTTCCCCTCATAAGCATGTACATATATGAATGTATGTATGTTTTAAAATCTTTGAGCTTACAGGATTGCCCATATGCGTGAGCGTGTATAATTGTACAATTTTTATACCAAAATGGGTATAAATGTATACTACTTGCAGGACACCTGACTTCGATTCTCGGGATTCTCGGTGAATCGGGATTCTCGGTGAAGACAAAATAGGGAATTGTTTTTTTTTTTAATTCTTTTAAAGCAAGGAAAATTATTTAAAATGACGCCAGCAACTACTTATACTTTCCAGCGTCTACTTACTGCTTTGCTCTAAATGAGACAATTGGTAATATTTTTCTGGCCAATCTTCAATAAATTAATTTAATTTATAAAAAAAAACTTAACCTGCCCCGAACCCGTGCTCTTGAACCTGTAAACGCACGCATCAGAGCCGGCACCCTTTCCACCTGCGCCACTGCTGTATCATGTATATCATTTCTGTTGTGAATCAGAGACTTTATCTACTGGGTCGTAGATGTCGCTGAGGGTAATGGTGAAATTTTTGCACAAGGCGTGCTCTGGTCCATCTAGCGTACAATGAAACAGTCAAATACTGTAGTTTTGGCTTTTGGTTAAAGCTTTTATATATGTTGTGCTGTTGGAGATTACAAAATAGCTGGAGAGTTTTGGAAAGTTTGTAGGCTTCTTTTTCGTTTAATAACAGATAAACAAAGCATAATTCTCAAAATTTTTTTTCGCGAGACAGTAGAAATAGTGCATACCAAGATGGCAATATAACTTTTATAGGGATCTATCTATAAATACTGTATGAAGTTAGGTTGCGAAAATTACTATGGGGAGAGTGTTAGCCTATTAATATATAGATACTGTTGAAATTTTTCATAAGGTAATCAAAACATGCACCAACTGAAGTGATTAGATTTCGGCTTGTAGTAAGGCTTTGCTCTAAATGAGACAATTGGTAATATTTTTCTGGCCAATCTTCAATAAATTTAAAAAAAAATATATTAAGATAAAAGGTTTTCATATGTTACTATATGTTTCAAGGCAAATATAATTTATAAAAAAAAAACACCTTAACCCCGAACCCGTGCTTTTGAACCGGTAAGCGCACGCATCAGAGCCGGCACCTTTACCACTGCTGTATCATGTATAACATTTCTGTTGTGAATCAGAGACTTTATTTACTGGGTTGTAGATGCCGCTAAGGGTAGTGGTGAAATTCTTTACGCAAGGCGCTCACGGGTCCATCTATCGTACATCGAAACAGTTATGTACATACTGTAGTTTTGGCTTTTGGTAAAAGCTTTTATATATGTTGTGCTGTTGGAGATTACAAAATAGTTGGAGAGTTCCGGAAAGTTTGTAGGCTTCTTTTTTCTTTAATAACAAATAAACAAAGCATAATTTTCCATAATTTTTTTTCGCGAGACAGTAGAAATAGTCCATACCAAGATGGCAATATAACTTTTATAGGGATCTATCTATAAATACTATATGAAGTTGAGTTGCGAAAATTACTATGGGGAGAGTGTTAGCCTATTAATATATAGATACTGCAGAAATTTTTCATAAGGTAATGAAAACATGCACCAACTGAACTGATTAGATTTCGGCTTGTAGTAAGGCTACAGATTATTTTCAACAACATTTGAAAGGTAATAACTCCTGCTTTACATTTCTTTGCATGGATTTTGACATTTTTCTTTTTTCTCTTCTATTTTTGAAAATTCCTCTTCTGGTGTTGCTATCAAAATATTTTATTCTATATAACTAACTTCATTCTTAGTATGAAAAATACATTTTCTTCTTAGAAAATATACTTTTCCAATATTTTATTGTAGTAGACTACTACTTTTTTATAATAATGGAATAAATTGGTCACATTTGTTCTAGCATGTCCTATGAAGGCACTAATTGTATCCTTTTTATACCAAAATGGGTATAAATGTATACTAATTGCAGGACAGCTTTGCTCTAAATGAGACAATTGGTAATATTTTTCTGGCCAATCTTCAATAAATTAAAAAAAAAAATATTATGATAAAAGGTTTTCATATGTTACTATATGTTTCAAGGCAAATATAATTTATAAAAAAAAAAACCTTAACCTGCCCCGAACCCGTGCTTTTGAACCTGTAAACGCACGCATCAGAGCCGGCACCTT
Organism: Sphenella marginata; assembly: GCA_951509765.1. NCBI lineage: Eukaryota > Metazoa > Arthropoda > Insecta > Diptera > Tephritidae > Sphenella > Sphenella marginata. The sequence continues at coordinate 16,810,505 of OX608078.1, forward strand.
TACCACTGCTGTATCATGTATAACATTTCTGTTGTGAATCAGAGACTTTATTTACTGGGTTGCAGATGTCGCTAAGGGTAGTGGTGAAATTCTTTACGCAAGGCGCGCACGGGTCCATCTATCGTACATCGAAACAGTTAAATATTGTAGTTTTGGCTTTTGGTAAAAGCTTTTATATATGTTGTGCTGTTGGAGATTACAAAATAGTTGGAGAGTTCCGGAAAGTTTGTAGGCTTCTTTTTTGTTTAATAACAAATAAACAAAGCATAATTTTCAAAATTTTTTTTCGCGAGACAGTAGAAATAGTCCATACCAAGATGGCAATATAACTTTTATAGGGATCTATCTATAAATACTATATGAAGTTGGGTTGCGAAAATTACTTTGGGGAGAGTGTTAGCCTATTAATATATAGATACTGCTGAAATTTTTCATAAGGTAATGAAAACATGCACCAACTGAAGTGATTAGATTTCGGCTTGTAGTAAGGCTACAAATTATTTTCAACAACATTTGAAAGGTAATAACTCCTGCTTTACATTTCTTTGCATGGATTTTGACATTTTTCTTTTTTCTCTTCTATTTTTGAAAATTCCTCTTCTGGTGTTGCTATCAAAATATTTTATTCTATATAACTAACTTCATTCTTAGTATGAAAAATACATTTTCTGCTTAGAAAATATACTTTTCCAATATTTTATTGTAGTAGACTACTACTTTTTTATAATAATGGAATAAATTGGTCACATTTGTTCGAGCATGTCCTATGAAGGCACTAATTGTACCCTTTTTATACCAAAATGGGTATAAATGTATACTAATTGCAGGACAGCTTTGCTCTAAATGAGACAATTGGTAATATTTTTCTGGCCAATCTTCAATAAATTAAAAAAAAAAGTGTTATGATAAAAGGTTTTCATATGTTACTATATGTTTCAAGGCAAATATAATTTATAAAAAAAAACCTTAACCTGCCCCGAACCCGTGCTTTTGAACCTGTAAACGCACGCATCAGAGCCGGCACCTTTACCACTGCTGTATCATGTATAACATTTCTGTTGTGAATCAGAGACTTTATTTACTGGGTTGCAGATGTCGCTAAGGGTAGTGGTGAAATTTTTTACGCAAGGCGCGCACGGGTCCATCTATCGTACATCGAAACAGTTAAATATTGTAGTTTTGGCTTTTGGTAAAAGCTTATATATATGTTGTGCTGTTGGAGATTACAAAATAGTTGGAGAGTTCCGGAAAGTTTGTAGGCTTCTTTTTTGTTTAATAACAAATAAACAAAGCATAATTTTCAACAAAATTTTTCGCGAGACAGTAGAAATAGTCCATACCAAGATGGCAATATAACTTTTATAGGGATCTATCTATAAATACTATATGAAGTTGGGTTGCGAAAATTACTTTGGGGAGAGTGTTAGCCTATTAATATATAGATACTGCTGAAATTTTTCATAAGGTAATGAAAACATGCACCAACTGAAGTGATTAGATTTCGGCTTGTAGTAAGGCTACAAATTATTTTCAACAACATTTGAAAGGTAATAACTCCTGCTTTACATTTCTTTGCATGGATTTTGACATTTTTCTTTTTTCTCTTCTATTTTTGAAAATTCCTCTTCTGGTGTTGCTATCAAAATATTTTATTCTATATAACTAACTTCATTCTTAGTATGAAAAATACATTTTCTGCTTAGAAAATATACTTTTCCAATATTTTATTGTAGTAGACTACTACTTTTTTATAATAATGGAATAAATTGGTCACATTTGTTCGAGCATGTCCTATGAAGGCACTAATTGTACCCTTTTTATACCAAAATGGGTATAAATGTATACTAATTGCAGGACAGCTTTGCTCTAAATGAGACAATTGGTAATATTTTTCTGGCCAATCTTCAATAAATTAAAAAAAAAAGTGTTATGATAAAAGGTTTTCATATGTTACTATATGTTTCAAGGCAAATATAATTTATAAAAAAAAACCTTAACCTGCCCCGAACCCGTGCTTTTGAACCTGTAAACGCACGCATCAGAGCCGGCACCTTTACCACTGCTGTATCATGTATAACATTTCTGTTGTGAATCAGAGACTTTATTTACTGGGTTGCAGATGTCGCTAAGGGTAGTGGTGAAATTCTTTACGCAAGGCGCGCACGGGCCCACCTATCGTACATCGAAACAATTACATATTGTAGTTTTTGCTTTTGGTAAAAGCTTTTATATATGTTGTGCTGTTGGAGATTACAAAATAGTTGGAGAGTTCCGGAAAGTTTGTAGGCTTCTTTTTTGTTTAATAACAAATAAACAAAGCATAATTTTCAAAATGTTTTTTTCGCGAGACTGTAGAAATAGTCCATACCAAGATGGCAATATAACTTTTATAGGGATCTATCTATAAATACTATATGAAGTTGGGTTGCGAAAATTACTATGGGGAGAGTGTTAGCCTATTAATATATAGATAGATAGATACTGCTGAAATTTTTCATAAGGTAATGAAAACATGCACCAACTGAAGTGATTAGATTTCGGGTTGTAGTAAGGCTACAGATTATTTTCAACAACATTTGAAAGGTAATAACTCCTGCTCTTGTATTTTTGAAAATTCCTCTTCTGGTGTTGCTATCAAAATATTTTATTCTATATACCTAACTTCATTCTTAGTATGAAAAATACATTTTCTGCTTAGAAAATATACTTTTCCAATATTTTATTGTAGTAGACTACTACTTTTTTATAATAATGGAATAAATTGGTCACATTTGTTCAAGCATGTCCTATGAAGGCACTAATTGTACCCTTTTTCTACCTAAATGGGTATAAATGTATACTAATTGCAGGACACCTAACTTTGATTCTCGGTGAAGACAAAAATGGAAATTGTTTTTTTTTTAATTCTTTTAAAGCAAGGAAAATTATTTAAAATGACACCAGCAACTACTTATACTTTCCAGCGTCTATTTACAGCTTTGCTCTAAATGAGACAATTGGTAATATTTTTCTGGCCAATCTTAAATAAATTTAAAAAAAAAAATATTATGATAAAAGGTTTTCATATGTTACTATATGTTTCCAGGCAAATATAATTTATAAAAAAAAAAAACCTTAACCTGCCTCAAACCCGTGCTTTTGAACCTGTAAACGCACGCATCAGAGCCGGCACCTTTACCACTGCTGTATAATGTATATCATTTCTGTTGTGAATCAGAGACTTTATCTACTGGGTTGTAGATGTCGCGAAGGGTAGTGGGGAAATTCTTCACACCATGCGTGCACGGGTCCATCTAGCGTACATCGAAACAGTTAGATACTGTAGTTTTCGCTGTTGGTAAAAGCTTTTATATACATATGTTGTGCTGTTGGAGATTACAAAATAGTTGGAGAGTTCTGAAAAGTTTGTAGGCTTCTTTTTTGTTTAATAACAAATAAACAAAGCATAATTTTCAAAATTTTTTTTCGCGAGACAGTAGAAATAGTCCATACCAAGATGGCAATATAACTTTTATAGGGATCTATCTATAAATACTATATGAAGTAGGGTTGCGAAAATTACTATGGGGAGAGTGTTAGCCTATTAATATATTATAGATACTGCTGAAATTTTTCATAAGGTAATGAAAACATGCACCAACTGAAGTGATTAGATTTCGGCTTGTAGTAAGGCTGCAGATTATTTTCAACAACATTTGAAAGGTAATAACTCCTGCTCTTGTATTTTTGAAAATTCCTCTTCTGGTGTTGCTATCAAAATATTTTATTCTATATACCTAACTTCATTCTTAGTATGAAAAATACATTTTCTGCTTAGAAAATATACTTTTCCAATATTTTATTGTAGTAGACTACTACTTTTTTATAATAATGGAATAAATTGGTCACATTTGTTCAAGCATGTCTATGAAGGCACTAATTGTACCCTTTTTCTACCAAAATGGGTATAAATGTATACTAATTGCAGAACACCTAACTTTGATTCTCGGTGAAGACAAAAATGGAAATTGTTTTTTTTTTTAATTCTTTTAAAGCAAGGAAAATTATTTAAAATGACACCAGCAACTACTTATACTTTCCAGCGTCTATTTACAGCTTTGCTCTAAATGAGACAATTGGTAATATTTTTCTGGCCAATCTTCAATAAATTAATTTAATTTATAAAAAAAAACTTAACCTACCCCGAACCCGTGCTCTTGAACCTGTAAACGCACGCATCAGAGCCGGCACCCTTTCCACCTGCGCCACTGCTGTATCATGTATATCATTTCTGTTGTGAATCAGAGACTTTATCTACTGGGTCGTAGATGTCGCTGAGGGTAATGGTGAAATTTTTGCACAAGGCGCGCTCTGGTCCATCTAGCGTACAATGAAACAGTCAAATACTGTAGTTTTGGCTTTTGGTTAAAGCTTTTATATATGTTGTGCTGTTGGAGATTACAAAATAGCTGGAGAGTTTTGGAAAGTTTGTAGGCTTCTTTTTAGTTTAATAACAGATAAACAAAGCATAATTCTCAAAATTTTTTTCCGCGAGACAGTAGAAATAGTGCATACCAAGATGGCAATATAACTTTTATAGGGATCTATCTATAAATACTGTATGAAGTTAGGTTGCGAAAATTACTATGGGGAGAGTGTTAGCCTATTAATATATAGATACTGTTGAAATTTTTCATAAGGTAATCAAAACATGCACCAACTGAAGTGATTAGATTTCGGCTTGTAGTAAGGCTTTGCTCTAAATGAGACAATTGGTAATATTTTTCTGGCCAATCTTCAATAAATTTAAAAAAAAATATATTATGATAAAAGGTTTTCATATGTTACTATATGTTTCAAGGCAAATATAATTTATAAAAAAAAAACACCTTAACCCCGAACCCGTGCTTTTGAACCGGTAAGCGCACGCATCAGAGCCGGCACCTTTACCACTGCTGTATCATGTATAACATTTCTGTTGTGAATCAGAGACTTTATTTACTGGGTTGTAGATGCCGCTAAGGGTAGTGGTGAAATTCTTTACGCAAGGCGCTCACGGGTCCATCTATCGTACATCGAAACAGTTATGTACATACTGTAGTTTTGGCTTTTGGTAAAAGCTTTTATATATGTTGTGCTGTTGGAGATTACAAAATAGTTGGTGAGTTCCGGAAAGTTTGTAGGCTTCTTTTTTCTTTAATAACAAATAAACAAAGCATAATTTTCCATAATTTTTTTTCGCGAGACAGTAGAAATAGTCCATACCAAGATGGCAATATAACTTTTATAGGGATCTATCTATAAATACTATATGAAGTTGAGTTGCGAAAATTACTATGGGGAGAGTGTTAGCCTATTAATATATAGATACTGCAGAAATTTTTCATAAGGTAATGAAAACATGCACCAACTGAACTGATTAGATTTCGGCTTGTAGTAAGGCTACAGATTATTTTCAACAACATTTGAAAGGTAATAACTCCTGCTTTACATTTCTTTGCATGGATTTTGACATTTTTCTTTTTTCTCTTCTATTTTTGAAAATTCCTCTTCTGGTGTTGCTATCAAAATATTTTATTCTATATAACTAACTTCATTCTTAGTATGAAAAATACATTTTCTTCTTAGAAAATATACTTTTCCAATATTTTATTGTAGTAGACTACTACTTTTTTATAATAATGGAATAAATTGGTCACATTTGTTCTAGCATGTCCTATGAAGGCACTAATTGTATCCTTTTTATACCAAAATGGGTATAAATGTATACTAATTGCAGGACAGCTTTGCTCTAAATGAGACAATTGGTAATATTTTTCTGGCCAATCTTCAATAAATTAAAAAAAAAATATTATGATAAAAGGTTTTCATATGTTACTATATGTTTCAAGGCAAATATAATTTATAAAAAAAAAACCTTAACCTGCCCCGAACCCGTGCTTTTGAACCTGTAAACGCACGCATCAGAGCCGGCACCTTTACCACTGCTGTATCATGTATAACATTTCTGTTGTGAATCAGAGACTTTATTTACTGGGTAGCAGATGTCGCTAAGGGTAGTGGTGAAATTCTTTACGCAAGGCGCACACGGGTCCATCTATCGTACATCGAAACAGTTAAATATTGTAGTTTTGGCTTTTGGTAAAAGCTTTTATATATGTTGTGCTGTTGGAGATTACAAAATAGTTGGAGAGTTCCGGAAAGTTTGTAGGCTTCTTTTTTGTTTAATAACAAATAAACAAAGCATAATTTTCAAGATTTTTTTCGCGAGACAGTAGAAATAGTCCATACCAAGATGGCAATATAACTTTTATAGGGATCTATCTATAAATACTATATGAAGTTGGGTTGCGAAAATTACTTTGGGGAGAGTGTTAGCCTATTAATATATAGATACTGCTGAAATTTTTCATAAGGTAATGAAAACATGCACCAACTGAAGTGATTAGATTTCGGCTTGTAGTAAGGCTACAAATTATTTTCAACAACATTTGAAAGGTAATAACTCCCAAGGTTTATAAATACAGGTTGCGTCGTCAGAAGCTTCGTGTGTTTGCTGTTGTTGTTGAAATTTTGTTTCAGATGTCAAAAGTTTGTCAAATCGCATTGGTTTGTTTACAAATAAGCAGAAGCAAAACAGAAATATTTTTCAAATTATATCATATTATTCTTTTTTTGTTGAATAATATGTAATATATCCATACATTGAACGCAAAGAAATTGGACCGCGTATTTGCTAGACCATTTTTGGTAAATTAAGTGAACACCGCGATAAAAACACAGGCTTTGCATTCCAAATGCAAACTAAGTGGACACTGAAGTTGCAGCCTTGTTAAGCTTCCCTTAGTGCACATTCAGGAGCTGTTCATAGTATGTCGTGGTCCCCCAAGTCTAATCTGGTTGCTACGGCTGGCAAGGATCGTAAGGTCAAAGGTTGGGAACCAAAAATTCATGGAGTATCGTGAGTTTGAATGTTTGAACAAAATATCTGTTGGATTTGACAAAAATTTGACATTTGAAAATCAATAAAAAGCAGAAAAAAGTAGAAAAAAAAATTAAACAGCTGTTCATTTGGCGTCACCTGTCTTACTTCACGATGATAACTCCTGCTTTACATTTCTTTGCATGGATTTTGACATTTTTCTTTTTTCTCTTCTATTTTTGAAAATTCCTCTTCTGGTGTTGCTATCAAAATATTTTATTCTATATAACTAACTTCATTCTTAGTATGAAAAATACATTTTCTGCTTAGAAAATATACTTTTCCAATATTTTATTGTAGTAGACTACTACTTTTTTATAATAATGGAATAAATTGGTCACATTTGTTCGAGCATGTCCTATGAAGGCACTAATTGTACCCTTTTTATACCAAAATGGGTATAAATGTATACTAATTGCAGGACAGCTTTGCTCTAAATGAGACAATTGGTAATATTTTTCTGGCCAATCTTCAATAAATTAAAAAAAAAAGTGTTATGATAAAAGGTTTTCATATGTTACTATATGTTTCAAGGCAAATATAATTTATAAAAAAAAACCTTAACCTGCCCCGAACCCGTGCTTTTGAACCTGTAAACGCACGCATCAGAGCCGGCACCTTTACCACTGCTGTATCATGTATAACATTTCTGTTGTGAATCAGAGACTTTATTTACTGGGTTGCAGATGTCGCTAAGGGTAGTGGTGAAATTCTTTACGCAAGGCGCGCACGGGCCCACCTATCGTACATCGAAACAATTACATATTGTAGTTTTTGCTTTTGGTAAAAGCTTTTATATATGTTGTGCTGTTGGAGATTACAAAATAGTTGGAGAGTTCCGGAAAGTTTGTAGGCTTCTTTTTTGTTTAATAACAAATAAACAAAGCATAATTTTCAAAATGTTTTTTCGCGAGACTGTAGAAATAGTCCATACCAAGATGGCAATATAACTTTTATAGGGATCTATCTATAAATACTATATGAAGTTGGGTTGCGAAAATTACTATGGGGAGAGTGTTAGCCTATTAATATATAGATAGATAGATACTGCTGAAATTTTTCATAAGGTAATGAAAACATGCACCAACTGAAGTGATTAGATTTCGGCTTGTAGTAAGGCTACAGATTATTTTCAACAACATTTGAAAGGTAATAACTCCTGCTCTTGTATTTTTGAAAATTCCTCTTCTGGTGTTGCTATCAAAATATTTTATTCTATATACCTAACTTCATTCTTAGTATGAAAAATACATTTTCTGCTTAGAAAATATACTTTTCCAATATTTTATTGTAGTAGACTACTACTTTTTTATAATAATGGAATAAATTGGTCACATTTGTTCAAGCATGCCCTATGAAGGCACTAATTGTACCCTTTTTCTACCTAAATGGGTATAAATGTATACTAATTGCAGGACACCTAACTTTGATTCTCGGTGAAGACAAAAATGGAAATTGTTTTTTTTTTAATTCTTTTAAAGCAAGGAAAATTATTTAAAATGACACCAGCAACTACTTATACTTTCCAGCGTCTATTTACAGCTTTGCTCTAAATGAGACAATTGGTAATATTTTTCTGGCCAATCTTAAATAAATTTAAAAAAAAAAATATTATGATAAAAGGTTTTCATATGTTACTATATGTTTCCAGGCAAATATAATTTATAAAAAAAAAAAACCTTAACCTGCCTCAAACCCGTGCTTTTGAACCTGTAAACGCACGCATCACTGGGTTGTAGATGTCGCGAAGGGTAGTGGGGAAATTCTTCACACCATGCGTGCACGGGTCCATCTAGCGTACATCGAAACAGTTAGATACTGTAGTTTTCGCTGTTGGTAAAAGCTTTTATATACATATGTTGTGCTGTTGGAGATTACAAAATAGTTGGAGAGTTCTGAAAAGTTTGTAGGCTTCTTTTTTGTTTAATAACAAATAAACAAAGCATAATTTTCAAAATTTTTTTTCGCGAGACAGTAGAAATAGTCCATACCAAGATGGCAATATATCTTATATAGGGATCTATCTATAACTACTATATGAAGTTGGGTTGCGAAAATTACTATGGGGAGAGTGTTAGCCTATTAATATATTATAGATACTGCTGAAATTTTTCATAAGGTAATGAAAACATGCACCAACTGAAGTGATTAGATTTCGGCTTGTAGTAAGGCTGCAGATTATTTTCAACAACATTTGAAAGGTAATAACTCCTGCTCTTGTATTTTTGAAAATTCCTCTTCTGGTGTTGCTATCAAAATATTTTATTCTATATACCTAATTTCATTCTTAGTATGAAAAATACATTTTCTGCTTAGAAAATATACTTTTCCAATATTTTATTGTAGTAGACTACTACTTTTTTATAATAATGGAATAAATTGGTCACATTTGTTCAAGCATGTCTATGAAGGCACTAATTGTACCCTTTTTCTACCAAAATGGGTATAAATGTATACTAATTGCAGAACACCTAACTTTGATTCTCGGTGAAGACAAAAATGGAAATTGTTTTTTTTTTTAATTCTTTTAAAGCAAGGAAAATTATTTAAAATGACACCAGCAACTACTTATACTTTCCAGCGTCTATTTACAGCTTTGCTCTAAATGAGACAATTGGTAATATTTTTCTGGCCAATCTTAAATAAATTAAAAAAAAAAAATATTATGATAAAAGGTTTTCATATGTTACTATATGTTTCAAGGCAAATATAATTTATAAAAAAAAAAACCTTAACCTGCCTCAAACCCGTGCTTTTGAACCTGTACCACTGCTGTATTATGTATATCATTTCTGTTGTGATTCAGAGACTTTATCTACTGGGTTGTAGATGTCGCGAAGGGTAGTGGGGAAATTCTTTACACCATGCGTGCACGGGTCCATCTAGCGTACATCGAAACAGTTAGATACTGTAGTTTTCGCTGTTGGTAAAAGCTTTTATATACATATGTTGTGCTGTTGGAGATTACAAAATAGTTGGGGAGTTCTGAAAAGTTTGTAGGCTTCTTTTTTGTTTAATAACAAATAAACAAAGCATAATTTTCAAAATTTTTTTTCGCGAGACAGTAGAAATAGTCCATACCAAGATGGCAATATAACTTTTATAGGGATCTATCTATAAATACTATATGAAGTTGGGTTGCGAAAATTACTATGGGGAGAGTGTTAGCCTATTAATATATTATAGACTAGCAGGGTACCCGGCGTTGCTCGGGATGTAAGTAGTAAGGGGGGCTTTCAAAATCAATAATATACTTTAAGATTTCATATTTATATAATATATTATTGCCTACTGAAGAATTTACCAAATTCGAATATTTTGAAAATTATGAAAAAAGAGTATTGAAAACCGGTTTTCAAAAATTTTCTTTTGCGGTATTCGTTGGTAACGTTAGGGGGCCTTTCAAGAATTCAATTTTGACAAATTGTGCCAGGATGAATTCAACCTCAAATGTTGATTTGATACAATATTGTAGGGTAATATTAAGGTTTTTCTGAAATCGCATTTTTACCGATAACTCAGTTATAGATAAATTTATCGAAATATGTCGAAGTACAAATGAAACCTGGGGCCTTCCCCTTTCGTTTGATACCCATATTGTAGGGCAAGTTTAAGGTTTTTGGGCAATCACATTTTCACCGACAACTCAGTTATCGATCAATTTACAGAAACCTATCGAAGTCCAAATGAAACCTGCGGCCTTCTCCTTTCGTTTTATACCCATATTATAGAGTAAGGTTAAGGTTTTTGGGCAATCACCGATAACTCAGTTATCGATAATTTTATCGAAATATATCGAAGTCCAAATAAAACCTGAAGCTATCTCCTTTCGTTTGATACCCATATTGTAGGTCAAGTTTAAGGTTTTTGGGCAATCACATTTTCACCGACAACTCAGTTATCGATCAATTTACAGAAACCTATCGAAGTCCAAATGAAACCTGCGGCCTTCTCCTTTCGTTTTATACCCATATTATAGAGTAAGGTTAAGTTTTTTGGGCAATCACCGATAACTCAGTTATCGATAAATTTATCGAAATATATCGAAATCCAAATGAATATATATAGCATAAGCTGTCATCGAGTGCGGACGTGTTCTTTTATTTCGTTTTTTTTATTTCGATTTTTGCCTTTATTTGGCCTTAATATTGTTCTAATTGCATTCAACAGTGACTGCCTGTGCTAGACTTGTTGGTCCTACATAGGAAAACAGTGTAAAATTGTGCAATTCCTAATAAATAGTGCTGAAATCTCCATTAAATTTCTGAGTGTGCCTATATACATATATCTGTTTGTGTGTTGCTATTTGCAAATCACTTTTTTTGGTTTATTGCTTTGCGCGCTCAGTCTGCCTGTTCACTGCTGGCCGACTGTGCAATCGTTAGCTTAGTGTGCAGAGTTCCAGTATAACACCTTTTACTGCTTTGCGCGCTCATTCTGCCTGTGTTCACTGCTGGCCGACTGTGCAATCGTTAGCTTAGTGTGCTGAGTTCCAGTATAACACTTTCCTTTTTATTGTGTACCTACTTTTCACATACGCTCTTTATCATGGATGAGTTCTGTGGGAAATGTGATAAATGTTTCGGAAGATCTGAGCTTCTTATAGTTCCTTGTAGTGGTTTTTGCAAGAGGCTTTACCATAGAACCTGTTGTGAGGGCCCTATTGCCGAATACGATGTGAAGTTACTGAGAATAAACACCCATTTTCGGTATTTCTGCCCTGACTGTGTCAACGGACCTGAAAAAATTTCGAAGGTGTTAGACTCTGTCATTTCCTCCCAAAAGCTAGGCCTCGAGACTATCATGACTACTTTTGAGATTAGGTTCAAGGATTTAACTTCTCAAATTGATGATCTTAAAAAAATCATTATTGAATCTGAAGGGAACAAACCCAGTGCAAAGGAAAAAGAAAAGGTAAATGACAAGGTTAAAGTGAAGAACAAAAACAGTGCCAAAATCAATAACAAGAAAATTGATAAATTGACAGTGGAAATAAATTCGCTAAAAGCTGCTGTTGTTAGTTCCGGTGCTTCACCTTCTAACAAAAATTGTTCCTCTACCGAAACGGATCTTTTTTCTTTTTCGCCGCTACCTAGCGGTTCGGGTTCCCTCTCTACTGTCCTTCCTCCTCATAATTCTACTGATGGTGCTGTTACACCTATCTTACCTTCGCTCGTGCAATCACAATCCGATTGCATTCGCTCAGGTACCTTGGCTAAGTCTGCCGTTTCTGCTAATGGCGACAACCTTATACCGGGCACTCAATCCGCTGTTACTGCGGGTGGCAATAACACTGTGTCCGTTTCTCAATCCGCTTCTACCGTTGGTGGTGAGTGGCAAACCGTGCCCTTTAACAATTGGCGCGGTTCTGATAGGTCTAAAAAGAATAAAAACAACCCTGATGTTTCGAATACTGTCGTAAATCTTGACTCTTCTTCTGAGTGTTCGCACACAGTGACTCCGCAAACTGATGTTATCAGGGTGGTCAGTGGTGTTCCACCGCGAAGGGCCATTTTTGTTTCTAGGCTGCATGCGTCGTTGACTCAGGCAGATATTAAGACATATGTTTGCTCCAAACTTGGTGTCGCCCCTACTAGCAACATTAGCGTTTATAAATTCAATTTCAAGTATGAAAGAGACATTTCATCTTTTAGGGTCTCAGTGCCGGACTCATTCTTCGATAGGGTACTTGACCCTAAGTTTTGGCCGGAACACTCTATTGTACATTTGTACACGAGTAAGCCCAAAACAGGAACTGGCTCCGCTTCAAAAAACTGAATAGCTTAACTACGTTGTCAACTTTAGTTATCCACTACCAAAATGTCCGTGGCCTACGCTCCAAATTGAATCACCTTTTTCTTAATAGCTTGACTTTTACTGCCCATGCAATAGCTTTTACTGAGACCTGGTTAAAGCCAGATAACTTTAATTCTGAAATTTTCTGTAGCAATTACGTCGTTTATCGGCGCGATCGTGAAACTAGGGCAGGTGGCGTCCTCATAGCTGTTGACTCACGTCTTCCATCTGAGTTGGTCAGCTTGGCCAATGTGTCTGACATTGAAGTTATCGCTCTGAAGCTGTCATTGCCTGGTTCCTGCGTATTTATCTCCTGCTCGTACATACCGCCTCAGTCGAATTTACTTGTTTATAACCGTCATAACTCCGTTATTAGAAGTCTGTATTCCCAGTTACGGGACAAAGATCGCCTTTTAGTTCTTGGTGATTTTAATTTACCCGTAGTGAGTTGGGTCGGCTCAAGTGACTCAAACATTTTAACCCCTACCACACAGCATGATTTTCTCATTGACCTTTCTGACACGTCTCTTGTACAAATTAACAACGTACAAAATTGTAAAAATAAAATACTTGACTTGGTGTTCGTGGACGACTCTGTAGGGGTCGCTCTTAATCGCATTACTCCGTTATCTGTTCCTGAAGATACCCTTCACCCTACACTTGAGATTGCTTTGGACACTAGGCAACCCAGGGGGCGTATCACTACCGAAGGTAGGCAGCGATCACGCACGCGATGGTTCTATAAAGCCAACTTCGTCATGCTCAACGAGTTGCTTGCCACCCATGACTGGACGGAGCTCTATGCTTGTGATGACATCGAGTCGGCAACCTCAGTTTTCTACAGTTCCCTAAATGGTTTCTTCCACAGCTGTGTCCCTTTTCGCTTCATTAGTATTGGTATGGCAAAGCCGCCCTGGTGGTCTAAACAGCTGGTGAGACTCAGCAATATTAAGTCTAAGTTTTACAAGCGTTTTCAAAGAACAGGTGCATCTGCTGAGTATTCTAAATACTTGGTTGCGCGCTCCAACCTTCAGTTGCTCAACCAACAATGCTACAAAAGTTATTTAGTGGGCTGTAAAACCCAATTCTTTACCAACCCGAAAAAGTTCTACAATTTTGTCAATTCGAAAAGGAAAACTACCGGATTTCCATCTTCCTTCGCCTTTGGATCCAAGAGTGCTAGTTCGGATCAGGATATTTCTGAATTATTTGCAGAATTCTTTATGTCGACCTACACATCTAATAAGTTCCAGTCCAGTCCCTACCCTTACAATTTAAATAGCTCTAATAGCATTCACATGCCTGTTTTGGATAAACATTCTGTTCTACAAAGTCTTCTTGAACTGAAACCTTCATTTTCCCCTGGTCCGGATGGTGTTCCCAGTTGCGTGTTGAACTACTGTGCTATACATTTATCTGACCCAATTTTTAAACTGTTTAAACTATCTCTTGAATCTGCTGCGTTCCCTACAATCTGGAAGCAATCTTTTATTATACCTTTACATAAAAAAGGTAGCAGGTCAAATATTGAGAATTATAGGGGCATAGCTAAGCTCTCAGCTATTCCTAAAACTTTTGAACACATAATAACTCGCCAGCTGCAATACCGGTGTAGGTGTTTATTATCACCGTGTCAGCATGGTTTTGTACCTCGTCGATCTACCTCAACTAACTTGCTTGAGTTCTCCTCCTTTGTTATGGACGGTTTCTTGAAAGGTAACCAAACGGATGTGGTCTATACCGATTTCAGCAAAGCTTTCGACTCTGTCAACCATGAGCTTTTAATCCATAAACTCGATTTACTGGGTTTTCCAAATCAGTTATTATTATGGCTTGCAAATTATCTTACAAACAGGACTCAACAGGTGTTGTTTAAAAATACTTTGTCTAAGTCCATTGACGTAACTTCCGGTGTCCCCCAGGGTAGTCATCTTGGCGCCTTACTCTTTACCCTGTTCATAAATGACCTACCCCAAATCATCTCTCATTCTCGAACTCTTATGTATGCGGACGATGTGAAACTTTGTTTCACCTATTCGCCTACTGTACCTTCCCGTGGAGATCTCTTTCAGGCCGATTTGGAGTCATTTCGCTGCTGGTGTGCAGTAAATTTATTAATATTGAATAGCTCGAAATGTAAGCTAATGACTTTTCATCGAGTTAAGCCGGTTTTGGTCTCCTACGTTCTAAATGACTCTCTTTTGGAACGCATATCTGTTGTAACTGATTTAGGTGTTATTTTTGACCCTAAACTAAGTTTTAATATGCATATTTCATCTATTGCTAACAAAGCCATGGGTGTGCTTGGTTTTGTTAAACGATGGGCTAAAGAATTTGACGACCCGTACCTCACGAAAGTTCTTTACACATCGCTGGTTCGTCCAATACTTGAGTATTGCTCGTGTGTCTGGTGTCCCTTGTATCAAGTTCATATACAGCGGATTGAGTCAGTACAAAAGCAATTCTTGATTTTTGCTTTGCGGGGTCTTAACTGGAATCCAACTACTCACCTGCCCCCTTATAGAAGTAGGCTTCTCCTCTTAAATTTACCTTCTCTGGAAAATCGTAGGGTTTTACTAGGTGTAATGTTCCTCCATAAGCTGATTGTTGGTGAAATCGATTCATCTGATCTTGTTAGTCGACTGAGTTTTGCTGTACCCGCTAGGGCGTCCAGGCACTATGTGCCTTTTCAATTACCCCTTTGTCGTCAAAACTTCGCAAAAAACCACCCTCTAAACCTTTGGTGTTCATTTTACAACGAGTTATATATGTAGCTGCATTAGTTTCGAATGTTCTTTTGCCTCACTTCAAAATTTAATACTTGCATTCCTGCTTAACGCTGACTAATATCATGTAAGTCCTCCACCCGTTGTTGCTCTGAGCGCTGCGTGGAATCGCGTCCATTCCACCGGCAGCACACATATATCAACGCATACAATTAATTAATTAAATTATCCGCTGCGCGGAATCACGTCCATTCCGCCAGCAAATCTCATATCGCTCTGGTACTCGACTTTACATAAATAAATATTCGACCGTATGTCAGGGTGGATTGGAGACTCGGCCTCTTCAACCATCCTATGGATAATTCAAGATTTCAAGGCACAATATTAAATGATAAATATTCCGTTGTTGACCCGAACGCTACGTGGAATCGCGTCCATTCCACCGGCAGCACACATATATCAACGCATACAATTAATTAATTAAATTATCCGCTGCGCGGAATCACGTCCATTCCGCCAGCAAATCTCATATCGCTCTGGTACTCGACTTTACATAAATAAATATTCGACCGTATGTCAGGGTGGATTGGAGACTCGGCCTCTTCAACCATCCTATGGATAATTCAAGATTTCAAGGCACAATATTAAATGATAAATATTCCGTTGTTGCCCCGAACGCTGCGTGGAATCCCGTCCATTCCACCAGCTTCTCACACAATATCAACGAACACACTTAAACAAATTATTACTCGACCGTATGTCAGGGAGGATTGGAGACTCGGCCTCTTCAACCACCCGGTGAGGATGGAACAGTCAATGATTTTCAAGACCATCCTTATGGATGAACCGATCGTTTTATAAGATGAACAGCAATCACGGCCACTCTAATCTTTTCAGTTAATAGCCAACTAGCTCTGATGACAACATTGAATAACCGTGAATAGTCGACCGTATGTGTGTGTGGATGGGAGACACTGCCTCTCCAAACATCTCATGTAATACTTTAATTCATATTGTTAGTTTTTAAGTTATGTGCAATTTTAATAGTATCTGTCCTTAGTCGACCTCTTTGTTTGTGTCGACTTAAAACAAATTAATAAATAAATAAATAAATAAATAAATAAATAAACCTGGAGCTATCTCCTTTCGTTTGATACCCATATTGTAGGGTAAAATAGAGGTTTTCGGGCAATCGCATTTTGACAGATGACTCAGTTATCGATCAATTTATCGAAATATATCGAAGCCCAAATGAAACCTGGCGCCATCCCATTTCGTTTGATGCCCATATTGTAGGGTAATATTAAGGTTTTTGGGCAATCGAATTTTGACCGATAGCTTAGTTATCGATCAATTTATCGAAATATATCGAAGCCAAAATGAAACCTGGGGCCCTCCCTTTCGTTTGATACCCATATTATAGGGTAATGTTAAGTTTTTTGGGCAATCACCGATAACTCAGTTATCGATAAATTTATCGAAATATATCGAAGTCCAAATGTAACCTGGAGCTATCCCCTTTCGTTTGATACCCATATTGTAGGTCAATTTTAAGGTTTTTGTGCAATACCATTTTCACCGATAACTCAGTTATCGATCAATTTATCGAAATATATCGAAGCCCAAATGAAACCTGGCGCCATCCCCTTTCGTTTGATACCCATATTGTAGGGTAATATTAAGGTTTTTGGGCAATAACATTTTCACCGATAACTCAGTTATCTATAAATTTATCGAAATATATCGAAGCCCAAATGAAACCTGGCGCCATCCCCTTTCGTTTTATACCCATATTGTAGGGTAATATTAAGGTTTTTGGGCAATCGAATTTTGACCGATAACTTAGTTATCGATCAATTTATCGAAATATATCGAAGCCAAAATGAAACCTGGGGCCCTCCCCTTTCGTTTGATACCCATATTATAGGGTTTTTGGGCAATCACCGATAACTCAGTTATCGATAAATTTATCGAAATATATCGAAGTCCAAATGTAACCTGGCGCCATCCCCTTTCGTTTGATACCCATATTGTAGGGTAATATTAAGGTTTTTGGGCAATAACATTTTCACCGATAACTCAGTTATCGATAAATTTATCGAAATATATCGAAGCCAAAATGAAACCTGGGGCCCTCCCCTTTCGTTTGATACCCATATTATAGGGTAATGTTAAGTTTTTTGGGCAATCACCGATAACTCAGTTATCGATAAATTTATCGAAATATATCGAAGCCCAAATGAAACCTGGGGCCATCCCCTTTCGTTTGATACCCATATTGTAGGGCAATTTTAAGGTTTTTGTGCAATAACATTTTCACCGATAGCTCAGTTATCGATAAATTTATCGAAATATATCGAAGCCCAAATGAAACCTGGGGCCATCTCCTTTCGTTTGATACCCATATTGTAGGTTAATATTAAGTTTTTTGGGCAATCGAATTTTGACCGATAACTTAGTTATCGATCCATTTATCGAAATATATCGAAGCCAAAATGAAACCTGGGGCCCTCCCCTTTCGTTTGATACCCATATTATAGGGTAATGTTAAGTTTTTTGGGCAATCACCGATAACTCAGTTATCGATAAATTTATCGAAATATATCGAAGTCCAAATGTAACCTGGCGCCATCCCCTTTCGTTTGATACCCATATTGTAGGGTAATATTAAGGTTTTTGGGCAATAACATTTTCACCGATAACTCAGTTATCGATAAATTTATCGAAATATATCGAAGCCAAATGAAACCTGGGGCCCTCCCCTTTCGTTTGATACCCATATTATAGGGTAATGTTAAGTTTTTTGGGCAATCACCGATAACTCAGTTATCGATAAATTTATCGAAATATATCGAAGCCCAAATGAAACCTGGGGCCATCCCCTTTCGTTTGATACCCATATTGTAGGGCAATTTTAAGGTTTTTGTGCAATAACATTTTCACCGATAGCTCAGTTATCGATAAATTTATCGAAATATATCGAAGTCCAAATGTAACCTGGCGCCATCCCCTTTCGTTTGATACCCATATTGTAGGGTAATATTAAGGTTTTTGGGCAATAACATTTTCACCGATAACTCAGTTATCGATAAATTTATCGAAATATATCGAAGCCAAAATGAAACCTGGGGCCCTCCCCTTTCGTTTGATACCCATATTATAGGGTAATGTTAAGTTTTTTGGGCAATCACCGATAACTCAGTTATCGATAAATTTATCGAAATATATCGAAGTCCAAATGTAACCTGGCGCCATCCCCTTTCGTTTGATACCCATATTGTAGGGTAATATTAAGGTTTTTGGGCAATAACATTTTCACCGATAACTCAGTTATCGATAAATTTATCGAAATATATCGAAGCCAAAATGAAACCTGGGGCCCTCCCCTTTCGTTTGATACCCATATTATAGGGTAAGGTTAAGTTTTTTGGGCAATCGAATTTTGACCGATAACTTAGTTATCGATCCATTTATCGAAATATATCGAAGCCAAAATGAAACCTGGGGCCCTCCCCTTTCGTTTGATACCCATATTATAGGGTAATGTTAAGTTTTTTGGGCAATCACCGATAACTCAGTTATCGATAATTTTATCGAAATATATCGAAGTCCAAATAAAACCTGAAGCTATCTCCTTTCGTTTGATACCCATATTGTAGGTCAAGTTTAAGGTTTTTGGGCAATCACATTTTCACCGATAACTCAGTTATCGATAAATTTATCGAAACCTATCGTAGTTCAAATGAAACCTTCACCGATCACCGATAACTCAGTTATCGATAAATTTATCGAAATATATCGAAATCCAAATGAAACCTGGAGCTATCTCCTTTCGTTTGATACCCATATTGTAGGGTAAAATAGAGGTTTTCGGGCAATCGCATTTTGACAGATGACTCAGTTATCGATCAATTTATCGAAATATATCGAAGCCCAAATGAAACCTGGCGCCATCCCATTTCGTTTGATACCCATATTGTAGGGTAATATTAAGGTTTTTGGGCAATTGAATTTTGACCGATAACTTAGTTATCGATCAATTTATCGAAATATATCGAAGCCAAAATGAAACCTGGGGCCCTCCCTTTCGTTTGATACCCATATTATAGGGTAATGTTAAGTTTTTTGGGCAATCACCGATAACTCAGTTATCGATAAATTTATCGAAATATATCGAAGTCCAAATGTAACCTGGAGCTATCCCCTTTCGTTTGATACCCATATTGTAGGGCAATTTTAAGGTTTTTGTGCAATAACATTTTCACCGATAACTCAGTTATCGATCAATTTATCGAAGCCCAAATGAAACCTGGCGCCATCCCCTTTCGTTTGATACCCATATTGTAGGGTAATATTAAGGTTTTTGGGCAATAACATTTTCACCGATAACTCAGTTATCGATAAATTTATCGAAATATATCGAAGCCCAAATGAAACCTGGCGCCATCCCCTTTCGTTTTATACCCATATTGTAGGGTAATATTAAGGTTTTTGGGCAATCGAATTTTGACCGATAACTTAGTTATCGATCAATTTATCGAAATATATCGAAGCCAAAATGAAACCTGGGGCCCTCCCCTTTCGTTTGATACCCATATTATAGGGTAATGTTAAGTTTTTTGGGCAATCACCGATAACTCAGTTATCGATAAATTTATCGAAATATATCGAAGTCCAAATGTAACCTGGCGCCATCCCCTTTCGTTTGATACCCATATTGTAGGGTAATATTAAGGTTTTTGGGCAATAACATTTTCACCGATAACTCAGTTATCGATAAATTTATCGAAATATATCGAAGCCAAAATGAAACCTGGGGCCCTCCCCTTTCGTTTGATACCCATATTATAGGGTAATGTTAAGTTTTTTGGGCAATCACCGATAACTCAGTTATCGATAAATTTATCGAAATATATCGAAGCCCAAATGAAACCTGGGGCCATCCCCTTTCGTTTGATACCCATATTGTAGGGCAATTTAAAGGTTTTTGTGCAATAACATTTTCACCGATAACTCAGTTATCGATAAATTTATCGAAATATATCGAAGCCCAAATGAAACCTGGGGCCATCTCCTTTCGTTTGATACCCATATTGTAGGTTAATATTAAGTTTTTTGGGCAATCGAATTTTGACCGATAACTTAGTTATCGATCCATTTATCGAAATATATCGAAGCCAAAATGAAACCTGGGGCCCTCCCCTTTCGTTTGATACCCATATTATAGGGTAATGTTAAGTTTTTTGGGCAATCACCGATAACTCAGTTATCGATAAATTTATCGAAACCTATCGTAGTTCAAATGAAACCTTCACCGATCACCGATAACTCAGTTATCGATAAATTTATCGAAATATATCGAAATCCAAATGAAACCTGGAGCTATCTCCTTTCGTTTGATACCCATATTGTAGGGTAAAATAGAGGTTTTCGGGCAATCGCATTTTGACAGATGACTCAGTTATCGATCAATTTATCGAAATATATCGAAGCCCAAATGAAACCTGGCGCCATCCCATTTCGTTTGATACCCATATTGTAGGGTAATATTAAGGTTTTTGGGCAATCGAATTTTGACCGATAACTAAGTTATCGATCAATTTATCGAAATATATCGAAGCCAAAATGAAACCTGGGGCCCTCCCTTTCGTTTGATACCCATATTATAGGGTAATGTTAAGTTTTTTGGGCAATCACCGATAACTCAGTTATCGATAAATTTATCGAAATATATCGAAGTCCAAATGTAACCTGGAGCTATCCCCTTTCGTTTGATACCCATATTGTAGGGCAATTTTAAGGTTTTTGTGCAATAACATTTTCACCGATAACTCAGTTATCGATCAATTTATCGAAATATATCGAAGCCCAAATGAAACCTGGCGCCATCCCCTTTCGTTTGATACCCATATTGTAGGGTAATAGTAAGGTTTTTGGGCAATAACATTTTCACCGATAACTCAGTTATCGATAAATTTATCGAAATATATCGAAGCCCAAATGAAACCTGGCGCCATCCCCTTTCGTTTTATACCCATATTGTAGGGTAATATTAAGGTTTTTGGGCAATCGAATTTTGACCGATAACTTAGTTATCGATCAATTTATCGAAATATATCGAAGCCAAAATGAAACCTGGGGCCCTCCCCTTTCGTTTGATACCCATATTATAGGGTTTTTGGGCAATCACCGATAACTCAGTTATCGATAAATTTATCGAAATATATCGAAGTCCAAATGTAACCTGGCGCCATCCCCTTTCGTTTGATACCCATATTGTAGGGTAATATTAAGGTTTTTGCGCAATAACATTTTCACCGATAACTCAGTTATCGATAAATTTATCGAAATATATCGAAGCCAAAATGAAACCTGGGGCCCTCCCCTTTCGTTTGATACCCATATTATAGGGTAATGTTAAGTTTTTTGGGCAATCACCGATAACTCAGTTATCGATAAATTTATCGAAATATATCGAAGCCCAAATGAAACCTGGGGCCATCCCCTTTCGTTTGATACCCATATTGTAGGGCAATTTTAAGGTTTTTGTGCAATAACATTTTCACCGATAACTCAGTTATCGATAAATTTATCGAAATATATCGAAGCCCAAATGAAACCTGGGGCCATCTCCTTTCGTTTGATACCCATATTGTAGGTTAATATTAAGTTTTTTGGGCAATCGAATTTTGACCGATAACTTAGTTATCGATCCATTTATCGAAATATATCGAAGCCAAAATGAAACCTGGGGCCCTCCCCTTTCGTTTGATACCCATATTATAGGGTAATGTTAAGTTTTTTGGGCAATCACCGATAACTCAGTTATCGATAAATTTATCGAAATATATCGAAGTCCAAATGTAACCTGGCGCCATCCCCTTTCGTTTGATACCCATATTGTAGGGTAATATTAAGGTTTTTGGGCAATAACATTTTCACCGATAACTCAGTTATCGATAAATTTATCGAAATATATCGAAGCCAAAATGAAACCTGGGGCCCTCCCCTTTCGTTTGATACCCATATTATAGGGTAATGTTAAGTTTTTTGGGCAATCACCGATAACTCAGTTATCGATAAATTTATCGAAATATATCGAAGTCCAAATGTAACCTGGCGCCATCCCCTTTCGTTTGATACCCATATTGTAGGGTAATATTAAGGTTTTTGGGCAATAACATTTTCACCGATAACTCAGTTATCGATAAATTTATCGAAATATATCGAAGCCAAAATGAAACCTGGGGCCATCCCCTTTCGTTTGATACCCATATTGTAGGGCAATTTTAAGGTTTTTGTGCAATAACATTTTCACCGATAACTCAGTTATCGATAAATTCATCGAAATATAGCGAAGCCCAAATGAAACCTGGGGCCATCTCCTTTCGTTTGATACCCATATTGTAGGTTAATATTAAGTTTTTTGGGCAATCGAATTTTGACCGATAACTTAGTTATCGATCAATTTATCGAAATATATCGAAGCCAAAATGAAACCTGGGGCCCTCCCCTTTCGTTTGATACCCATATTGTACGATCTTTCTATACCTATATGCGAAATATCATAAGTATAGGTTCAATATACTTAGAGTTATATGGAATAAAAAAAATTTCGAAAAGAAACGGTCCCTAGCAGGGTCGGAACCCCCAAAATTAGCCTATAGCTCCTTCCAGACTATAACCTGTAGGCGTGCCAAATTTCAACAAAATCCGTCCAGCCATTCTCACGTTTTTAGGGAACAAAAGCAAACGTCTGGACATCCAAACATCCAAACATCCAAACATCCAAACATCCAAACATCCAAACATCCAAACATCGCTACATTCACATTTATAATATTAGTAGGATAGATACTGCTGAAATTTTTCATAAGGTAATGAAAACATGCACCAACTGAAGTGATTAGATTTCGGCTTGTAGTAAGGCTACAGATTATTTTCAACAACATTTGAAAGGTAATAACTCCTGCTCTTGTATTTTTGAAAATTCCTCTTCTGGTGTTGCTATCAAAATATTTTATTCTATATACCTAACTTCATTCTTAGTATGAAAAATACATTTTCTGCTTAGAAAATATACTTTTCCAATATTTTATTGTAGTAGACTACTACTTTTTTATAATAATGGAATAAATTGGTCACATTTGTTCAAGCATGTCCTATGAAGGCACTAATTGTACCCTTTTTCTACCTAAATGGGTATAAATGTATACTAATTGCAGGACACCTAACTTTGATTCTCGGTGAAGACAAAAATGGAAATTGTTTTTTTTTTAATTCTTTTAAAGCAAGGAAAATTATTTTAAATGACGCCAGCAACTACTTATACTTTCCAGCGTCTATTTACAGCCTTGCTCTAAATGAGACAATTGGTAATAAAAAAAAAAAAAAAATATTATGATAAAATTTTTTCATATGTTACTATATGTTTGAAGGCAAATATAATTTATAAAAAAAAAAAACCTTAACCTGCCTCAAACCCGTGCTTTTGAACCTGTAAACGCACGCATCAGAGCCGGCACCTTTACCACTGCTGTATAATGTATATCATTTCTGTTATGAATCAGAGACTTTATCTACTGGGTTGTAGATGTCGCTAAGGGTAGTGGGGAATTTCTTTACGCCATGCGTGCACGGGTCCATCTAGCGTACATCGAAACAGTTAGATACTGTAGTTTTGGCTTTTGGTAAAAGCTTTTATATACATATGTTGTGCTGTTGGAGATTACAAAATAGTTGGAGAGTTCTGGAAAGTTTGTAGGCTTCTTTTTTGTTTAATAACAAATAAACAAAGCATAATTTTCAAAATTTTTTTTCGCGAGACAGTAGAAATAGTCCATACCTAGATGGCAACATAACTTTTATAGGGATCTATCTATAAATACTATATGAAGTTGGGTTGCGAAAATTACTATGGGGAGAGTGTTAGCCTATTAATATATTATATAGATAGATACTGCTGAAATTTTTCATAAGGTAATGAAAACATGCACCAACTGAAGTGATTAGATTTCGGCTTGTAGTAAGGCTACAGATTATTTTCAACAACATTTGAAAGGTAATAACTCCTGCTCTTTATTTTTGAAAATTCCTCTTCTGGTGTTGCTATCAAAATATTTTATTCTATATACCTAACTTCATTCTTAGTATGAAAAATACATTTTCTGCTTAGAAAATATACTTTTCCAATATTTTATTGTAGTAGACTACTACTTTTTTATAATAATGGAATAAATTGGTCACATTTGTTCGAGCATGTCTATGAAGGCACTAATTGTACCCTTTTTCTACCAAAATGGGTATAAATGTATACTAATTGCAGGACACCTAACTTTGATTCTCGGTGAAGACAAAAATGGAAATTGTTTTTTTTTTAATTCTTTTAAAGCAAGGAAAATTATTTAAAATGACACCAGCAACTACTTATACTTTCCAGCGTCTATTTACAGCTTTGCTCTAAATGAGACAATTGGTAATATTTTTCTGGCCAATCTAAAATAAATTAAAAAAAAAAAATATTATGATAAAAGGTTTTCATATGTTACTATATGTTTGAAGGCAAATATAATTTTTAAAAAAAAAAAACCTTAACCTGCCTCAAACCCGCGCTTTTGAACCTGTAAACGCACGCATCAGAGCCGGCACCTTTACCACTGCTGTATAATGTATATCATTTCTGTTGTGAATCAGAGACTTTATCTACTGGGTTGTAGATGTCGCGAAGGGTAGTGGGGAAATTCTTTACACCATGCGTGCACGGGTCCATCTAGCGTACATCGAAACAGTTAGATACTGTAGTTTTCGCTGTTGGTAAAAGCTTTTATATACATATGTTGTGCTGTTGGAGATTACAAAATAGTTGGAGAGTTCTGAAAAGTTTGTAGGCTTCTTTTTTGTTTAATAACAAATAAACAAAGCATAATTTTCAAAATTTTTTTTCGCGAGACAGTAGAAATAGTCCATACCAAGATGGCAATATAACTTTTATAGGGATCTATCTATAAATACTATATGAAGTTGGGTTGCGAAAATTACTATGGGGAGAGTGTTAGCCTATTAATATATTATAGATAGATAGATACTGCTGAAATTTTTCATAAGGTAA
Source organism: Sphenella marginata (assembly GCA_951509765.1). NCBI lineage: Eukaryota > Metazoa > Arthropoda > Insecta > Diptera > Tephritidae > Sphenella > Sphenella marginata. The sequence goes on from OX608078.1 coordinate 16,836,096, forward strand.
TGAAAACATGCACCAACTGAAGTGATTAGATTTCGGCTTGTAGTAAGGCTACAGATTATTTTCAACAACATTTGAAAGGTAATAACTCCTGCTCTTGTATTTTTGAAAATTCCTCTTCTGGTGTTGCTATCAAAATATTTTATTCTATATACCTAACTTCATTCTTAGTATGAAAAATACATTTTCTGCTTAGAAAATATACTTTTCCAATATTTTATTGTAGTAGACTACTACTTTTTTATAATAATGGAATAAATTGGTCACATTTGTTCGAGCATGTCTATGAAGGCACTAATTGTACCCTTTTTCTACCAAAATGGGTATAAATGTATACTAATTGCAGGACACCTAACTTTGATTCTCGGTGAAGACAAAAATGGAAATTGTTTTTTTTTTTAATTCTTTTAAAGCAAGGAAAATTATTTAAAATGACACCAGCAACTACTTATACTTTCCAGCGTCTATTTACAGCTTTGCTCTAAATGAGACAATTGGTAATATTTTTCTGGCCAATCTTAAATAAATTAAAAAAAAAAAATATTATGATAAAAGGTTTTCATATGTTACTATATGTTTCAAGGCAAATATAATTTATAAAAAAAAAAAACCTTAACCTGCCTCAAACCCGTGCTTTTGAACCTGTAAACGCACGCATCAGAGCCGGCACCTTTACCACTGCTGTATAATGTATATCATTTCTGTTGTGAATCAGAGACTTTATCTACTGGGTTGTAGATGTCGCGAAGGGTAGTGGGGAAATTCTTTACACCATGCGTGCACGGGTCCATCTAGCGTACATCGAAACAGTTAGATACTGTAGTTTTCGCTGTTGGTAAAAGCTTTTATATACATATGTTGTGCTGTTGGAGATTACAAAATAGTTGGAGAGTTCTGAAAAGTTTGTAGGCTTCTTTTTTGTTTAATAACAAATAAACAAAGCATAATTTTCAAAATTTTTTTTCGCGAGACAGTAGAAATAGTCCATACCAAGATGGCAATATAACTTTTATAGGGATCTATCTATAAATACTATATGAAGTTGGGTTGCGAAAATTACTATGGGGAGAGTGTTAGCCTATTAATATATTACTAGTATCGCCCGTGGTCGAAATTCGACCAATTTAAATTTTCTTCAGCTCCTCTAAAAATAAAACTTTGAAATAAAATACTTATTTTCCTGGCCACAATCTTTTCTTTAACATACATATCTCCCGTGACAAATGCAATACCAAGTAAGTAGGTGGAAAAATAACTAAGACTTATTCCGTTTTGCATAAGTCGCTGGAGAGCTACTTACTTGGTTTTGTTTTGTCACAGGAGATATAGCATGTCATAGACTTCTTCGTGAACTTAAACAACTTTTCTTCGTATAACTGGTTTATATCAGTCGCTTTTTCCAAAAATTTGGTGATTATAAAAAAAAAAGTTGAAAAATTGACGCCTAGTCGTGAAAACGGCCGTAAAGGTCGCAAATATGCTTATTTTATCATCTCGCTATTAAATTGTTTTAAATTTTATTGAAAATAAGAGCTCAATTGATAAATGTCCGTGAACGCCTTTTCGTACGTTATAGAAGGCTCCACTCACTCACGCTCACGTGCGTTAATTTGATCCACAAAGGCTCTAACCAACAAACGAAACATTTGCCAGAAGAAGCAAATTGGTGATTTGGTACTAAAGTAAAGGTCTTGCCATTTCCACACCACCCATGAGGTAGGCAATTGAAGCATCCTCGTTAATAACTTTCTAAGTGACAAAATTGTAATTTTTAAAATTTTTTAATTTACTTCTTTCAACTGTTTCTTTAACTTTTACTTTTACATACTTCATATCAAAAGTTTTACACCAATATAATGTATGTATGCCAATTTACATTACCCTACTATTTCTATGTGTTTTTGCAGTTATGGCATGCAAAAGTTTTAGAAAATTTGTTCTGTACAATGCAGGAGAGCAGCAGAGTCAAAATAAATGGCATTTCGCCGAAGGCCAGACTAAGGCAACGAAAAAATGTACCGAAATAGTCGTTAACTCTTTAGCTTTGGGGTCAAAGGGTAGAAGTTATGAAATATGTTGAGTGCTACATCAAAACATGCGGTTCGGTGTCCCTGATAATAATATGCTATTTGACTATAAGCCAGTCAAAATTTATCAACAAAAAACCTTAAGTACATTTTTTACTTGGCCTTATGTTATTGATTTTGTTAGAAGAACTTCAGAAATTTTAAGTAGAGGACCAGCCCCCATGCACCCAACAACGGTTTTTATAGTGCTTTATGCATATTTACCAATAAATTCAATATTTCATTATCAACTCATGGCAGTGTTATATGATGCATTTAAACTTCATTTGTACATATATTTTTGTTTATTTATGCCTGCAGATACGTTAATTTGTCACATTTTTGAAAAATAAGTTTCGAAAAATTTATTTACCCCTTCAAAAGTCCAATTGAAAGCAAAACCTTTAAAATTCCCAAAATATATGATGAAAATACCCATACTCAGTTTTACTCCACTTTCACGGAGTGGCACCAATGAGAAATGTTATAAAAAATGTGCATTTTGACAGCGCTCTCTCGAAACGAAGAGTCTCAAATCTATTTATCTATGGTTAGTAAAAGGAATGAGCGCAAAAAATTTGAAAATTTGAGCAAGTGTTTCACGCACCGAGTAGAAGAAACCAAATGCGCAGACATTTTCGGCAGAGAGAATGACGATTTCTAAATTTTTCGGTAACGTTTATAATCGCATGGCTTCCCCTCATAAGTATGTATATGTGTGTATGTATGTCAACATTTGAAAGCTAATATCTCCTGCTTTACATTTCTGGTGTTGCTATCAAAATATTTTATTCTATATAACTAACTTCATTCTTAGTATGAAAAATACATTTTCTGCTTAGAAAATATGCTTTTCCAATATTTTATTGTAGTAGACTACTACTTTTTTAGTCTCATGATGCAATAATAATAATAATAAATAAATAGTTGGATCATATCAGAGCCGGCACCTTTACCACTGCTGTATCATGTATAACATTTCTGTTGTGAATCAGAGGCTTTATTTACTGGGTTGTAGATGTCGCTAAGGGTAGTGGTGAAATTCTTTACGCAAGGCGCGCACGGGTCCATCTAGCGTACATCGAAACAGTTAGATACTGTAGTTTTGGCTTTTGGTAAAAGCTTTTATATATGTTGTGCTGTTGGAGATTACAAAATAGTTGGAGAGTTCTGGAAAGTTTGTAGGCTTCTTTTTTGTTTAATAACAAATAAACAAAGCATAATTTTCAAAATTTTTTTTCGCGAGACAGTAGAAATAGTCCATACCAAGATGGCAATATAACTTTTATAGGGATCTATCTATAAATACTATATGAAGTTGGGTTGCGAAAATTACTATGGGGAGAGTGTTAGCCTATTAATATATAGATGCTGCTGAAATTTTCCATAAGGTAATGAAAACATGCACCAACTGAAGTGATTAGATTTCGGCTTGTAGTAAGGCTACAGGTTATTTTCAACAACATTTGAAAGGTAATTACTCCTGCTTTACATTTCTTTTCATGGATTTTGACATTTTTCTTTTTTCTCTTCTATTTTTGAAAATTCCTCTTCTGGTGTTGCTATCAAAATATTTTATATTCTATATAACTAACTTCATTCTTAGTATGAAAAATACATTTTCTGCTTAGAAAATATACTTTTCCAATATTTTATTGTAGTAGACTACTACTTTTTTATAATAATGGAATAAATTGGTCACATTTGTTCGAGCATGTCCTATGAAGGCACTAATTGTACCCTTTTTATACCAAAATGGGTATAAATGTATACTAATTGCAGGACACCTAAGTTTGATTCTCGGTGAAGACAAAAATGGAAATTGTTTTTTTTTTTTTAATTCTTGTAAAGCAAGGAAAATTTTTTAAAATGACGCCAGCAACTACTTATTCTTTCCAGCGTCTATTTACAGCTTTGCTCTAAATGAGACAATTGGTAATATTTTTCTGGCCAATCTTCAATAAATTAAAAAAAAAAATATTATGATAAAAGGTTTTCATATGTTACTATATGTTTCAAGGCAAATATAATTTATAAAAAAAAAAACCTTAACCTGCCCCGAACCCGTGCTTTTGAACCTGTAAACGCACGCATCAGAGCCGGCACCTTTACCACTGCTGTATCATGTATAACATTTCTGTTGTGAATCAGAGGCTTTATTTACTGGGTTGTAGATGTCGGTAAGGGTAGTGGTGAAATTCTTTATGCAAGGCGCGCACGGGTCCATCTAGCGTACATCGTAACAGTTAGATACAGTAGTTTTGGCTTTTGGTAAAAGCTTTTATGTATGTTGTGCTGTTGGAGATTACAAAATAGTTGGAGAGTTCTGGAAAGTTTGTAGGCTTCTTTTTTGTTTAATAACAAATAAACAAAGCATAATTTTCAACAAAATTTTTCGCGAGACAGTAGAAATAGTCCATACCAAGATGGCAATATAACTTTTATAGGGATCTATCTATAAATACTATATGAAGTTGGGTTGCGAAAATTACTATGGGGAGAGTGCTGAAATTTTTCATAAGGTAATGAAAACATGCACCAACTGAAGTGATTAGATTTCGGCTTGTAGTAAGGCTACAGATTATTTTCAACAACATTTGCAAGGTAATAACTCCTGCTCTTGTATTTTTGAAAATTCCTCTTCTGGTGTTGCTATCAAAATATTTTATTCTATATACCTAACTTCATTCTTAGTATGAAAAATACATTTTCTGCTTAGAAAATATACTTTTCCAATATTTTATTGTAGTAGACTACTACTTTTTTATAATAATGGAATAAATTGGTCACATTTGTTCGAGCATGTCCTATGAAGGCACTAATTGTACCCTTTTTCTACCTAAATGGGTATAAATGTATACTAATTGCAGAACACCTAACTTTGATTCTCGGTGAAGACAAAAATGGAAATTGTTTTTTTTTAAATTCTTTTAAAGCAAGGAAAATTATTTAAAATGACGCCAGCAACTACTTATACTTTCCAGCGTCTATTTACAGCTTTGCTCTAAATGAGACAATTGGTAATATTATTCTGGCCAATCTTAAATAAATTAAAAAAAAAAAAAAAATATTATGATAAAAGGTTTTCATATGTTACTATATGTTTGAAGGCAAATATAATTTATAAAAAAAAAAACCTTAACCTGCCTCAAACCCGTGCTTTTGAACCTGTAAACGCACGCATCAGAGCCGGCACCTTTACCACTGCTGTATAATGTATATCATTTCTGTTATGAATCAGAGACTTTATCTACTGGGTTGTAGATGTCGCTAAGGGTAGTGGGGGAAATTCTTTACGCCATGTGTGCACGGGTCCATCTAGCGTACATCGAAACAGTTAGATACTGTAGTTTTGGCTTTTGGTAAAAGCTTTTATATACATATGTTGTGCTGTTGGAGATTACAAAATAGTTGGAGAGTTCTGGAAAGTTTGTAGGCTTCTTTTTTGTTTAATAACAAATAAACAAAACATAATTTTCAAAATTTTTTTTCGCGAGACAGTAGAAATAGTCCATACCAAGATGGCAATATAACTTTTATAGGGATCTATCTATAAATACTATATGAAGTTGGGTTGCGAAAATTACTATGGGGAGAGTGTTAGTCTATTAATATATTATAGATAGATAGATAGATACTGCTGAAATTTTTCATAAGGTAATGAAAACATGCACCAACTGAAGTGATTAGATTTCGGCTTGTAGTAAGGCTACAGATTATTTTCAACAACATTTGAAAGGTAATAACTCCTGCTCTTGTATTTTTGAAAATTCCTCTTCTGGTGTTGCTATCAAAATATTTTATTCTATATACCCAACTTTATTCTTAGTATGAAAAATACATTTTCTGCTGATAAAATATACTTTTCCAATATTTTATTGTAGTAGACTACTACTTTTTTATAATAATGGAATAAATTGGTCACATTTGTTCGAGCATGTCCTATGAAGGCACTAATTGTACCCTTTTTCTACCTAAATGGGTATAAATGTATACTAATTGCAGGACACCTAACTTTGATTCTCGGTGAAGACAAAAATGGAAATTGTTTTTTTTTAATTCTTTTAAAGCAAGGAAAATTATTTAAAATGACGCCAGCAACTACTTATACTTTCCAGCGTCTATTTACAGCTTTGCTCTAAATGAGACAATTGGTAATATTTTTCTGGCCAATCTTAAATAAATTAAAAAAAAAAAAAAATATTGTGATAAAAGGTTTTCATATGTTACTATATGTTTGAAGGCAAATATAATTTATAAAAAAAAAACCTTAACCTGCCTCAAACCCGTGCTTTGGAACCTGTAAACACACGCATCAGAGCCGGCACCTTTACCACTGCTGTATAATGTATATCATTTCTGTTATGAATCAGAGACTTTATCTACTGGGTTGTAGATGTCGCTAAGGGTAGTGGGGAAATTATTTACGCCATGCGTACACGGGTCCATCTAGCGTACATCGAAACAGTTACATACTGTAGTTTTGGCTTTTGGTCAAAGCTTTTATATACATATGTTGTGCTGTTGGAGATTACAAAATAGTTGGAGAGTTCTGGAAAGTTTGTAGGCTTCTTTTTTGTTTAATAACAAATAAACAAAGCATAATTTTCAAAATTTTTTTTCGCGAGACAGTAGAAATAGTCCATACCAAGATGGCAATATAACTTTTATAGGGATCTATCTATAAATACTATATGAAGTTGGGTTGCGAAAATTACTATGGGGAGAGTGTTAGCCTATTAATATATTATAGATACTGCTGACATTTTTCATAAGGTAATGAAAACATGCACCAACTGAAGTGATTAGATTTCGGCTTGTAGTAAGGCTACAGATTATTTTCAACAACATTTGAAAGGTAATAACTCCTGCTCTTGTATTTTTGAAAATTCCTCTTCTGGTGTTGCTATCAAAATATTTTATTCTATATACCTAACTTCATTCTTAGTATGAAAAATACATTTTCTGCTTAGAAAATATACTTTTCCAATATTTTATTGTAGCAGACTACTACTTTTTTATAATAATGGAATAAATTGGTCACATTTGTTCGAGCATGTCCTATGAAGGCACTAATTGTACCCTTTTTCTACCTAAATGGGTATAAATGTATACTAATTGCAGGACACCTAACTTTGATTCTCGGTGAAGACAAAAATGGAAATTGTTTTTTTTTAATTCTTTTAAAGCAAGGAAAATTATTTAAAATGACGCCAGCAACTACTTATACTTTCCAGCGTCTATTTACAGCTTTGCTCTAAATGAGACAATTGGTAATATTTTTCTGGCCAATCTTAAATAAATTAAAAAAAAAAAAAATATTATGATAAAAGGTTTTCATATGTTACTATATGTTTGAAGGCAAATATAATTTATAAAAAAAAAAAAACCTTAACCTGCCTCAAACCCATTCCTCTTCTGGTGTTGCTATCAAAATATTTTATTCTATATACCTAACTTCATTCTTAGTATGAAAAATACATTTTCTGCTTAGAAAATATACTTTTCCAATATTTTATTGTAGTAGACTACTACTTTTTTATAATAATGGAATAAATTGGTCACATTTGTTCGAGCATGTCCTATGAAGGCACTAATTGTACCCTTTTTCTACCTACATGGGTATAAATGTATACTAATTGCAGGACACCTAACTTTGATTCTCGGTGAAGACAAAAATGGAAATGGTTTTTTTTAATTCTTTTAAAGCAAGGAAAATTATTTAAAACGACGCCAGCAACTACTTATACTTTCCAGCGTCTATTTACAGCTTTGCTCTAAATGAGACAATTGGTAATATTTTTCTGGCCAATCTTAAATAAATTAAAAAAAAAAAAAATATTACGATAAAATATTTTCATATGTTACTATATGTTTGAAGGCAAATATAATTTATAAAAAAAAAAAACCTTAACCTGCCTCAAACCCCTGCTTTTGAACCTGTAAACGCACGCATCAGAGCCGGCACCTTTACCACTGCTGTATAATGTATATCATTTCTGTTATGAATCAGAGACTTTATCTACTGGGTTGTAGATGTCGCTAAGGGTAGTGGGGAAATTCTTTACGCCATGCGTGCACGGGTCCATCTAGCGTACATCGAAACAGTTAGATACTGTAGTTTTGGCTTTTGGTAAAAGCTTTTATATACATATGTTGTGCTGTTGGAGATTACAAAATAAGTGGAGAGTTCTGGAAAGTTTGTAGGCTTCTTTTTTGTTTAATAACAAATAAACAAAGCATAATTTTCAAAATTTGTTTTCGCGAGACAGTAGAAATAGTCCATACCAAGATGGCAATATAACTTTTATAGGGATCTATCTATAAATACTATATGAAGTTGGGTTGCGAAAATGACTATGGGGAGAGTGTTAGCCTATTAATATATTATAGATAGATAGATAGATACTGCTGAAATTTTTCATAAGGTAATGAAAACATGCACCAACTGAAGTGATTAGATTTCGGCTTGTAGTAAGGCTACAGATTATTTTCAACAACATTTGAAAGGTAATAACTCCTGCTCTTGTATTTTTGAAAATTCCTCTTCTGGTGTTGCTATCAAAATATTTTATTCTATATACCTAACTTCATTCTTAGTATGAAAAATACATTTTCTGCTTAGAAAATATACTTTTCCAATATTTTATTGTAGTAGACTACTACTTTTTTATAATAATGGAATAAATTGGTCACATTTGTTCAAGCATGTCTATGAAGGCACTAATTGTACCCTTTTTCTACCAAAATGGGTATAAATGTATACTAATTGCAGAACACCTAACTTTGATTCTCGGTGAAGACAAAAATGGAAATTGTTTTTTTTTTTTAATTCTTTTAAAGCAAGGAAAATTATTTAAAATGACACCAGCAACTACTTATACTTTCCAGCGTCTATTTACAGCTTTGCTCTAAATGAGACAATTGGTTATATTTTTCTGGCCAATTTTAAATAAATTAAAAAAAAAATATTATGATAAAAGGTTTTCATATGTTACTATATGTTTCAAGGCAAATATAATTTATAAAAAAAAAAAACCTTAACCTGCCTCAAACCCGTGCTTTTGAACCTGTAAACGCACGCATCAGAGCCGGCACCTTTACCACTGCTGTATAATGTATATCATTTCTGTTGTGAATCAGAGACTTTATCTACTGGGTTGTAGATGTCGCGAAGGGTAGTGGGGAAATTCTTTACACCATGCGTGCACGGGTCCATCTAGCGTACATCGAAACAGTTAGATACTGTAGTTTTCGCTGTTGGTAAAAGCTTTTATAAGTTAACACAGCAGTACTAGCATAGTGTACTAACTGACAAATATACATAAATATTGCAAGTATGCAGGCAGTGCATTGCTTTGGCATACAAACATACATGTATGCGATACATATATGTACGTTTGTAAGCGGTAGCTAGCCGCCAGCATCGCAAGTCATATTTTGGTTATTGCTGCTGTGACTATCCCACACTTTGCTTAAGTACTTCTTTCGTATGCCGACGCTTCGCATTTTTCCGAAGCAAATCGTCCGCACGATATACTTGAAAGGATCGTCACTAAAAAAGTACTTAAGCACGGTTAGTTTTAGCATAGTTAGAAAGTAAATAGTGATAAGTGAAGTGAAGTGTTAACCAATAAAGTGCCTTAACTACAAAAGAAAAATAGTGTTTTAATTCGGTTGCAGTTCCAAGGGGAATCTAACCAAAGAGATCAAAAAATTGGTGACCCCACTTCACAAAGTTACGTGTGTGCTAAGAAATTGCACAATTAATGCGATAAGTGGACAAAAAAACACTCGTGTGAACCGAAATCATACGTAAACAAATCTGTGTAGTGCTTAAACCCGTTCTTTAGTAAAAGCACGTGGTTAAAAACTTCATGTGAAAGCGAAACGCAATTAATTCGCGAACTATTCAACAAAAAATAAAAAAAACCGAGTATTTACGCTGATACCTCTGGGAACATAAAATAATCCCAATCACGTTGTAAACATGTGTTAAAAACTTTAAAACTTGTTTAAGTATTCACTGTAAAGTGAAAAGTAAACTAACAATATAAGTGAAAATATTGCACCAAAAACAATATTAAATAAGAATTCTAAAGCATGACGTTATAGTACAAAATTGCACAATAAAAATGTGTAAACAAAAACTTTTGGAAATCGTGCGCTATAATGTTAATAAGTGGTACATTAAAATAGCGTGAACTAACAAAAACGCATTCAAGTTTTTATAAGCATAAAACATGTGCCAAAATCTGAATATCCAATTATTCATTATAAATGAATAAGAGCGTCAAAAAAACAATATTAGTGCTAGTTGTAAACTAAAGAGCTACAATTGTGAATATTGTACCTCGGACTATTTATGTAAAAACATTATACAAAAAGTGCTTCACGCGCCAATACCAAAGTTGAGCCATTCAGACACGTGGTCAGTGAGCGTGAACAAATGAAGAAGAGTGAAAAAAACACTCAATTCAAAACATTAAATGCAAAACAAAAACTTTCAATTTAAATTTTTTGAAAAATAAATACACCAGTAAATCTGAAAGTGTAAAATCATCTTCAGTGAAAAGTGTATCAGAACACGTGGGAATCTAATCTGCACTGAGTGATCGAATGAGCGACAACAATTCCAGCGCTGCCAGGAAATCGTAAGTTGGACAACAATCTTATTATCGGCGTTAAACATTAAAATAAGGATAGTTTATAGTGAGATTTATCTAAATTTAGTTCCAAATTTTTCAATCAATCGCACCAATTTTTGTGGGAATAATCGCTTAATATAGATCTATATCGAGATTTGGTCATAGTCACTTTAATTATCTAGTGGAACAAACAACCAACACAACTTTTTGCGTAAACAATCGTTTATTAAATATACTAACAGAAACATTTTTTTGTGTAAAATATCAAAAGGTTTTAATTATATTCAATATGGACCGCAACGCAGTGTTATCCTTAATAGAATCCGTGGTCGAAACCACCAAAGAAGAATTACATAACAAAATTAGTGAAGTGACCAAAGCTTTTGAAAATCTTTCACCTACAAAGGTAGATAGCTATCCACCTGTTACAATAGTCCCTGGTGTGCAAAGCACACATACCGATCTCAACCTAATTAAGTCGTTGCCAGAGTTCAAGGGCAACATAAGAGAATACCCAGCATGGAGGGCCGCCGCGAAATTTGCCATAAATTTTTACGTTGAAGGGTCCGAGGCATATTATGTTGCGATTGGAATTCTGCGTAACAAAATTACGCAGGCCGCTAATGAAAACTTAAGTTCATTTAATACACCCCTTAACTTTAATGCAATAATTTTTAGATTGGACCAACTGTACGCGGACAAAATACCTCTCTACATTTTAGAAAACGAACTTAACACTTTAAGACAGGGGCATATGACCATAGATGAATATTATTCAGCAGTAGATAAACAATTGACTTTAATCGTTAACAAAAACATCATGACACATAGCGGTAACGAAACATTGGCTAACGCATTTAACGAACGAGCTAGGGACAACGCCCTTAGAGTATTCATATCCGGCTTGAGACGCCCACTCTGCGACACTTTATTTTCCGCGAATCCATCGGATTTACCGTCTGCACTTGCTATAGCACAAGAATTGCAACACAACCGAGCAAGGTACGATTTCGCGCAAACATACGCTTCAGCTAGTCGATATAACAATAATCGAACTATATCCAGTACACAGTCTCCGAGCTATAACAATTATGCCCAACCGTCGCGAACTTTTCAACCTAAACCAACACCAATGGATGTGGATTACGGGAGCTCACAGTTAAGGAAACATACTGACTTTAAAAATAAACCGTCAAATCAACTTAGTCAACCACAGTATAGAAATAATTCGAATCAAGGTCAACCTCGTACCGACCAAGTCGTATATGGGCAGCAACAACTGCATCCACCGAATAATCCTAAGAGAGCACATACCGGCAATAATTCTACGCAGCTACCGTACAACAAAATGCAGCGAATAAATACAATGGAAAACGAATCATATTGCCCAGAAAACTCTGAAAGCCAATTACTTGAGGAGGTTAATTTTTTAGAGTAAATTCGAACTTGCCACTTCTCAAGCGTACCCTTTCGGATGGGCGAGTTCTTCAATTCCTCATAGATACAGGCACATCAAAAAATTATTTAAAACCACTCAATTTCCTTAAAGGTATCACAAAATTAAGTAAGCCATTTCAAGTTAGGTCTATAAACGGTTTAAATAAGGTAGACGAAAAGTGTCAGGTTTTTATATTAGGAGAAACCGCTAGCTTTTATATTTTACCTCAACTTAAAAGTTTCGACGGAATCATTGGATATGATTTCTTAAGAGCAATCGAAGCCCATATAGATATTAAGGATAATCTTCTTTTCCACAAAAAAGGAAAAGAATTACTTTATCACTTCTGCTGCCAAGAAGTAAATACTATCGTACCCAATGAGAAAGACGTGCTTGCTAATGTCCAAAATCTAATCAAATGTAACTCAAAAGTATTTGCTAATCCAGATAGAGCTTTGCCTTTCAACACGCGAGTAGTAGCAACCATAGATACAACAACCGATACACCGATATATTCACGAAGCTATCCGTATCCCATGTCTGTAGCAGGGTTTGTTAACAAGGAAATAGCAGACTTACTCAGAGATGGTATAATTCAAAAGTCCTACTCGGCATATAATTCCCCAATACATATTGTTACAAAAAAAGGATTAGACGATGAGGGCAACCAGCGGCTTAGAATGGTAATAGATTTTAGAAAGCTGAACGAAAAAACTTCTTCTGATAAATATCCTATCCCGGATACGTCGATAATACTTGCTAACTTGGGAAAATCTAAAATTTTTACCACACTTGACCTTAAGTCAGGTTTCCACCAGATACTTCTCTCGGAAAAAGACAGATGCAAAACAGCATTCAGCGTGAATAATGGTAAATACGAATTTTGCCGACTACCCTTTGGGCTTAAGAATGCCCCTAGTATCTTTCAGAGGGCAATCGACGACGTATTAAGGGAATATATTGGCAAAATATGCCACGTTTACGTGGACGACATAATTGTCTTTTCCCCGGATGAAACATCCCATTTCAAACACGTCGAATTAATATTGAAAATAATAGGAGAAGTAGGCATGCGGGTTTCGCTTGACAAATCAAAATTTTTTAAAAGAGAAGTTGAATTTCTTGGCTTTGTTGTATCAGATAAGGGAATAAGTACATGCCCTGACAAAATTGAGGCAATAGCAAACTACCAGGAGCCTAGGTCCCTTAGAGCATTGCGTTCTTTTCTTGGCCTTTCTGGCTACTACAGAAGGTTCATTAAAGACTACGCCCAAATATCCAAGCCTCTCACAAAATATTTAAGGGGTGAAAACGGTCATGCCAAAAGCAAACACTCGAAAAACATTTTGATTTCATTCGATAACGATGCCAAGCAGGCTTTTAAAAAACTGAAAAATATCTTATCATCCGAAGATGTCCTTCTCCAACACCCGGATTATTCCAAACCCTTTGAAATTACAACAGACGCTTCATCCGTGGCTTTAGGTGCCGTACTATCTCAGGCTGGCAAACCTATAACAATGATTTCTCGCACACTCTCAAAAGCCGAGGAGCATTATGCGACTAACGAACGAGAATTACTTGCGATAGTATGGGCATTTCAAAAACTGAGACACTCTCTTTACGGTATAAAAAACATTCATATTTATACGGACCATCAACCGTTAACATATGCAATATCCGATAAAAATCCAAATTCGAAGCTGAAACGATGGACTGCTTTTATTAATTCTAACTCTCCTACGTACCATTATAAACCAGGCAAAGAAAATATTGTAGCTGACGCCTTATCACGGCAATATATGCACAACTTTTCCGACGATACAGCTCATAGTGAGATATCTTCTAGTGAGACTATAAAGACAGTCAAGTGCCCGGTTAACCAATTCAAAACGCAACTTTTACTTTTTCAGTCTGAATTTAATAGCAAAAGCACAAAAATACTATTCAAAAAGTTTCTCAGACATACAATTAAATTCGATTCTCTTGAATATCTTCTACGAACTCTTCGTAACTGCATTAATCCAAAAAGCGTAAATGGTATATTTTGTGACCTTGACACATTAGGAAAAGTTCAATCCCTAATAATTTCTAACTTCCCAGGCATTAAATTTTTACACACGGATAAACTTGCAATTGACCTTATTAATAAGGATGACCAAATAGAAACTGCAACCACCGAGCACAATAGAGCCCACCGTTCAATAAACGAAAATTATAAACAAATAACTAATGAATATTACTTTCCCGAAATAAAGAAAACTCTTACAACAATATTAAAAAACTGTAAAATTTGTTTAGAAAATAAGTACAGGCGACATCCACCTAAACCAGATATCGGAAAAACTCCTATTCCGGAATACCCAGGCCATATTCTACATATCGACATATTTTCAGTCGACAAACAACATTTTCTAACATGCATCTGCAAATTTTCAAAGTTCGCAGTAACACTTCCAATATCTTCAAGAGCAACCGTTGACGTAAAGAATTCGTTGTTAATTTTACTCAACAACTTCAAAAAAACTAGAATTTTGGTGTCAAATAACGAAAAATCCTTCCAATCAAATACAATATCCCATATGCTTAGGGATTACTGTCAAATAGAGCAGTTTTTCGTACCGCCCTTGCACAGCAAGAGCAACGGTCAGATACAAGGCGAATTAATAGAAGGTGGAAGCCAGGCGAATTACAAACACACATCCGTACATTTTCAATGTACTTTGTTTTTGTAATTCGTGGGACTAATGTCAAAATCGTATGGCGGCTGCATGTGTAGTGTCAAAATTTGAGAAAAAAGTAGCTATCAGCTGATGGGATAATGCCACCTTGTATTAATTCGCCTTGGTCAGATAGAACGTTTTCACTCTACTGCAGTGCTGTCCAAAATGAAAAATGTGAGTGTATGAGTGAGAACGAGAGAATGGGAGCAGACCAGTAGGAAATTTATACTAAGTGCCGTCCATCCCATTGTGACTTCGTATTTGATAAAATTCTTGTACTACCGATGTTAATGATTTTATGCAAGTTAATTTTTATAAGTGAGTGGACTGATGGGAAAACATTATGACTGGTAAAATAAATGATTTTTTTACTTCAATCAAATATTTTGTTATTTCGGTTTAAAATTGCTACTGGTCCAAGCATCGTAAATGTAGGTCAACTGAATAAACTAATATTTAATATGAATACTTTCCTGACAGCTTCTTAATAAAAGTATATTCGATAAATGACTTGATGTTAAACTGTTACGCTGCTTGGAGCAAATGAACTTTAAGTCCGAAAAAATTTGCTCACAAAAATATGTTGTGGGAAAAAGTTCTAGGCACTGAAAAGATATTCTTTTCAATACTGGATATGATGATTCTTCTAAATTTTTCCAGAATTCAATATTATCTCCGTGTGGTGCAAAGTTTTCGCTTCGTAAGATGATTAGCTCGGACTGAATTGCAAACTCGTACTTACTTATATCGCATTTGAAGGGGTTTTCAAAGACGTCAATAAATGGTTGAAAACAACGAAAATCCTGAAATCTGTCTTCAAAATTGTTAAACAATTTTTCGAGAATTTCAATATGATCACTCGGCTTAACACCCTCATGTTTTGTAATAATAACCGAAGATTTTGGAAAATGGTTATAATCGCCAGATTGAAGTTCCCTCAAAAGCAAAAATAATTCTGTTTGGAATTGATGCACATTTTTCACAGCATCGTTTATTCCAGTTTCTTTTCCTTGAAGCTTTAAATTCAGTTTGTTCAAAAAAAAGGAGACATCAGCCAAAAATGCTAAATGCAAAATAAAATTGTCATCTTTTAAAGATCGAACTAGGTCGTCTTCATTACAATAAATTTCAAGAAATTGCAAAACTTCTTCCCTCAACTCAAATAACCTGTTCAGACAATCACCACGACTTAGCCAACGAATGTCTGTAAACATTTTTAGGTCATCATGCCGAGCAGAAGTTGTTTTTAAAAAATTTACAAACTTTCTGTGGGTGAGGGAATGGTGCCCTCCCCGTATTTGGTTGATAATCTGTTCTGCACGTTTCATAACAGGATGCCCACTCAAAAACTTTGAAGCAAGTGCAACTTGATGAATAATGCAATGAAAATGTCTCCCAGAAATTCCATTTTTAGCCAATTGGCCAATGAACCCTTCATTCTTGCCGCTCATAACGTTTGCCCCATCCGTACATACTCCTGCAAATTTGTTTACGTCGAAATCTGAAAAAATCTTTTCATTTACTACGTCGAACAAGATCTTTCCTGTCACATTCCCACAGAATGTTTCAAGAGAAAACATGGTTTCAGTTATTTCATAATTTACGTTAACTGTCCGAACACATATCGCCAGTTGACATAAATCATTAATATCGGTGGTTTCGTCTAAGCACAGGGAAAAAAATTGGCATTCATTAATTTTTTTCTTTACTTCAGATTGAATGTGTATTCCCAATTCATCAATCCGTCGGGCTACTGTTTGGCGGGATATGGGTATATTTTTAACAAGTTCGGTGTCAACATTTATCTTTCGTAAAATTTTTAGACAAACGTTTTTAACAAAAACACCATCTATAAAAGGTCGGCCTTGTTTAGCAATGTCTAAGCTGATTATGGAAGATAGCTCAGCTTTAATTTTTGTATTTGATTGCTTAACAACTTCCTGATTTTCGACTTTAGCCAGCCACCCTTTGAATTTTTCTAAAAAGTCTAACTTTTTTTCTTTATATAACTCCTGACTAGCCGATCTGTCTAAAATTTGTAAATTTTTGTGGGAGGAATCGAAATGCCTTTTGATATTACATTGATAGCCTCTTTTGAACGACTTGTAACATAAAAGGCATTGCAAGTCACCAAAGGCATTTTCTAGCATAAAAAAGTTCTCACAGGGCATTGTATTGTGTACTCGATTGCATGCACTAAGCGTCGCGGACAAGCTTGGTGTTCAGTGTTGCCATTTTAGCCGTTTTCCGGCTAGATCTAGCGGTTTTTTTTCCATTTAGCCGGGAAAATTTGAATCTAGCCGCTAGCCGTTTTTTAGCCGTATTTTTAAATTTTTTTAGCCGTTTTAGCCGTTTTTAGTTTTTTTGGTAATGTAACAAACAATAACATTTGAATGAGTGGGTTCCACTGTAGAATTTTGGACACAAGTTCGGGAGTATAAAAATGCTTTAGGGGAAAATTTTTAGTATTGCCTTTTTAGTATTGCCACTATGAAAAAACAAAGCAGCGTAATAGAATTACTGAAAAAATGCTAAATTCAATTTTGTATGTAAGATATGGACTCAAAAGGGAAAATAAGTGCTGTCATGACTTCATAATAACTAAAGATCTCGTTACGCTTATGAATAACTCTAGCATTTATGATAGTTCAGAGCAAGATATAGAAAATTGTGATATAGAAATATTGTAAAATGTATATATGTACATTTCCCACAAATTTATTAATTTTTTTTTTTCAGTTTATGCCATGAAAGTATATGTTATTTAAAATATATTCGTTACCTGATGCGTTATTTTATTGCGACTTTTTATTAAGTCACATTATTTTTAAAACAGTAAGCTCTGCTTAAAATTTTGCTCGTTGTACCTTTTATATAAGCACATCTATGTATGTAATAGATATAACAAATATATGTAAATGTAAGCTATATATTGAGGCTATTTGAAAAAATACAGATTTGAATTGTTGAACTATTATGGCTCTGTATATTAGGATGCAAAGCATCTGTATAAGAAACTTTTTTTTATTGTTATGAAATTGGAGCCATTTTCTCAAGTAAACCTTAAAATTCATCCAAATTTTTTAAACAAAATTTTTGTTTAGAGTGAACTTTTATATTTAAGGCTAGATGAGAAACACTCCTTTACATTGTAAAATATTTATATCATTTGTTTTAATGACAAAAAAACGAATAAAACATGTGAAAATTTGACTTAAAACTGTTAGCTTTAGCGGTACAAACAAAGAGTACAAATAACTTAATATTATAAAATATTTATATTATATGTTTTCATGAAAAAAAATCGAATAAAACGTGTGAAAAGTTGATTCAAAATTTTTAGCCGTTTTTTCGGCCAAAATTGTAATTTTTCTCGCCGAAATTATTTTTTTTAGCCGTTTTTAGCCGTTTTTTTTTCTCGATCTAGCCGGATTGCTCGAAAAAATTCTGGCAACACTGCTACTGTAACAGAGATTGCTCGTTGCATGAAATCTGAACAGAACATAACTGATATTATTGAACTTATATTACTTGCGACTTATAAATACAATAATACGATACATTCCACCGTAGAAGCCAAACCAATTGATATAATTAATACTTTTTCAGAGCTTCATTTAAGCCAAATTAAGTCAAAACTAATTTCCGCTCAAAACAAAGTTTTAAAACGCGGTAGCAATGATAAACGATTTTTCAAAGAAGGTGACGTAGTTTTCGTCAGACGTAATAAACGATTGGGTACTAAACTAAATAAAGTTTACATTCAGAACATAGTTCAAAAAGATTTGGGCACAACCGTAATGATAAACGGTAAACAAGTTCACAAAGACAACATTCGGTAACTATATATTTTATTATATATTAACGTGACTAAAAAAGCAACATATAAGAATCAACATAATTTACCTATAAGAAGAAGAACAAATGTACAAATTTTTTTATAATGGGTATAATTTTGCCTAAATCAGGTGCATATAATGCATAGGCGATACTTCAGAAATGTAATAAGTGCATAGATAAAATTTTTTCTAACAATATATATGTATATATATATTTTTTTTTTTTTCATAATAACACTAAAATTTCACATACGTAAAATATAAATGTTGCCCTAATCAAATACATATAATGTACCCTGCAAACATCGGCTACCGAAACTACAAACACAAACAAAAAAATTTCAAACTTACTAATACCAATGAATCGAAAGTAAATAAGCTTTTGGTAAAATTTCGGTATCCCTCCTTCATAGCTACCAATTTATAAATAAAGTATGTATTGGGTATTTTTTAGGTATTTTCCAGGTATTCCACTTGATTTTTACTTGAATAATACCAATTCCAAGTTATATACTTCTTCCGGTATTTTTCAAATATTTTACAAGTGGAATACTTAATATTTACCACAATATTTGAAAATTTACACTACGTTCAGCAGGCTATATGCACAACGATCAATTGGTCTTTCAAAATTTTTCATTCGGTTTTTCTGAAAAATTAGTTTTTCTGTGGAAAATGTAGGAAAGGGCTAACGAATGCGGGAATGTCCTGGTAAGTCGTTTTGAAATTTGTTTCAAGTAAGATATTTAAGGCAATTTTCCGTGATGGATACACGTTTTGTGTTTTTTTAAGTTGTTTTTTTTTTTTAATAAGGAAATTAGAAATGAAATAACAATTCCCAAAACGACGAAAAATCGGCCTTAAATATATAAATTAAATTAAAATCTGATAACAAACTGTGATATTTCATTAAAATTTTTCTATAGATGCATTTTTACTCAGCAAGCAACGATCTGGGTTCAAGTATCGGGACTACAAATAATATTTTTTTCAATGTTTTATTATGTTTGTTAATAAAAATTTGAATTTTTATAAAAATTCCTTTTATTTTTTTAAAATAACTAATACAGTAAAATAATTCAATACAATAATAAAATTCACAAAATCGTATTTAATTTAGAATATGGAAAAAGTAAGTAACTAGCAAAGAAAATATTCATAATTTACCGAGTATTTACCAGAAAATCACGAAGTAACTATTGAGGAGAATACTACCAAACTACAGGTATTCAAGGATATATTTACAAGTAAATTACTAATACCTATTTAGTAAAATACCTGTATTTATTTATGTAAGTTACCTTTAGTTACCTGTAAAATAAAAATAAACTACCAGTAACTTTGCCCACATTTTGACGTATATTACAAGTAATTATCAAGGAAAATACCAGTATATATTCATGAAAACTACCGAAAAATTATCTTTTAAATTATGAGCAGTATTCTGGTATAGTACCTGGAAAATATCAAAGAAATTTCTCCTATACTCCAGTTTTGTTATTTGCTATTGTACTTGATTAATTCACATGTACATGAAGTATATAGGGTAATTCTATCCCGAGGCCAATGCTGTTTAACTGAAAACTTATCTGGGAAATTATCTGGTAAATACGGAGTTATTACCAGTAGTGTGTTTGCAGGGTATAGGCTATATTTTATAAAATAAGAACATTATGAAGCAATAAATTGCTTAAAACAAATACATATAGATTGTATCAGCAGTATCAAACACACAATACAAATAAGGTCAGAAATTTATAAATGTAATAGTACAATACTACTTACTTAGTTTGTTTGATAAAACTCAAATAATTAATACATGTTTATAATACGTACGCAATTTTCCACAAAAACTTACAAAGTGCAGCAAATGTACATATACTAGTCTAATGTAATATATATGTAGTTACCTTTTCAACATACCTGCATATAAATACGCACTACACTTTCGTAAATATTCAAATCAAATTTCTATACAAAAACTACTTATAACTACTATGTAACCAAGTATATCTACATATGTATCTACGAACACATATGAAACAAATTGAATTAACATATACATATTTTTTTTTTTTTAATTAAGATCTGTCGGATCAGGGACGTTCCGAGCTTAAGAGGGGGAGGAGTTAACACAGCAGTACTAGCATAGTGTACTAACTGACAAATATACATAAATATTGCAAGTATGCAGGCAGTGCATTGCTTTGGCATACAAACATACATGTATGCGATACATATATGTAGGTTTGTAAGCGGTAGCTAGCCGCCAGCATCGCAAGTCATATTTTGGTTATTGCTGCTGTGACTATCCCACACTTTGCTTAAGTACTTCTTTCGTATGCCGACGCTTCGCATTTTTCCGAAGCAAATCGTGCGCACGATATACTTGAAAGGATCGTCACTAAAAAAGTACTTAAGCACGGTTAGTTTTAGCATAGTTAGAAAGTAAATAGTGATAAGTGAAGTGAAGTGTTAACCAATAAAGTGCCTTAACTACAAAAGAAAAATAGTGTTTTAATTCGGTTGCAGTTCCAAGGGGAATCTAACCAAAGAGATCAAAAAATTGGTTATCAAAGAGATCAAAATACCACTTGGAACGGCAAAACAATAACTTATATACATATGTTGTGCTGTTGGAGATTACAAAATAGTTGGAGAGTTCTGAAAAGTTTGTAGGCTTCTTTTTTGTTTAATAACAAATAAACAAAGCATAATTTTCAAAATTTTTTTTCGCGAGACAGTAGAAATAGTCCATACCAAGATGGCAATATAACTTTTATAGGGATCTATCTATAAATACTATATGAAGTTGGGTTGCGAAAATTACTATGGGGAGAGTGTTAGCCTATTAATATATTACTAGTATCGCCCGTGGTCGAAATTCGACCAATTTAAATTTTCTTCAGCTCCTCTAAAAATAAAACTTTGAAATAAAATACTTATTTTCCTGGCCACAATCTTTCCTTTAACATACATATCTCCCGTGACAAATGCAATACCAAGTAAGTAGGTGGAAAAATAACTAAGACTTATTCCGTTTTGCATAAGTCGCGGGAGAGCTACTTACTTGGTTTTGTTTTGTCACAGGAGATATAGCATGTCATAGACTTCTTCGTGAACTTAAACAACTTTTCTTCGTATAACTGGTTTATATCAGTCGCTTTTTCCAAAAATTTGGTGATTATAAAAAAAAAAGTTGAAAAATTGACGCCTAGTCGTGAAAACGGCCGTAAAGGTCGCAAATATGCTTATTTTATCATCTCGCTATTAAATTGTTTTAAATTTTATTGAAAATAAGAGCTCAATTGATAAATGTCCGTGAACGCCTTTTCGTACGTTATAGAAGGCTCCACTCACTCACGCTCACGTGCGTTAATTTGTTCCACAAAGGCTCTAACCAACAAACGAAACATTTGCCAGAAGAAGCAAATTGGTGATTTGGTACTAAAGTAAAGGTCTTGCCATTTCCACACCACCCATGAGGTAGGCAATTGAAGCATCCTCGTTAATAACTTTCTAAGTGACAAAATTGTAATTTTTAAAATTTTTTAATTTACTTCTTTCAACTGTTTCTTTAACTTTTACTTTTACATACTTCATATCATCAGTTTTACACCAATATAATGTATGTATGCCAATTTACATTACCCTACTATTTCTATGTGTTTTTGCAGTTATGGCATGCAAAAGTTTTAGAAAATTTGTTCTGTACAATGCAGGAGAGCAGCAGAGTCAAAATAAATGGCATTTCGCCGAAGGCCAGACTAAGGCAACGAAAAAATGTACCGAAATAGTCGTTAACTCTTTAGCTTTGGGGTCAAAGGGTAGAAGTTATGAAATATGTTGAGTGCTACATCAAAACATGCGGTTCGGTGTCCCTGATAATAATATGCTATTTGACTATAAGCCAGTCAAAATTTATCAACAAAAAACCTTAAGTACATTTTTTACTTGGCCTTATGTTATTGATTTTGTTAGAAGAACTTCAGAAATTTTAAGTAGAGGACCAGCCCCCATGCACCCAACAACGGTTTTTATAGTGCTTTATGCATATTTACCAATAAATTCAATATTTCATTATCAACTCATGGCAGTGTTATATGATGCATTTAAACTTCATTTGTACATATATTTTTGTTTATTTATGCCTGCAGATACGTTAATTTGTCACATTTTTGAAAAATAAGTTTCGAAAAATTTAATTACCCCTTCAAAATTCCAATTGAAAGCAAAACCTTTAAAATTCCCAAAATATATGATGAAAATACCCATACTCAGTTTTACTCCACTTTCACGGAGTGGCACCAATGAGAAATGTTATAAAAAATGTGCATTTTGACAGCGCTCTCTCGAAACGAAGAGTCTCAAATCTATTTATCTATGGTTAGTAAAAGGAATGAGCGCAAAAAATTTGAAAATTTGAGCAAGTGTTTCACGCACCGAGTAGAAGAAACCAAATGCGCAGACATTTTCGGCAGAGAGAATGACGATTTCTAAATTTTTCGGTAACGTTTATAATCGCATGGCTTCCCCTCATAAGTATGTATATGTGTGTATGTATGTCAACATTTGAAAGCTAATATCTCCTGCTTTACATTTCTGGTGTTGCTATCAAAATATTTTATTCTATATAACTAACTTCATTCTTAGTATGAAAAATACATTTTCTGCTTAGAAAATATGCTTTTCCAATATTTTATTGTAGTAGACTACTACTTTTTTAGTCTCATGATGCAATAATAATAATAATAAATAAATAGTTGGATCATATCAGAGCCGGCACCTTTACCACTGCTGTATCATGTATAACATTTCTGTTGTGAATCAGAGGCTTTATTTACTGGGTTGTAGATGTCGCTAAGGGTAGTGGTGAAATTCTTTACGCAAGGCGCGCACGGGTCTATCTAGCGTACATCGAAACAGTTAGATACTGTAGTTTTGGCTTTTGGTAAAAGCTTTTATATATGTTGTGCTGTTGGAGATTACAAAATAGTTGGAGAGTTCTGGAAAGTTTGTAGGCTTCTTTTTTGTTTAATAACAAATAAACAAAGCATAATTTTCAAAATTTTTTTTCGCGAGACAGTAGAAATAGTCCATACCAAGATGGCAATATAACTTTTATAGGGATCTATCTATAAATACTATATGAAGTTGGGTTGCGAAAATTACTATGGGGAGAGTGTTAGCCTATTAATATATAGATGCTGCTGAAATTTTCCATAAGGTAATGAAAACATGCACCAACTGAAGTGATTAGATTTCGGCTTGTAGTAAGGCTACAGATTATTTTCAACAACATTTGAAAGGTAATAACTCCTGCTTTACATTTCTTTTCATGGATTTTGACATTTTTCTTTTTTCTCTTCTATTTTTGAAAATTCCTCTTCTGGTGTTGCTATCAAAATATTTTATATTCTATATAACTAACTTCATTCTTAGTATGAAAAATACATTTTCTGCTTAGAAAATATACTTTTCCAATATTTTATTGTAGTAGACTACTACTTTTTTATAATAATGGAATAAATTGGTCACATTTGTTCGAGCATGTCCTATGAAGGCACTAATTGTACCGTTTTTATACCAAAATGGGTATAAATGTATACTAATTGCAGGACACCTAAGTTTGATTCTCGGTGAAGACAAAAATGGAAATTGTTTTTTTTTTTTTAATTCTTGTAAAGCAAGGAAAATTTTTTAAAATGACGCCAGCAACTACTTATTCTTTCCAGCGTCTATTTACAGCTTTGCTCTAAATGAGACAATTGGTAATATTTTTCTGGCCAATCTTCAATAAATTAAAAAAAAAAATATTATGATAAAAGGTTTTCATATGTTACTATATGTTTCAAGGCAAATATAATTTATAAAAAAAAAAACCTTAACCTGCCCCGAACCCGTGCTTTTGAACCTGTAAACGCACGCATCAGAGCCGGCACCTTTACCACTGCTGTATCATGTATAACATTTCTGTTGTGAATCAGAGGCTTTATTTACTGGGTTGTAGATGTCGGTAAGGGTAGTGGTGAAATTATTTATGCAAGGCGCGCACGGGTCCATCTAGCGTACATCGTAACAGTTAGATACAGTAGTTTTGGCTTTTGGTAAAAGCTTTTATGTATGTTGTGCTGTTGGAGATTACAAAATAGTTGGAGAGTTCTGGAAAGTTTGTAGGCTTCTTTTTTGTTTAATAACAAATAAACAAAGCATAATTTTCAACAAAATTTTTCGCGAGACAGTAGAAATAGTCCATACCAAGATGGCAATATAACTTTTATAGGGATCTATCTATAAATACTATATGAAGTTGGGTTGCGAAAATTACTATGGGGAGAGTGCTGAAATTTTTCATAAGGTAATGAAAACATGCACCAACTGAAGTGATTAGATTTCGGCTTGTAGTAAGGCTACAGATTATTTTCAACAACATTTGCAAGGTAATAACTCCTGCTCTTGTATTTTTGAAAATTCCTCTTCTGGTGTTGCTATCAAAATATTTTATTCTATATACCTAACTTCATTCTTAGTATGAAAAATACATTTTCTGCTTAGAAAATATACTTTTCCAATATTTTATTGTAGTAGACTACTACTTTTTTATAATAATGGAATAAATTGGTCACATTTGTTCGAGCATGTCCTATGAAGGCACTAATTGTACCCTTTTTCTACCTAAATGGGTATAAATGTATACTAATTGCAGAACACCTAACTTTGATTCTCGGTGAAGACAAAAATGGAAATTGTTTTTTTTTTAATTCTTTTAAAGCAAGGAAAATTATTTAAAATGACGCCAGCAACTACTTATACTTTCCAGCGTCTATTTACCAGGGCTGAAAAATAACGTTATTTTTATTAATAAACGAAAAAAACTTTTTATTTCGTTTTGTTTTTCAATAATAATAACGTTACAAGCTCAACAAAAAATATATCGTTGCGTTGAAAATCAAAAAATAATTATCAAAATAAATTTCGTTTCGGTTTTTATCAAAACAATTCACAAAAAATATTTGAATATTTCAAAATAATATTGGTTAAGATGGGTCGCAAAAGAAAGAGGAAATCTGTGCGGTCGTGCTTTAATTTTGTAATTGCAAAATACCACAAAAAAAGCCATTTGTTGCTAAAGCATGAAAACCATTTCTTGCGCTCTCAGAACAAAATCCACCAAAAGCCGAAGAGGTGGTTGAAAAAAAAAAATTAAAAACATGACTTTTCGATGGAGCCTAATGTAGATGCGCCCATTTGGTACTTAGTAACTATGTTTTTTTGTTGTGTTCCCTGATTTATTAATTTTTGTACTTGACAAATAAATTCAAATAACGTGGATTTCCGACCCAGCTTAATTTGCAAAATGGATAAACGATAACGAAAAAAATTTTTTTGTTATTTTTTGATTTGATATTCAACGAAAAACTTTTTTTTTGATATTTTTTGATTTTGATATTCAACAAAATTTTTTTTTTTTGTTATTTATCAAAACGAAATATATTTTTGATACTTTTTTTTGATAATTAACAAAACGAAATTTTTTCGTTTATATCGTTGTGCAGCCCTGCTATTTACAGCTTTGCTCTAAATGAGACAATTGGTAATATTATTCTGGCCAATCTTAAATAAATTAAAAAAAAAAAAAAATATTATGATAAAAGGTTTTCATATGTTACTATATGTTTGAAGGCAAATATAATTTATAAAAAAAAAAAACCTTAACCTGCCTCAAACCCGTGCTTTTGAACCTGTAAACGCACGCATCAGAGCCGGCACCTTTACCACTGCTGTATAATGTATATCATTTCTGTTATGAATCAGAGACTTTATCTACTGGGTTGTAGATGTCGCTAAGGGTAGTGGGGGAAATTCTTTACGCCATGTGTGCACGGGTCCATCTAGCGTACATCGAAACAGTTAGATACTGTAGTTTTGGCTTTTGGTAAAAGCTTTTATATACATATGTTGTGCTGTTGGAGATTACAAAATAGTTGGAGAGTTCTGGAAAGTTTGTAGGCTTCTTTTTTGTTTAATAACAAATAAACAAAACATAATTTTCAAAATTTTTTTTCGCGAGACAGTAGAAATAGTCCATACCAAGATGGCAATATAACTTTTATAGGGATCTATCTATAAATACTATATGAAGTTGGGTTGCGAAAATTACTATGGGGAGAGTGTTAGCCTATTAATATATTATAGATACTGCTGACATTTTTCATAAGGTAATGAAAACATGCACCAACTGAAGTGATTAGATTTCGGCTTGTAGTAAGGCTACAGATTATTTTCAACAACATTTGAAAGGTAATAACTCCTGCTCTTGTATTTTTGAAAATTCCTCTTCTGGTGTTGCTATCAAAATATTTTATTCTATATACCCAACTTTATTCTTAGTATGAAAAATACATTTTCTGCTGATAAAATATACTTTTCCAATATTTTATTGTAGTAGACTACTACTTTTTTATAATAATGGAATAAATTGGTCACATTTGTTCGAGCATGTCCTATGAAGGCACTAATTGTACCCTTTTTCTACCTAAATGGGTATAAATGTATACTAATTGCAGGACACCTAACTTTGATTCTCGGTGAAGACAAAAATGGAAATTGTTTTTTTTTAATTCTTTTAAAGCAAGGAAAATTATTTAAAATGACGCCAGCAACTACTTATACTTTCCAGCGTCTATTTACAGCTTTGCTCTAAATGAGACAATTGGTAATATTTTTCTGGCCAATCTTAAATAAATTAAAAAAAAAAAAAAAATATTGTGATAAAAGGTTTTCATATGTTACTATATGTTTGAAGGCAAATATAATTTATAAAAAAAAAAACCTTAACCTGCCTCAAACCCGTGCTTTGGAACCTGTAAACACACGCATCAGAGCCGGCACCTTTACCACTGCTGTATAATGTATATCATTTCTGTTATGAATCAGAGACTTTATCTACTGGGTTGTAGATGTCGCTAAGGGTAGTGGGGAAATTATTTACGCCATGCGTACACGGGTCCATCTAGCGTACATCGAAACAGTTACATACTGTAGTTTTGGCTTTTGGTCAAAGCTTTTATATACATATGTTGTGCTGTTGGAGATTACAAAATAGTTGGAGAGTTCTGGAAAGTTTGTAGGCTTCTTTTTTGTTTAATAACAAATAAACAAAGCATAATTTTCAAAATTTTTTTTCGCGAGACAGTAGAAATAGTCCATACCAAGATGGCAATATAACTTTTATAGGGATCTATCTATAAATACTATATGAAGTTGGGTTGCGAAAATTACTATGGGGAGAGTGTTAGCCTATTAATATATTATAGATACTGCTGACATTTTTCATAAGGTAATGAAAACATGCACCAACTGAAGTGATTAGATTTCGGCTTGTAGTAAGGCTACAGATTATTTTCAACAACATTTGAAAGGTAATAACTCCTGCTCTTGTATTTTTGAAAATTCCTCTTCTGGTGTTGCTATCAAAATATTTTATTCTATATACCTAACTTCATTCTTAGTATGAAAAATACATTTTCTGCTTAGAAAATATACTTTTCCAATATTTTATTGTAGCAGACTACTACTTTTTTATAATAATGGAATAAATTGGTCACATTTGTTCGAGCATGTCCTATGAAGGCACTAATTGTACCCTTTTTCTACCTAAATGGGTATAAATGTATACTAATTGCAGGACACCTAACTTTGATTCTCGGTGAAGACAAAAATGGAAATTGTTTTTTTTTAATTCTTTTAAAGCAAGGAAAATTATTTAAAATGACGCCAGCAACTACTTATACTTTCCAGCGTCTATTTACAGCTTTGCTCTAAATGAGACAATTGGTAATATTTTTCTGGCCAATCTTAAATAAATTAAAAAAAAAAAAAATATTATGATAAAAGGTTTTCATATGTTACTATATGTTTGAAGGCAAATATAATTTATAAAAAAAAAAAACCTTAACCTGCCTCAAACCCATTCCTCTTCTGGTGTTGCTATCAAAATATTTTATTCTATATACCTAACTTCATTCTTAGTATGAAAAATACATTTTCTGCTTAGAAAATATACTTTTCCAATATTTTATTGTAGTAGACTACTACTTTTTTATAATAATGGAATAAATTGGTCACATTTGTTCGAGCATGTCCTATGAAGGCACTAATTGTACCCTTTTTCTACCTACATGGGTATAAATGTATACTAATTGCAGGACACCTAACTTTGATTCTCGGTGAAGACAAAAATGGAAATGGTTTTTTTTTAATTCTTTTAAAGCAAGGAAAATTATTTAAAACGACGCCAGCAACTACTTATACTTTCCAGCGTCTATTTACAGCTTTGCTCTAAATGAGACAATTGGTAATATTTTTCTGGCCAATCTTAAATAAATTAAAAAAAAAAAAAATATTACGATAAAAGGTTTTCATATGTTACTATATGTTTGAAGGCAAATATAATTTATAAAAAAAAAAAACCTTAACCTGCCTCAAACCCCTGCTTTTGAACCTGTAAACGCACGCATCAGAGCCGGCACTTTTACCACTGCTGTATAATGTATATCATTTCTGTTATGAATCAGAGACTTTATCTACTGGGTTGTAGATGTCGCTAAGGGTAGTGGGGAAATTCTTTACGCCATGCGTGCACGGGTCTATCTAGCGTACATCGAAACAGTTAGATACTGTAGTTTTGGCTTTTGGTAAAAGCTTTTATATACATATGTTGTGCTGTTGGAGATTACAAAATAAGTGGAGAGTTCTGGAAAGTTTGTAGGCTTCTTTTTTGTTTAATAACAAATAAACAAAGCATAATTTTCAAAATTTGTTTTCGCGAGACAGTAGAAATAGTCCATACCAAGATGGCAATATAACTTTTATAGGGATCTATCTATAAATACTATATGAAGTTGGGTTGCGAAAATGACTATGGGGAGAGTGTTAGCCTATTAATATATTATAGATACTGCTGAAATTTTTCATAAGGTAATGAAAACATGCACCAACTGAAGTGATTAGATTTCGGCTTGTAGTAAGGCTACAGATTATTTTCAACAACATTTGAAAGCTAATAACTCCTGCTCTTGTATTTTTGAAAATTCCTCTTCTGGTGTTGCTATCAAAATATTTTATTCTATATACCTAACTTCATTCTTAGTATGAAAAATACATTTTCTGCTTAGAAAATATACTTTTCCAATATTTTATTGTAGTAGACTGCTACTTTTTTATAATAATGGAATAAATTGGTCACATTTGTTCGAGCATGTCCTATGAAGGCACTAATTGTACCATTTTTCTACCTAAATGGGTATAAATGTATACTAATTGCAGGACACCTAACTTTGATTCTCGGTGAAGACAAAAATGGAAATTGTTTTTTTTTAATTCTTTTAAAGCAAGGAAAATTATTTAAAATGACGCCAGCAACTACTTAAAATTTCCAGCGTCTATTTACAGCTTTGCTCTAAATGAGACAATTGGTAATATTTTTCTGGCCAATCTTAAATAAATTAAAAAAAAAAAAAATATTATGATAAAAGGTTTTCATATGTTACTATATGTTTGAAGGCAAATATAATTTATAAAAAAAAAACCTTAACCTGCCTCAAACCCGTGCTTTTCAACCTGTAAACGCACGCATCAGAGCCGGCACCTTTACCACTGCTGTATAATGTATATCATTTCTGTTATGAATCAGAGACTTTATCTACTGGGTTGTAGATGTCGCTAAGGGTAGTGGGGAAATTCTTTACGCCATGCGTGCACGGGTCCATCTAGCGTACATCGAAACAGTTAGATACTGTAGTTTTGGCTTTTGGTAAAAGCTTTTATATACATATGTTGTGCTGTTGGAGATTACAAAATAAGTGGAGAGTTCTGGAAAGTTTGTAGGCTTCTTTTTTGTTTAATAACAAATAAACAAAGCATAATTTTCAAAATTTGTTTTCGCGAGACAGTAGAAATAGTCCATACCAAGATGGCAATATAACTTTTATAGGGATCTATCTATAAATACTATATGAAGTTGGGTTGCGAAAATTACTATGGGGAGAGTGTTAGCCTATTAATATATTATAGATACTGCTGACATTTTTCATAAGGTAATGAAAACATGCACCAACTGAAGTGATTAGATTTCGGCTTGTAGTAAGGCTACAGATTATTTTCAACAACATTTGAAAGGTAATAACTCCTGCTCTTGTATTTTTGAAAATTCCTCTTCTGGTGTTGCTATCAAAATATTTTATTCTATATACCCAACTTTATTCTTAGTATGAAAAATACATTTTCTGCTGATAAAATATACTTTTCCAATATTTTATTGTAGTAGACTACTACTTTTTTATAATAATGGAATAAATTGGTCACATTTGTTCGAGCATGTCCTATGAAGGCACTAATTGTACCCTTTTTCTACCTAAATGGGTATAAATGTATACTAATTGCAGGACACCTAACTTTGATTCTCGGTGAAGACAAAAATGGAAATTGTTTTTTTTTAATTCTTTTAAAGCAAGGAAAATTATTTAAAATGACGCCAGCAACTACTTATACTTTCCAGCGTCTATTTACAGCTTTGCTCTAAATGAGACAATTGGTAATATTTTTCTGGCCAATCTTAAATAAATTAAAAAAAAAAAAAAATATTGTGATAAAAGGTTTTCATATGTTACTATATGTTTGAAGGCAAATATAATTTATAAAAAAAAAAACCTTAACCTGCCTCAAACCCGTGCTTTGGAACCTGTAAACACACGCATCAGAGCCGGCACCTTTACCACTGCTGTATAATGTATATCATTTCTGTTATGAATCAGAGACTTTATCTACTGGGTTGTAGATGTCGCTAAGGGTTGGGGAAATTATTTACGCCATGCGTACACGGGTCCATCTAGCGTACATCGAAACAGTTACATACTGTAGTTTTGGCTTTTGGTCAAAGCTTTTATATACATATGTTGTGCTGTTGGAGATTACAAAATAGTTGGAGAGTTCTGGAAAGTTTGTAGGCTTCTTTTTTGTTTAATAACAAATAAACAAAGCATAATTTTCAAAATTTTTTTTCGCGAGACAGTAGAAATAGTCCATACCAAGATGGCAATATAACTTTTATAGGGATCTATCTATAAATACTATATGAAGTTGGGTTGCGAAAATTACTATGGGGAGAGTGTTAGCCTATTAATATATTATAGATACTGCTGACATTTTTCATAAGGTAATGAAAACATGCACCAACTGAAGTGATTAGATTTCGGCTTGTAGTAAGGCTACAGATTATTTTCAACAACATTTGAAAGGTAATAACTCCTGCTCTTGTATTTTTGAAAATTCCTCTTCTGGTGTTGCTATCAAAATATTTTATTCTATATACCTAACTTCATTCTTAGTATGAAAAATACATTTTCTGCTTAGAAAATATACTTTTCCAATATTTTATTGTAGCAGACTACTACTTTTTTATAATAATGGAATAAATTGGTCACATTTGTTCGAGCATGTCCTATGAAGGCACTAATTGTACCCTTTTTCTACCTAAATGGGTATAAATGTATACTAATTGCAGGACACCTAACTTTGATTCTCGGTGAAGACAAAAATGGAAATTGTTTTTTTTTAATTCTTTTAAAGCAAGGAAAATTATTTAAAATGACGCCAGCAACTACTTATACTTTCCAGCGTCTATTTACAGCTTTGCTCTAAATGAGACAATTGGTAATATTTTTCTGGCCAATCTTAAATAAATTAAAAAAAAAAAAAATATTATGATAAAAGGTTTTCATATGTTACTATATGTTTGAAGGCAAATATAATTTATAAAAAAAAAAAAACCTTAACCTGCCTCAAACCCATTCCTCTTCTGGTGTTGCTATCAAAATATTTTATTCTATATACCTAACTTCATTCTTAGTATGAAAAATACATTTTCTGCTTAGAAAATATACTTTTCCAATATTTTATTGTAGTAGACTACTACTTTTTTATAATAATGGAATAAATTGGTCACATTTGTTCGAGCATGTCCTATGAAGGCACTAATTGTACCCTTTTTCTACCTACATGGGTATAAATGTATACTAATTGCAGGACACCTAACTTTGATTCTCGGTGAAGACAAAAATGGAAATGGTTTTTTTTTAATTCTTTTAAAGCAAGGAAAATTATTTAAAACGACGCCAGCAACTACTTATACTTTCCAGCGTCTATTTACAGCTTTGCTCTAAATGAGACAATTGGTAATATTTTTCTGGCCAATCTTAAATAAATTAAAAAAAAAAAAAATATTACGATAAAAGGTTTTCATATGTTACTATATGTTTGAAGGCAAATATAATTTATAAAAAAAAAAAACCTTAACCTGCCTCAAACCCCTGCTTTTGAACCTGTAAACGCACGCATCAGAGCCGGCACTTTTACCACTGCTGTATAATGTATATCATTTCTGTTATGAATCAGAGACTTTATCTACTGGGTTGTAGATGTCGCTAAGGGTAGTGGGGAAATTCTTTACGCCATGCGTGCACGGGTCTATCTAGCGTACATCGAAACAGTTAGATACTGTAGTTTTGGCTTTTGGTAAAAGCTTTTATATACATATGTTGTGCTGTTGGAGATTACAAAATAAGTGGAGAGTTCTGGAAAGTTTGTAGGCTTCTTTTTTGTTTAATAACAAATAAACAAAGCATAATTTTCAAAATTTGTTTTCGCGAGACAGTAGAAATAGTCCATACCAAGATGGCAATATAACTTTTATAGGGATCTATCTATAAATACTATATGAAGTTGGGTTGCGAAAATGACTATGGGGAGAGTGTTAGCCTATTAATATATTATAGATACTGCTGAAATTTTTCATAAGGTAATGAAAACATGCACCAACTGAAGTGATTAGATTTCGGCTTGTAGTAAGGCTACAGATTATTTTCAACAACATTTGAAAGCTAATAACTCCTGCTCTTGTATTTTTGAAAATTCCTCTTCTGGTGTTGCTATCAAAATATTTTATTCTATATACCTAACTTCATTCTTAGTATGAAAAATACATTTTCTGCTTAGAAAATATACTTTTCCAATATTTTATTGTAGTAGACTGCTACTTTTTTATAATAATGGAATAAAATGGTCACATTTGTTCGAGCATGTCCTATGAAGGCACTAATTGTACCATTTTTCTACCTAAATGGGTATAAATGTATACTATTTGCAGGACACCTAACTTTGATTCTCGGTGAAGACAAAAATGGAAATTGTTTTTTTTTAATTCTTTTAAAGCAAGGAAAATTATTTAAAATGACGCCAGCAACTACTTAAAATTTCCAGCGTCTATTTACAGCTTTGCTCTAAATGAGACAATTGGTAATATTTTTCTGGCCAATCTTAAATAAATTAAAAAAAAAAAAAATATTATGATAAAAGGTTTTCATATGTTACTATATGTTTGAAGGCAAATATAATTTATAAAAAAAAAACCTTAACCTGCCTCAAACCCGTGCTTTTCAACCTGTAAACGCACGCATCAGAGCCGGCACCTTTACCACTGCTGTATAATGTATATCATTTCTGTTATGAATCAGAGACTTTATCTACTGGGTTGTAGATGTCGCTAAGGGTAGTGGGGAAATTCTTTACGCCATGCGTGCACGGGTCCATCTAGCGTACATCGAAACAGTTAGATACTGTAGTTTTGGCTTTTGGTAAAAGCTTTTATATACATATGTTGTGCTGTTGGAGATTACAAAATAGTTGGAGAGTTCTGGAAAGTTTGTAGGCTTCTTTTTTGTTTAATAACAAATAAACAAAACATAATTTTCAAAATTTTTTTTCGCGAGACAGTAGAAATAGTCCATACCAAGATGGCAATATAACTTTTATAGGGATCTATCTATAAATACTATATGAAGTTGGGTTGAGAAAATTACTATGGGGAGAGTGTTAGTCTATTAATATATTATAGATACTGCTGAAATTTTTCATAAGGTAATGAAAACATGCACCAACTGAAGTGATTAGATTTCGGCTTGTAGTAAGGCTACAGATTATTTTCAACAACATTTGAAAGGTAATAACTCCTGCTCTTGTATTAAAAAGAGCCTATATACCTAACTTCATTCTTAGTATGAAAAATACATTTTCTGCTTAGAAAATATACTTTTCCAATATTTTATTGTAGTAGACTACTACTTTTTTATAATAATGGAATAAATTGGTCACATTTGTTCGAGCATGTCCTATGAAGGCACTAATTGTACCCTTTTTCTACCTAAATGGGTATAAATGTATACTAATTGCAGGACACCTAACTTTGATTCTCGGTGAAGACAAAAATGGAAATTGTTTTTTTTTAATTCTTTTAAAGCAAGGAAAATTATTTAAAATGACGCCAGCAACTACTTATACTTTCCAGGGTCTATTTACAGCTTTGCTCTAAATGAGACAATTGGTAATATTTTTCTGGCCAATCTTAAATAAATTAAAAAAAAAAAAATATATTATGATAAAAGGTTTTCATATGTTACTATATGTTTGAAGGGAAATATAATTTATAAAAAAAAAAACCTTAACCTGCCTCAAACCCGTGCTTTTGAACCTGTAAACGCACGCATCAGAGCCGGCACCTTTACCACTGCTGTATAATGTATATCATTTCTGTTATGAATCAGAGACTTTATCTACTGGGTCGTAGATGTCGCTAAGGGAAGTGGGGAAATTCTTTACGCCATGCGTGCACGGGTCCATCTAGCGTACATCGAAACAGTTAGATACTGTAGTTTTGGCTTTTGGTAAAAGCTTTTATATACATATGTTGTGCTGTTGGAGAGTTCTGGAAAGTTTGTAGGCTTCTTTTTTGTTTAATAACAAATAAACAAAGCATAATTTTCAAAATTTTTTTTCGCGAGACAGTAGAAATAGTCCATACTAAGATGGCAATATAACTTTTATAGGGATCTATCTATAAATACTATATGAAGTTGGGTTGCGAAAATTACTATGGGGAGAGTGTTAGCCTATTAATATATTATAGATATAGATACTGCTGAAATTTTTCATAAGGTAATGAAAACATGCACCAACTGAAGTGATTAGATTTCGGCTTGTAGTAAGGCTACAGATAATTTTCGACAACATTTGAAAGGTAATAACTCCTGCTCTTGTATTTTTGAAAATTCCTCTTCTGGTGTTGCTATCAAAATATTTTATTCTATATACCTAACTTCATTCTTAGTATGAAAAATACATTTTCTGCTTATAAAATATACTTTTCCAATATTTTATTGTAGTAGACTACTACTTTTTTATAATAATGGAATAAATTGGTCACATTTGTTCGAGCATGTCCTATGAAGGCACTAATTGTACCCTTTTTCTACCTAAATGGGTATAAATGTATACTAATTGCAGGACACCTAACTTTGATTCTCGGTGAAGACAAAAATGGAAATTGTTTTTTTTTAATTCTTTTAAAGCAAGGAAAATTATTTAAAATGACGCCAGCAACTACTTATACTTTCCAGCGTCTATTTACAGCTTTGCTCTAAATGAGACAATTGGTAATATTTTTCTGGCCAATCTTAAATAAATTAAAAAAAAAAAAATATTGTGATAAAAGGTTTTCATATGTTACTATATGTTTGAAGGCAAATATAATTTATAAAAAAAAAAAACCTTAACCTGCCTCAAACCCGTGCTTTTGAACCTGTAAACGCACGCATCAGAGCCGGCACCTTTACCACTGCTGTATAATGTATATAATTTCTGTTATGAATCAGAGACTTTATCTACTGGATTGTAGATGTCGCTAAGGGTAGTGGGGAAATTCCTTACGCCATGCGTGCACGGGTCCATCTAGCGTACATCGAAACAGTTAGATACTGTAGTTTTGGCTTTTGGTAAAAGCTTTTATATACATATGTTGTGCTGTTGGAGATTACAAAATAGTTGGAGAGTTCTGGAAAGTTTGTAGGCTTCTTTTTTGTTTAATAACAAATAAACAAAGCATAATTTTCAAAATTTTTTTTCGCGAGACAGTAGAAATAGTCCATACCAAGATGGCAATATAACTTTTATAGGGATCTATCTATAAATACTATATGAAGTTTTGTTGCGAAAATTACTATGGGGAGAGTGTTAGCCTATTAATATATTATAGATACTGCTGAAATTTTTCATAAGGTAATGAAAACATGCACCAACTGAAGTGATTAGATTTCGGCTTGTAGTAAGGCTACAGATTATTTTCAACAACATTTGAAAGCTAATAACTCCTGCTCTTGTATTTTTGAAAATTCCTCTTCTGGTGTTGCTATCAAAATATATTATTCTATATACCTAACTTCATTCTTAGTATGAAAAATACATTTTCTGCTTAGAAAATATACTTTTCCAATATTTTATTGTAGTAGACTACTACTTTTTTATAATAATGGAATAAATTGGTCACATTTGTTCGAGCATGTCCTATGAAGGCACTAATTGTACCCTTTTTCTACCTAAATGGGTATAAATGTATACTAATTGCAGGACACCTAACTTTGATTCTCGGTGAAGACAAAAATGGAAATTGTTTTTTTTTTTAATTCTTTTAAAGCAAGGAAAATTATTTAAAATGACGCCAGCAACTACTTCTACTTTCCAGCGTCTATTTACAGCTTTGCTCTAAATGAGACAATTGGTAATATTTTTCTGGCCAATCTTAAATAAATTAAAAAAAAAAAAAATATTGTGATAAAAGGTTTTCATATGTTACTATATGTTTGAAGGCAAATATAATTTATAAAAAAAAAACCTTAACCTGCCTCAAACCCGTGCTTTTGAACCTGTAAACGCACGCATCAGAGCCGGCACCTTTACCACTGCTGTATAATGTATATCATTTCTGTTATGAATCAGAGACTTTATCTACTGGGTTGTAGATGTCGCTAAGGGTAGTGGGGGAAATTCTTTACGCCATGTGTGCACGGGTCCATCTAGCGTACATCGAAACAGTTAGATACTGTAGTTTTGGCTTTTGGTAAAAGCTTTTATATACATATGTTGTGCTGTTGGAGATTACAAAATAGTTGGAGAGTTCTGGAAAGTGTGTAGGCTTCTTTTTTGTTTAATAACAAATAAACAAAACATAATGTTCAAAATTTTTTTTCGCGAGACAGTACAAATAGTCCATACCAAGATGGCGATATAACTTTTATAGGGATCTATCTATAAATACTATATGAAGTTGGGTTGCGAAAATTACTATGGGAGAGTGTTAGTCTATTAATATATTATAGATACTGCTGAAATTTTTCATAAGGTAATGAAAACATGCACCAACTGAAGTGATTAGATTTCGGCTTGTAGTAAGGCTACAGATTATTTTCAACAACATTTGAAAGGTAATAACTCCTGCTCTTGTATTTTTGAAAATTCCTCTTCTGGTGTTGCTATCAAAATATTTTATTCTATATACCTAACTTCATTCTTAGTATGAAAAATACATTTTCTGCTTAGAAAATATACTTTTCCAATATTTTATTGTAGTAGACTACTACTTTTTTATAATAATGGAATAAATTGGTCACATTTGTTCGAGCGTGTCCTATGAAGGCACTAATTGTACCCTTTTTCTACCTAAATGGGTATAAATGTATACTAATTGCAGGACACCTAACTTTGATTCTCGGTGAAGACAAAAATGGAAATTGTTTTTTTTTAATTCTTTTAAAGCAAGGAAAATTATTTAAAATGACGCCAGCAACTACTTATACTTTCCAGGGTCTATTTACAGCTTTGCTCTAAATGAGACAATTGGTAATATTTTTCTGGCCAATCTTAAATAAATTAAAAAAAAAAAAAAATATTATGATAAAAGGTTTTCATATGTTACTATATGTTTGAAGGGAAATATAATTTATAAAAAAAAAAACCTTAACCTGCCTCAAACCCGTGCTTTTGAACCTGTAAACGCACGCATCAGAGCCGGCACCTTTACCACTGCTGTATAATGTATATCATTTCTGTTATGAATCAGAGACTTTATCTACTGGGTTGTAGATGTCGCTAAGGGTAGTGGGGAAATTCTTTACGCCATGCGTGCACGGGTCCATCTAGCGTACATCAAAACAGTTAGATACTGTAGTTTTGGCTTTTGGTAAAAGCTTTTATATACATATGTTGTGCTGTTGGAGAGTTCTGGAAAGTTGGTAGGCTTCTTTTTTGTTTAATAACAAATAAACAAAGCATAATTTTCAAAATTTTTTTTCGCGAGACAGTAGAAATAGTCCATACCAAGATGGCGATATAACTTTTATAGGGATCTATCTATAAATACTATATGAAGTTGGGTTGCGAAAATTACTATGGGAGAGTGTTAGTCTATTAATATATTATAGATACTGCTGAAATTTTTCATAAGGTAATGAAAACATGCACCAACTGAAGTGATTAGATTTCGGCTTGTAGTAAGGCTACAGATTATTTTCAACAACATTTGAAAGGTAATAACTCCTGCTCTTGTATTTTTGAAAATTCCTCTTCTGGTGTTGCTATCAAAATATTTTATTCTATATACCTAACTTCATTCTTAGTATGAAAAATACATTTTCTGCTTAGAAAATATACTTTTCCAATATTTTATTGTAGTAGACTACTACTTTTTTATAATAATGGAATAAATTGGTCACATTTGTTCGAGCATGTCTATGAAGGCACTAATTGTACCCTTTTTCTACCAAAATGGGTATAAATGTATACTAATTGCAGGACACCTAACTTTGATTCTCGGTGAAGACAAAAATGGAAATTGTTTTTTTTTTAATTCTTTTAAAGCAAGGAAAATTATTTAAAATGACGCCAGCAACTACTTATACTTTCCAGCGTCTATTTACAGCTTTGCTCTAAATGAGACAATTGGTAATATTTTTCTGGCCAATCTTAAATAAATTAAAAAAAAAAAATATTATGATAAAAGGTTTTCATATGTTACTATATGTTTCAAGGCAAATATAATTTATAAAAAAAAAAAACCTTAACCTGCCTCAAACCCGTGCTTTTGAACCTGTAAACGCACGCATCAGAGCCGGCACCTTTACCACTGCTGTATAATGTGTAATTCCACGTGACAAAATTTAAACAAGCAGCTCAGAAATAAAATGGTTTCTTGCAAAAAGTCTCTTTATTTAAAATCGCGCTTAAATTTTTTACGACCAACTCGTTCAAATGACAATCGACAATTAATTCTAACCCCTTCCGCGATACAACGAAAGGCCTTGTTTTAGCTTACATATACACGCATACACCTATGTACATACGCGGCCAGCGAAGGAAGAAAAAAGAATTGGAGGGTTACCCCTTCTATTCAAAGGCCAACAGTTATAAAAACTAAACGAAGCATTTGCCTTATTTTCTCCTTTCGTTGTTTCGCAAAATTAGGGTTGTCATTAGCAAAAATATAGAACATAGGTGTCACAAGAATGTAGATGGTTGCCATCAGCACCACAAATACACTACTACAAATATTATACTTTACAGCTCGGCCAATCTGACACATGATCGACCGCGATCATACTAACTAATAATATTCTTAAAACTAACTACAGTTAATAACCATGATACTAGATATTGGGTATATTTCTTGGGTAAATAATAAAGTTAAGCATGAATTAATAATATACTAAATATATAAAAATATATTGCTTTTTGTTATTCATCTATTACAACATCTTCAAGCTGATCATTCCTCCTCCATAGTCGTATAAATCGTGACTCAATAATGCCGTTATACGGAAGTTGAGTGACCTGACAATTTTCAATATCCCTTACAACATATCTATCATTTGGAAGTTTTTTAGCTATAATATATGGACCTTTGAACTTCGGTATAAGTTTTTTATTTACACCAACTGTGCTATCTACATTCTTTATCATGACATATTCACCAACTTCAAAATCTCTAGCAGGTCTGTTATTTCTCAAAAAATATCCCTCATTGTGCCGTTGGGATGCCAATATAGCCTCATTCGCTTCCTGTCTACATTTAGTTAGATCACATTGTTCAATATCCCGTTGGTCGCATAAAAATTCAGTAAATTCGTCAACATTGGGGCCCTTTTGGGTGGTCCCAAAAAGTAAATGGGCAGGAGTTTTACCAGTTGAGCTGTGTACTGTGTTATTAATGGCAAATTCAATCGTACTTAACTTTGAAACCCAATCGGAATGTTGAATTGGCTCACTCAATTTACTAAGCATAGGAGTTAAAACTCTGTTTACCCTTTCAACCTGACCGTTTGCTTGCGGCGACCCAGTGGCGACTTTAACATGATCTATATTGTTTTTCATTAGAAACTCAGTAAACTCAAACGATGTAAAACAGGTTCCCCTATCCGATATTATCCTAGATGGTCGACTATAATACTGAAAATATTTCTTTAAAGACTCGACAACTTCTTTAGTACTAGTTGAGTTAACTGGGTACAGTTTTACATACTTGGTGAAAGCGTCAATTACCACTAACAGAAATTTTCGTTTTGACTTTAAAGCGGGAAGAGGTCCTAGGTGGTCAATATGAATAGTGTCGAACGGTATTGGCTTCTTAGGTATACTATGAATATTCCGTTCGTTCACTCGGGCAGGGGCTGAATATACAATGCATTTTAAACAATTTTTTATAAATCTATCAATCTTGGACTTCATTTCCGGAAACCAATACAGTAGTTTTATTTCATTAAAAATTCTATCTACCCCAAAGTGGGCAATCTTCTCATGTATACAACGAATAACATTACTTTCCATCTCTCGGGGAACATAGAAATATAGCTGACCTTTCATATCTTTTCTATAAACCAAACCATTTTTGAGATCGAAAAGTTTCGATGGCTCCTTTTCCAATCCATCCCGTATTTTAATTATGTCAGGGTCTCGACTTTGAGTTGCCTGCAACTGAAATTCTAAGTCGTCTTCATTTATAGCAAAAATTACCTCGCTTCGACTGAGAGCGTCAACATGGCCCATGTTAGCGCCACCTCTATGTTGCACGGAGTAATCATAGTTCTGTAATTCAAGGGCCCACCTCGCAATACGTGGGTTAAGTGCCTTTTTGCTTAAAGTAAGCGTAAGTGAATTACAATCTGTGATAATCTTAAAAGGGATTCCCTCGAGATAAACTCTAAAACGTCGCAAAGCGTAAATAATAGCTAACGTTTCTAGTTCGAAGCTGTGATATTTGCTCTCAGTATTAGTAGTTCGCTGCGAGAAGTAAAAAATTGGATGGAACTTTCCATCTGATTGACGCTGTAACAAAATGGCACCATAACCCTGAGCACTTGCGTCGCAATGCAATTCAGTCTCATTTTTGGGATTATATATTGACAAAACTGGAGGATCAGTGAGCCTCGCTTTTAATTCAGCAATCGCATTCAAACAAGCTTTATCAAGCTCGAATTTAGAATTTTTCTTCAACAAGTCATACAATGGTTTGGCAATTTTTGAAAACTGCGGAACAAATTTCCTAAAATAGGAACATAGGCCAATAAATGAATGCAATTGCTTTAAAGTTTTCGGTAATGGAAATTTCGCGACAGTTTGTTTGTGTTCCTGACTTGGATTAATACCCTCATAACTAACATCATAACCTAAGTACTGAATGCTGTTATGACAAAACTTACATTTTGATAATTTAAGTTCAAGACCGTGCTTGGCTATCTGCTTTAGTACCGATTCCAATAGAGCTAAATGCTCATCTAAGTCCACTGTGGCTAGCAATATGTCATCCATATAAACGATTAGGAGACCTTTTGAAATGAAATCTTTCAAAATAAAAGAAATGAATCTTTGAAATACGGACGGGGCGTTTTTAAGACCGAATGGCATCATAACGTATTCAAACTGTCCACTTGGTGTAACGAATGCTGTATATTTTATTGATTCCTCAGTTACCTTTACTTGATGAAACCCACTTTTTAAGTCTAACAATGTGAAATATTTTTTCCCGCCTAAATACTCCAGACAATCCTCGATGAGTGGAAGTGGATAATTATCTCTGATAGTTATTTTATTTAAATCCCGGTAGTCAATACACATACGAGTTTCACCACTCTTCTTTTTTACTAACACTATCGGTGAGGCATATGGGGAATCACTATGACGAACAATACCTTTATCTAAGAGCTCCTGTACAATCCTCTGAACTTCAAATTTATCTTTATAAGATAATCTTCGAGGATGTGAATAAACTGGTTGTTCAGAGGTCAACTTAATGGACATTTCATAGGGTTTTGCGCTTAACTGTTTTGGATATTCTAAATAACAATTACGAATAATACGATTTATTTCTAAACGGGAGTCTTTATGCAATGCAGAATCAATATTATAATCACTAGCACTGCTATTACAAAAAGCTTCAGCATCAATCGCGCATGCAATATTCCCTTCAATAAAGGTAAAACAATCTTCGTTCCATTCTTCACTTAAAATTTCACTATGCAATTCTTCAACAATACTGGCCCCTACGGCGCAATGAGCCTTACTTGAGAGAGAATCTCTTAACAATCTATCTGGGGGAACGCCCCTACAGGTATTAACATCAAAACCAGGAGTTATGGAATGATCAACAGGACAATCAATATAACAATGTTGCACATTATTTGGAACCTGAACAATATCAATTAAAGACACACTTGAATTTGACTCATTTAATTCCAACTTGAGCTTGTTACAATTTAACATATAAAGTTTAATATTAAATAATTTGAAAAAATCTCTTCCGAGAAGTAATGGCTGAGACAAAATGCCATCCGAAACAATAAATAATGAAATTATTTTAGATTTTCCGTTGAGAAAAATCTCACAATCAATTTTTCCAAAAGTTTTTAATTTATTGCCACCTAGGCTGTAAAAATTAGATTCAACTAATTCATC
Source organism: Sphenella marginata (assembly GCA_951509765.1). NCBI lineage: Eukaryota > Metazoa > Arthropoda > Insecta > Diptera > Tephritidae > Sphenella > Sphenella marginata. The sequence goes on from OX608078.1 coordinate 16,879,695, forward strand.
ATCAGTTGTATCAAAAGGCAAAAGCATCTTGCTTATGAAGCTGGCAGGACTACCACTGTCAATCAAAGAAATACACTTCGTGAACTTTTTATTGTTCATGTTCCGATTACAAAAAGCAATACTTACAGTTTGATATGGCTCAACATTTGACATCATATCCTCATGGGTCGGTTCCTCATCGACAGCGTTCACGGTTTTCATTGGTGGATGCTTGCACTGATTAAGCATATGATCTTTGCTGCCGCAGCGGAAGCAGGAGCCTTTGTTACTTTTTGGTTCTTTGCACTGATGTGAGAGGTGTCCATATTGCGAACAATTAAAGCACCTTGTGGACGATGATGTCTTGCCTGTTGTTGTTGTAGCGCTACCTCCTGAAATCTGCATTTTTTTTGTAGTATTGTCACTTGCTTTCTTTTTGTCATATTTGAGAAGAAGCTGCTGGAGTTCATCCAAGTTTTTCGCTGTGTACAATATTGAGGTATAAGCGGTGTTGTCGCGCAAACCCTCAATCACTGCATTGATTATTTCATCTTCATTTAGATTTGCCTGGGCTGCAATCTCCTTTATAGACAGCATATAAGCAATAATGCTTTCATTAGGTAAGCGCTGGCGTCGGTACAGCTCCTTATATACGTCATTGGTCGAGACGTTTCGATGAAATTGCTTTACGAGTGCAGCTTTCAACTCGCAATAATTCGATGCAATCGTTGTACGTAGGAAAATGGCCGCTGTACCCGATAACAAGCGACGCATACACATATACTTAAAGTGGTCGTCTTTATGTCCAACTTTAACTGCATTTTCAAAATCATTGATCCACTTTTCAACTGGATACGCATTATAGCCCGAAAATTTTGGTACCATCCCATCGATATCCATAACGGTGATACGCCGACGAGCACCAGCAGCATCTAATTCCAACGCTTGCAATTCTTTTTGTAACAACAGCATTTTCTTGCGTTTCTCTAGCACGGCTATTTGTTCGTCCAAGTCACCATCACCATTGTGAGATTCGCCACCAGCAGCAACAGCAACAACATCAGCAACATCAGCAACATCAGCAACAGCAGCAGCAACACCAGAATCCGAGTCGTCTCCATAATCCCCTTCCAATAAGGCACGTAGCTGTGAAACAGTAGCAGTAGCAGGATATTCAATACCAGCCCTTTCCAGGGCGTTTTGCAACTCAAATTTTGTTAAACGGGTCATATTCAGACACCACACCTGATGTAATTCCACGTGACAAAATTTAAACAAGCAGCTCAGAAATAAAATGGTTTCTTGCAAAAAGTCTCTTTATTTAAAATCGCGCTTAAATTTTTTACGACCAACTCTTTCAAATGACAATCGACAACTAATTCTAACCCCTTCCGCGATACAACGAAAGGCCTTGTTTTAGCTTACATATACACGCATACACCTATGTACATACGCGGCCAGCGAAGGAAGAAAAAAGAATTGGAGAGTTACCCCTTCTATTCAAAGGCCAACAGTTATAAAAACTAAACGAAGCATTTGCCTTATTTTCTCCTTTCGTTGTTTCGCAAAATTAGGGTTGTCATTAGCAAAAATATAGAACATAGGTGTCACAAGAATGTAGATGGTTGCCATCAGCACCACAAATACACTACTACAAATATTATACTTTACAAATGTATATCATTTCTGTTGTGAATCAGAGACTTTATCTACTGGGTTGTAGATGTCGCGAAGGGTAGTGGGGAAATTCTTTACACCATGCGTGCACGGGTCCATCTAGCGTACATCGAAACAGTTAGATACTGTAGTTTTGGCTGTTGGTAAAAGCTTTTATATACATATGTTGTGCTGTTGGAGATTACAAAATAGTTGGAGAGTTCTGAAAAGTTTGTAGGCTTCTTTTTTGTTTAATAACAAATAAACAAAGCATAATTTTCAAAATTTTTTTTCGCGAGACAGTAGAAATAGTCCATACCAAGATGGCAATATAACTTTTATAGGGATCTATCTATAAATACTATATGAAGTTGGGTTGCGAAAATTACTATGGGGAGAGTGTTAGCCTATTAATATATTATAGATAGATACTGCTGAAATTTTTCATAAGGTAATGAAAACATGCACCAACTGAAGTGATTAGATTTCGGCTTGTAGTAAGGCTACAGATTATTTTCAACAACATTTGAAAGGCAATAACTCCTGCTCTTGTATTTTTGAAAATTCCTCTTCTGGTGTTGCTATCAAAATATTTTATTCTATATACCTAACTTCATTCTTAGTATGAAAAATACATTTTCTGCTTAGAAAATATACTTTTCCAATATTTTATTGTAGTAGACTACTACTTTTTCATAATAATGGAATAAATTGGTCACATTTGTTCAAGCATGTCTATGAAGGCACTAATTGTACCCTTTTTCTAATAAAATGGGTATAAATGTATACTAATTGCAGGACACCTAACTTTGATTCTCGGTGAAGACAAAAATGGAAATTGTTTTTTTTTAATTCTTTTAAAGCAAGGAAAATTATTTAAAATGACACCAGCAACTACTTATACTTTCCAGCGTCTATTTACAGCTTTGCTCTAAATGAGACAATTGGTAATATTTTTCTGGCCAATCTTAAATAAATTAAAAAAAAAAAATATTATGATAAAAGGTTTTCATATGTTACTATATGTTTCAAGGCAAATATAATTTATAAAAAAAAAAAACCTTAACCTGCCTCAAACCCGTGCTTTTGAACCTGTAAACGCACGCATCAGAGCCGGCACCCTTACCGCTGCTGTATAATGTATATCATTTCTGTTGTGAATCAGAGACTTTATCTACTGGGTTGTAGATGTCGCGAAGGGTAGTGGGGAAATTCTTTACACCATGCGTGCACGGGTCCATCTAGCGTACATCGAAACAGTTAGATACTGTAGTTTTCGCTGTTGGTAAAAGCTTTTATATACATATGTTGTGCTGTTGGAGATTACAAAATAGTTGGAGAGTTCTGAAAAGTTTGTAGGCTTCTTTTTTGTTTAATAACAAATAAACAAAGCATAATTTTCAAAATTTTTTTTCGCGAGACAGTAGAAATAGTCCATACCAAGATGGCAATATAACTTTTATAGGGATCTATCTATAAATACTATATGAAGTTGGGTTGCGAAAATTACTATGGGGAGAGTGTTAGCCTATTAATATATTATAGATAGATACTGCTGAAATTTTTCATAAGGTAATGAAAACATGCACCAACTGAAGTGATTAGATTTCGGCTTGTAGTAAGGCTACAGATTATTTTCAACAACATTTGAAAATTAATAACTCCTGCTCTTGTATTTTTGAAAATTCCTCTTCTGGTGTTGCTATCAAAATATTTTATTCTATATACCTAACTTCATTCTTAGTATGAAAAATACATTTTCTGCGTAGAAAATATACTTTTCCAATATTTTATTGTAGTAGACTACTACTTTTTCATAATAATGGAATAAATAGGTCACATTTGTTCAAGCATGTCTATGAAGGCACTAATTGTACCCTTTTTCTACCAAAATGGGTATAAATGTATACTAATTGCAGGACACCTAACTTTGATTCTCGGTGAAGACAAAAATGGAAATTGTTTTTTTTTTAATTCTTTTAAAGCAAGGAAAATTATTTAAAATGACACCAGCAACTACTTATACTTTCCAGCGTCTATTTACAGCTTTGCTCTAAATGAGACAATTGGTAATATTTTTCTGGCCAATCTTAAATAAATTAAAAAAAAAAAATATTATGATAAAAGGTTTTCATATGTTACTATATGTTTCAAGGCAAATATAATTTATAAAAAAAAAAAACCTTAACCTGCCTCAAACCCGTGCTTTTGAACCTGTAAACGCACGCATCAGAGCCGGCACCCTTACCACTGCTGTATAATGTATATCATTTCTGTTGTGAATCAGAGACTTTATCTACTGGGTTGTAGATGTCGCGAAGGGTAGTGGGGAAATTCTTTACACCATGCGTGCACGGGTCCATCTAGCATACATCGAAACAGTTAGATACTGTAGTTTTCGCTGTTGGTAAAAGCTTTTATATACATATGTTGTGCTGTTGGAGATTACAAAATAGTTGGAGAGTTCTGAAAAGTTTGTAGGCTTCTTTTTTGTTTAATAACAAATAAACAAAGCATAATTTTCAAAATTTTTTTTCGCGAGACAGTAGAAATAGTCCATACCAAGATGGCAATATAACTTTTATAGGGATCTATCTATAAATACTATATGAAGTTGGGTTGCGAAAATTACTATGGGGAGAGTGTTAGCCTATTAATATATTATAGATAGATACTGCTGAAATTTTTCATAAGGTAATGAAAACATGCACCAACTGAAGTGATTAGATTTCGGCTTGTAGTAAGGCTACAGATTATTTTCAACAACATTTGAAAGGTAATAACTCCTGCTCTTGTATTTTTGAAAATTCCTCTTCTGGTGTTGCTATCAAAATATTTTATTCTATATACCTAACTTCATTCTTAGTATGAAAAATACATTTTCTGCTTAGAAAATATACTTTTCCAATATTTTATTGTAGTAGACTACTACTTTTTCATAATAATGGAATAAATTGGTCACATTTGTTCAAGCATGTCTATGAAGGCACTAATTGTACCCTTTTTCTACCAAAATGGGTATAAATGTATACTAATTGCAGGACACCTAACTTTGATTCTCGGTGAAGACAAAAATGGAAATTGTTTTTTTTTTAATTCTTTTAAAGCAAGGAAAATTATTTAAAATGACACCAGCAACTACTTATACTTTCCAGCGTCTATTTACAGCTTTGCTCTAAATGAGACAATTGGTAATATTTTTCTGGCCAATCTTAAATAAATTAAAAAAAAAAAATATTATGATAAAAGGTTTTCATATGTTACTATATGTTTCAAGGCAAATATAATTTATAAAAAAAAAAAACCTTAACCTGCCTCAAACCCGTGCTTTTGAACCTGTAAACGCACGCATCAGAGCCGGCACCCTTACCACTGCTGTATATTGTATATCATTTCTGTTGTGAATCAGAGACTTTATCTACTGGGTTGTAGATGTCGCGAAGGGTAGTGGGGAAATTCTTTACACCATGCGTGCACGGGTCCATCTAGCGTACATCGAAACAGTTAGATACTGTAGTTTTCGCTGTTGGTAAAAGCTTTTATATACATATGTTGTGCTGTTGGAGATTACAAAATAGTTGGAGAGTTCTGAAAAGTTTGTAGGCTTCTTTTTTGTTTAATAACAAATAAACAAAGCATAATTTTCAAAATTTTTTTTCGCGAGACAGTAGAAATAGTCCATACCAAGATGGCAATATAACTTTTATAGGGATCTATCTATAAATACTATATGAAGTTGGGTTGCGAAAATTACTATGGGGAGAGTGTTAGCCTATTAATATATTATAGATAGATACTGCTGAAATTTTTCATAAGGTAATGAAAACATGCACCAACTGAAGTGATTAGATTTCGGCTTGTAGTAAGGCTACAGATTATTTTCAACAACATTTGAAAGGTAATAACTCCTGCTCTTGTATTTTTGAAAATTCCTCTTCTGGTGTTGCTATCAAAATATTTTATTCTATATACCTAACTTCATTCTTAGTATGAAAAATACATTTTCTGCTTAGAAAATATACTTTTCCAATATTTTATTGTAGTAGACTACTACTTTTTTATAATAATGGAATAAATTGGTCACAATTGTTCGAGCATGTCTATGAAGGCACTAATTGTACCCTTTTTCTACCAAAATGGGTATAAATGTATACTAATTGCAGGACACCTAACTTTGATTCTCGGTGAAGACAAAAATGGAAATTGTTTTTTTTTTAATTCTTTTAAAGCAAGGAAAATTATTTAAAATGACGCCAGCAACTACTTATACTTTCCAGCGTCTATTTACAGCTTTGCTCTAAATGAGACAATTGGTAATATTTTTCTGGCCAATCTTAAATAAATTAAAAAAAAAAAAAATATTATGATAAAAGGTTTTCATATGTTACTATATGTTTCAAGGCAAATATAATTTATAAAAAAAAAACTTTAACCTGCCTCAAACCCGTGCTTTTGAACCTGTAAACGCACGCATCAGAGCCGGCACCTTTACCACTGCTGTATAATGTATATCATTTCTGTTGTGAATCAGAGACTTTATCTACTGGGTTGTAGATGTCGCGAAGGGTAGTGGGGAAATTCTTTACACCATGCGTGCACGGGTCCATCTAGCGTACATCGAAACAGTTAGATACTGTAGTTTTGGCTGTTGGTAAAAGCTTTTATATACATATGTTGTGCTGTTGGAGATAACAAAATAGTTGGAGAGTTCTGAAAAGTTTGTAGGCTTCTTTTTTGTTTAATAACAAATAAACAAAGCATAATTTTCAAAATTTTTTTTCGCGAGACAGTAGAAATAGTCCATACCAAGATGGCAATATAACTTTTATAGGGATCTATCTATAAATACTATATGAAGTTGGGTTGCGAAAATTACTATGGGGAGAGTGTTAGCCTATTAATATATTATAGATACTGCTGAAATTTTTCATAAGGTAATGAAAACATGCACCAACTGAAGTGATTAGATTTCGGCTTGTAGTAAGGCTACAGATTATTTTCAACAACATTTGAAAGCTAATAACTCCTGCTCTTGTATTTTTCTCTGGTGTTGCTATCAAAATATTTTATTCTATATACCTAACTTCATTCTTAGTATGAAAAATACATTTTCTGCTTAGAAAATATACTTTTCCAATATTTTATTGTAGTACTCTACTACTTTTTTATAATAATGGAATAAATTGGTCACATTTGTTCGAGCATGTCCTATGAAGGCACTAATTGTACCCTTTTTCTACCTAAATGGGTACAAATGTATACTAATTGCAGGACACCTAACTTTGATTCTCGGTGAAGACAAAAATGGAAATTGTTTTTTTTTTTAATTCTTTTAAAGCAAGGAAAATTATTTAAAATGACGCCAGCAACTACTTATACTTTCCAGCGTCTATTTACAGCTTTGCTCTAAATGAGACAATTGGTAATATTTTTCTGGCCAATCTTAAATAAATTAAAAAAAAAAAAAAATATTGTGATAAAAGGTTTTCATATGTTACTATATGTTTGAAGGCAAATATAATTTATAAAAAAAAAACCTTAACCTGCCTCAAACCCGTGCTTTTGAACCTGTAAACGCACGCATCAGAGCCGGCACCTTTACCACTGCTGTATAATGTATATCATTTCTGTTGTGAATCAGAGACTTTATCTACTGGGTTGTAGATATCGCTAAGGGTAGTGGGGAAATTCTTTACGCCATGCGTGCACGGGTCCATCTAGCGTACATCGAAACAGTTAGATACTGTAGTTTTGGCTTTTGGTAAAAGCTTTTATATACATATGTTGTGCTGTTGGAGAGTTCTGGAAAGTTTGTAGGCTTCTTTTTTGTTTAATAACAAATAAACAAAGCATAATTTTCAAAATTTTTTTTCGCGAGACAGTAGAAATAGTCCATACCAAGATGGCAATATAACTTTTATAGGGATCTATCTATAAATACTATATGAAGTTGGGTTGCGAAAATTACTATGGGGAGAGTGTTAGCCTATTAATATATTATAGATAGATACTGCTGAAATTTTTCATAAGGTAATGAAAACATGCACCAACTGAAGTGATTAGATTTCGGCTTGTAGTAAGGCTACAGATTATTTTCAACAACATTTGAAAGGTAATAACTCCTGCTCTTGTATTTTTGAAAATTCCTCTTCTGGTGTTGCTATCAAAATATTTTATTCTATATACCTAACTTCATTCTTAGTATGAAAAATACATTTTCTGCTTAGAAAATATACTTTTCCAATATTTTATTGTAGTAGACTACTACTTTTTCATAATAATGGAATAAATTGGTCACATTTGTTCAAGCATGTCTATGAAGGCACTAATTGTACCCTTTTTCTACCAAAATGGGTATAAATGTATACTAATTGCAGGACACCTAACTTTGATTCTCGGTGAAGACAAAAATGGAAATTGTTTTTTTTTTTAATTCTTTTAAAGCAAGGAAAATTATTTAAAATGACACCAGCAACTACTTATACTTTCCAGCGTCTATTTACAGCTTTGCTCTAAATGAGACAATTGGTAATATTTTTCTGGACAATCTTAAATAAATTAAAAAAAAAAAATATTATGATAAAAGGTTTTCATATGTTACTATATGTTTCAAGGCAAATATAATTTATAAAAAAAAAAAACCTTAACCTGCCTCAAACCCGTGCTTTTGAACCTGTAAACGCACGCATCAGAGCCGGCACCCTTACCACTGCTGTATATTGTATATCATTTCTGTTGTGAATCAGAGACTTTATCTACTGGGTTGTAGATGTCGCGAAGGGTAGTGGGGAAATTCTTTACACCATGCGTGCACGGGTCCATCTAGCGTACATCGAAACAGTTAGATACTGTAGTTTTCGCTGTTGGTAAAAGCTTTTATATACATATGTTGTGCTGTTGGAGATTACAAAATAGTTGGAGAGTTCTGAAAAGTTTGTAGGCTTCTTTTTTGTTTAATAACAAATAAACAAAGCATAATTTTCAAAATTTTTTTTCGCGAGACAGTAGAAATAGTCCATACCAAGATGGCAATATAACTTTTATAGGGATCTATCTATAAATACTATATGAAGTTGGGTTGCGAAAATTACTATGGGGAGAGTGTTAGCCTATTAATATATTATAGATAGATACTGCTGAAATTTTTCATAAGGTAATGAAAACATGCACCAACTGAAGTGATTAGATTTCGGCTTGTAGTAAGGCTACAGATTATTTTCAACAACATTTGAAAGGTAATAACTCCTGCTCTTGTATTTTTGAAAATTCCTCTTCTGGTGTTGCTATCAAAATATTTTATTCTATATACCTAACTTCATTCTTAGTATGAAAAATACATTTTCTGCTTAGAAAATATACTTTTCCAATATTTTATTGTAGTAGACTACTACTTTTTTATAATAATGGAATAAATTGGTCACAATTGTTCGAGCATGTCTATGAAGGCACTAATTGTACCCTTTTTCTACCAAAATGGGTATAAATGTATACTAATTGCAGGACACCTAACTTTGATTCTCGGTGAAGACAAAAATGGAAATTGTTTTTTTTTTAATTCTTTTAAAGCAAGGAAAATTATTTAAAATGACGCCAGCAACTACTTATACTTTCCAGCGTCTATTTACAGCTTTGCTCTAAATGAGACAATTGGTAATATTTTTCTGGCCAATCTTAAATAAATTAAAAAAAAAAAAAATATTATGATAAAAGGTTTTCATATGTTACTATATGTTTCAAGGCAAATATAATTTATAAAAAAAAAACTTTAACCTGCCTCAAACCCGTGCTTTTGAACCTGTAAACGCACGCATCAGAGCCGGCACCTTTACCACTGATGTATAATGTATATCATTTCTGTTGTGAATCAGAGACTTTATCTACTGGGCTGTAGATGTCGCGAAGGGTAGTGGGGAAATTCTTTACACCATGCGTGCACGGGTCCATCTAGCGTACATCGAAACAGTTAGATACTGTAGTTTTGGCTGTTGGTAAAAGCTTTTATATACATATGTTGTGCTGTTGGAGATAACAAAATAGTTGGAGAGTTCTGAAAAGTTTGTAGGCTTCTTTTTTGTTTAATAACAAATAAACAAAGCATAATTTTCAAAATTTTTTTTCGCGAGACAGTAGAAATAGTCCATACCAAGATGGCAATATAACTTTTATAGGGATCTATCTATAAATACTATATGAAGTTGGGTTGCGAAAATTACTATGGGGAGAGTGTTAGCCTATTAATATATTATAGATACTGCTGAAATTTTTCATAAGGTAATGAAAACATGCACCAACTGAAGTGATTAGATTTCGGCTTGTAGTAAGGCTACAGATTATTTTCAACAACATTTGAAAGCTAATAACTCCTGCTCTTGTATTTTTCTCTGGTGTTGCTATCAAAATATTTTATTCTATATACCTAACTTCATTCTTAGTATGAAAAATACATTTTCTGCTTAGAAAATATACTTTTCCAATATTTTATTGTAGTACTCTACTACTTTTTTATAATAATGGAATAAATTGGTCACATTTGTTCGAGCATGTCCTATGAAGGCACTAATTGTACCCTTTTTCTACCTAAATGGGTACAAATGTATACATAGAGATACAATCAGCTGTCATCGAGTGCGGACGTGTTCTTTTATTTCGTTTTTTTTTCATTTCGATTTTTGCCTTTATTTGGCCTTAATATTGTTCTAATTGCATTCAACAGTGACTGCCTGTGCTAGACTTGTTGGTCCTACATAGGAAAACAGTGTATAATTGTGCAATTCCTAATAAATAGTGCTGAAATCTCCATTAAATTTCTGAGTGTGCCTATATACACACATATATCTGTTTGTGTGTTGCTATTTGCAAATCACTTTTTTTTGGTTTACTGCTTTGCGCGCTCATTCTGCCTGTACACTGCTGGCCGACTGTGCAATCGTTAGCTTAGTGTGCAGAGTTCCAGTATAACACCTTTTACTGCTTTGCGCGCTCATTCTGCCTGTGTTCACTGCTGGCCGACTGTGCAATCGTTAGCTTAGTGTGCTGAGTTCCAGTATAACACTTTCCTTTTTATTGTGTACCTACTTTTCACATACGCTCTTTATCATGGATGAGTTCTGTGGGAAATGTGATAAATGTTTCGGAAGATCTGAGCTTCTTATAGTTCCTTGTAGTGGTTTTTGCAAGAGGCTTTACCATCGAACCTGTTGTGAGGGCCCTATTGCGGAATACGATGTGAAGTTACTGAGAATAAACACCCATTTTCGGTATTTCTGCCCTGACTGTGTCAATGGACCCGAAAAAATTTCGAAGGTGTTAGACTCTGTCATTTCCTCCCAAAAGCTGGGCCTTGAGACTATCATGACTACTTTTGAGATTAGGTTCAAGGATTTAACTTCTCAAATTGATGATCTTAAAAAAATCATTATTGAATCTGAAGGGAACAAACCCAGTGCAAAGGAAAAAGAAAAGGTAAATGATAAGGTTAAAGTGAAGAACAAAAACAGTGCCAAAATCAATAACAAGAAAATTGATAAATTGACTGTGGAAATAAATTCGCTAAAAGCTGCTGTTGTTAGTTCCGGTGCTTCACCTTCTAACAAAAATTGTTCCTCTACCGTAACGGATCTTTTCTCTTTTTCGCCTCTACCTAGCGGTTCGGGTTCCCTCTCTACTGTCCTTCCTCCTCATAATTCTACTGATGGTGCTGTTACACCTATCTTACCTTCGCTCGTGCAATCACAATCCGATTGCATTCGCTCAGGTACCTTGGCTAAGTCTGCCGTTTCTGCTAATGGCGACAACCTTATACCGGGCACTCAATCCGCTGTTACTGCGGGTGGCAATAACACTGTGTCCGTTTCTCAATCCGCTTCTACCGTTGGTGGTGAGTGGCAAACCGTGCCCTTTAACAATTGGCGCGGTTCTGATAGGTCTAAAAAGAATAAAAACAACCCTGAAGTTTCGAATACTGTCGTAAATCTTGACTCTTCTTCTGAGTGTTCGCACACAGTGACTCCGCAAACTGATGTTATCAGGGTGGTCAGTGGTGTTCCACCGCGGAGGGCCATTTTTGTTTCTAGGCTGCATGCGTCGTTGACTCAGGCAGATATTAAGACATATGTTTGCTCCAAACTTGGTGTCGCCCCTACTAGCAACATTAGCGTTTATAAATTCAATTTCAAGTATGAAAGAGATATTTCATCTTTTAGGGTCTCAGTGCCGGACTCATTCTTCGATAGGGTACTTGACCCTAAGTTTTGGCCGGAACACTCTATTGTACATTTGTACACGAGTAAGCCCAAAACAGGAACTGGCTCCGCTTCAAAAAACTGAATAGCTTAACTACGTTGTCAACTTTAGTTATCCACTACCAAAATGTCCGTGGCCTACGCTCCAAATTGAATCACCTTTTTCTTAATAGCTTGACTTTTACTGCCCATGCAATAGCTTTTACTGAGACCTGGTTAAAGCCAGATAACTTTAATTCTGAAATTTTCTGTAGCAATTACGTCGTTTATCGGCGCGATCGTGAAACCAGGGCAGGTGGCGTCCTCATAGCTGTTGACTCACGTCTTCCATCTGAGTTGGTCAGCTTGGCCAATGTGTCTGACATTGAAGTTATCGCTGTGAAGCTGTCATTGCCTGGTTCCTGCGTATTTATCTCCTGCTCGTACATACCGCCTCAGTCGAATTTACTTGTTTATAATCGTCATAACTCCGTTATTAGAAGTCTGTATTCCCAGTTACGGGACAAAGATCGCCTTTTAGTTCTTGGTGATTTTAATTTACCCGTAGTGAGTTGGGTCGGCTCAAGTGACTCAAACATTTTAACCCCTACCTCACAGCATGATTTTCTCATTGACCTTTCTGACACGTCTCTTGTACAAATTAACAACGTACAAAATTGTAAAAATAAAATACTTGACTTGGTGTTCGTGGACGACTCTGTAGGGGTCGCTCTTAATCGCATTACTCCGTTATCTGTTCCTGAAGATACCCTTCACCCTACACTTGAGATTGCTTTGGACACTAGGCAACCCAGGGGGCGTATCACTACCGAAGGTAGGCAGCGATCACGCACGCGATGGTTCTATAAAGCCAACTTCGTCATGCTCAACGAGTTGCTTGCCACCCATGACTGGACGGAGCTCTATGCTTGTGATGACATCGAGTCGGCAACCTCAGTTTTCTACAGTTCCCTAAATGGTTTCTTCGACAGCTGTGTCCCTTTTCGCTTCATTAGTGTTGGTATGGCAAAGCCGCCCTGGTGGTCTAAACAGCTGGTGAGACTCAGCAATATTAAGTCTAAGTTTTACAAGCGTTTTCAAAGAACAGGTGCATCTGCTGAGTATTCTAAATACTTGGTTGCGCGCTCCAACCTTCAGTTGCTCAACCAACAATGCTACAAAAGTTATTTAGTGGGCTGTAAAACCCAACTCTTTACCAACCCGAAAAAGTTCTACAATTTTGTCAATTCGAAACGGAAAACTACCGGATTTCCATCTTCCTTCGCCTTTGGATACAAGAGTGCTAGTTCGGATCAGGATATTTCTGAATTATTTGCAGAATTCTTTATGTCGACCTACACATCTAATAAGTTCCAGTCCAGTCCCTACCCTTACAATTTAAATAGCTCTAATAGCATTCACATGCCTGTTTTGGATAAACATTCTGTTCTACAAAGTCTTCTTGAACTGAAACCTTCATTTTCCCCTGGTCCGGATGGTGTTCCCAGTTGCGTGTTGAGCTACTGTGCTATACATTTATCTGACCCAATTTTTAAACTGTTCAAACTATCTCTTGAATCTGCTGCGTTCCCTACAATCTGGAAGCAATCTTTTATTATACCTTTACATAAAAAAGGTAGCAGGTCAAATATTGAGAATTATAGGGGCATAGCTAAGCTCTCAGCTATTCCTAAAACTTTTGAACACATAATAACTCGCCAGCTGCAATACCGGTGTAGGTGTTTATTATCACCGTGTCAGCATGGTTTTGTACCTCGTCGATCTACCTCAACTAACTTGCTTGAGTTCTCCTCCTTTGTTATGGACGGTTTCTTAATAGGTAACCAAACGGATGTGGTCTATACCGATTTCAGCAAAGCTTTCGACTCTGTCAACCATGAGCTTTTAATCCATAAACTCGATTTACTGGGTTTTCCGAATCAGTTATTATTATGGCTTGCAAATTATCTTACAAACAGGACTCAACAGGTGTTGTTTAAAAATACTTTGTCTAAGTCCATTGACGTAACTTCCGGTGTCCCCCAGGGTAGTCATCTTGGCCCCTTACTCTTTACCCTGTTCATAAATGACCTACCCCAAATCATCTCTCATTCTCGAACTCTTATGTATGCGGACGATGTGAAACTTTGTTTCACCTATTCGCCTACTGTACCTTCCCGTGGTGATCTCTTTCAGGCCGATTTGGAGTCATTTCGCTGCTGGTGTGCAGTAAATTTATTAATATTGAATAGCTCGAAATGTAAGCTAATGACTTTTCATCGAGTTAAGCCGGTTTTGGTCTCCTACGTACTAAATGACTCTCTTTTGGAACGCATATCTGTTGTAACTGATTTAGGTGTTATTTTTGACCCTAAACTAAGTTTTAATATGCATATTTCATCTATTGCTAACAAAGCCATGGGTGTGCTTGGTTTTGTTAAACGATGGGCTAAAGAATTTGACGACCCGTACCTCACGAAAGTTCTTTACACATCGCTGGTTCGTCCAATACTTGAGTATTGCTCGTGTGTCTGGTGTCCCTTGTATCAAGTTCATATACAGCGGATTGAGTCAGTACAAAAGCAATTTTTAATTTTTGCTTTGCGGGGTCTTAACTGGAATCCAACTACTCACCTGCCCCCTTATAGAAGTAGGCTTCTCCTCTTAAATTTACCTTCTCTGGAAAATCGTAGGGTTTTACTAGGTGTAATGTTCCTCCATAAGCTGATTGTTGGTGAAATCGATTCATCTGATCTTGTTAGTCGACTGAGTTTTGCTGTACCCGCTAGGGCGTCCAGGCACTATGTGCCTTTTCAATTACCCCTTTGTCGTCAAAACTTCGCAAAAAACCACCCTCTAAACCTTTGGTGTTCATTTTACAACGAGTTATATAGCTGCATTAGTTTCGAATGCTCTTTTGCCTCACTTCAAAATTTAATACTTGCATTCCTGCTTAACGCTGACTAATATCATGTAAGTCCTCCACCCGTTGTTGCTCTGAGCGCTGCGTGGAATCGCGTCCATTCCACCGGCATCACACATATATCAACGTATACAATTAATTAATTAAATTATCCGCTGCGCGGAATCACGTCCATTCCGCCAGCAAATCTCATATCGCTCTGGTACTCGACTTTACATAAATACATATTCGACCGTATGTCAGGGTGGATTGGAGACTCGGCCTCTTCAACCATCCTATGGATAATTCAAGATTTCAAGGCACAATATTAAATGATAAATATTCCGTTGTTGCCCCGAACGCTACGTGGAATCGCGTCCATTCCACCGGCAGCACACATATATCAACGCATACAATTAATTATTTAAATTATCCGCTGCGCGGAATCACGTCCATTCCGCCAGCAAATCTCATATCGCTCTGGTACTCGACTTTACATAAATACATATTCGACCGTATGTCAGGGTGGATTGGAGACTCGGCCTCTTCAACCATCCTATGGATAATTCAAGATTTCAAGGCACAATATTAAATGATAAATATTCCGTTGTTGCCCCGAACGCTGCGTGGAATCGCGTCCATTCCACCAGCTTCTCACACAATATCAACGAACACACTTAAACTAATTATTACTCGACCGGTATGTCAGGGTGGATTGGAGACTCGGCCTCTTCAACCACCCGGTGAGGATGGAACAGTCAATGATTTTCAAGACCATCCTTATGGATGAACCGATCGTTTTATAAGATGAACAGCAATCACGGCCACTCTAATCTTTCCAGTTAATAGCCAACTAGCTCTGATGACAACATTGAATAACCGTGAATAATCGACCGTGTGTGTGTGTGGATGGGAGACACTGCCTCTCCAAACATCTCATGTAATACTTTAATTCATATTGTTAGTTTTTAAGTTATGTACAATTTTAATAGTATCTGTCCTCAGTCGACCTCTTTGTTTGTGTCGACTTAAAACAAATTAATAAATAAATAAATAAATAAATAAATAATTGCAGGACACCTAACTTTGATTCTCGGTGAAGACAAAAATGGAAATTGTTTTTTTTTTTAATTCTTTTAAAGCAAGGAAAATTATTTAAAATGACGCCAGCAACTACTTATACTTTCCAGCGTCTATTTACAGCTTTGCTCTAAATGAGACAATTGGTAATATTTTTCTGGCCAATCTTAAATAAATTAAAAAAAAAAAAAAATATTGTGATAAAAGGTTTTCATATGTTACTATATGTTTGAAGGCAAATATAATTTATAAAAAAAAAACCTTAACCTGCCTCAAACCCGTGCTTTTGAACCTGTAAACGCACGCATCAGAGCCGGCACCTTTACCACTGCTGTATAATGTATATCATTTCTGTTGTGAATCAGAGACTTTATCTACTGGGTTGTAGATATCGCTAAGGGTAGTGGGGAAATTCTTTACGCCATGCGTGCACGGGTCCATCTAGCGTACATCGAAACAGTTAGATACTGTAGTTTTGGCTTTTGGTAAAAGCTTTTATATACATATGTTGTGCTGTTGGAGAGTTCTGGAAAGTTTGTAGGCTTCTTTTTTGTTTAATAACAAATAAACAAAGCATAATTTTCAAAATTTTTTTTCGCGAGACAGTAGAAATAGTCCATACCAAGATGGCAATATAACTTTTATAGGGATCTATCTATAAATACTATATGAAGTTGGGTTGCGAAAATTACTATGGGGAGAGTGTTAGCCTATTAATATATTATAGATACTGCTGAAATTTTTCATAAGGTAATGAAAACATGCACCAACTGAAGTGATTAGATTTCGGCTTGTAGTAAGGCTACAGATTATTTTCAACAACATTTGAAAGGTAATAACTCCTGCTCTTGTATTTTTGAAAATTCCTCTTCTGGTGTTGCTATCAAAATATTTTATTCTATATACCTAACTTCATTCTTAGTATGAAAAATACATTTTCTGCTTAGAAAATATACTTTTCCAATATTTTATTGTAGTAGACTACTACTTTTTTATAATAATGGAATAAATTGGTCACATTTGTTCGAGCATGTCTATGAAGGCACTAATTGTCCCCTTTTTCTACCAAAATGGGTATAAATGTATACTAATTGCAGGACACCTAACTTTGATTCTCGGTGAAGACAAAAATGGAAATTGTTTTTTTTTTAATTCTTTTAAAGCAAGGAAAATTATTTAAAATGACGCCAGCAACTACTTATACTTTCCAGCGTCTATTTACAGCTTTGCTCTAAATGAGACAATTGGTAATATTTTTCTGGCCAATCTTAAATAAATTAAAAAAAAAAAAATATTATGATAAAAGGTTTTCATATGTTACTATATGTTTCAAGGCAAATATAATTTATAAAAAAAAAACCTTAACCTGCCTCAAACCCGTGCTTTTGAACCTGTAAACGCACGCATCAGAGCCGGCACCTTTACCACTGCTGTATAATGTATATCATTTCTGTTGTGAATCAGAGACTTTATCTACTGGGTTGTAGATGTCGCGAAGGGTAGTGGGGAAATTCTTTACACCATGCGTGCACGGGTCCATCTAGCGTACATCGAAACAGTTAGATACTGTAGTTTTGGCTGTTGGTAAAAGCTTTTATATACATATGTTGTGCTGTTGGAGATTACAAAATAGTTGGAGAGTTCTGAAAAGTTTGTAGGCTTCTTTTTTGTTTAATAACAAATAAACAAAGCATAATTTTCAAAATTTTTTTTCGCGAGACAGTAGAAATAGTCCATACCAAGATGGCAATATAACTTTTATAGGGATCTATCTATAAATACTATATGAAGTTGGGTTGCGAAAATTACTATGGGGAGAGTGTTAGCCTATTAATATATTATAGATGCTTAGAAAACAAGAGATCTACATTTATTGGGTGGCGCGAACTAAAGTCAATGGAATTAACGTCAGTGACGTTAATTCGCACCCCAAAAGCGAATTAATGTCAGTGACATTAAGACGCATGCCAAAAGCGAACTAAGGTCAATATTTTTAGCGAACTAACGTCATTGACATTAATTCGCATTAAGAAAGCGAACTAAAGTCAGTACATTTTTTTTATATTCCAAATTTTCATTTTTCATTATCACCTCCGACTTATGATCATTATATCATGAATCTGGGATTGACTTAGGTCAGATCCCCAATTCGGGGTGTGATCCATGGTATTTATGTGCAGAACTCCTTTGCGCATTGGCGGCCTTCGGCCGCGCTTCAAAAAATAACCCTGGGCTACGCCATTCCAACTCCGGGTGTGTGCCACGTTTCCCACTTTTTCACTTTTTTGGCTCAGCGTAATGTGCCATTACAACAACCACATGAAAATTACAGAAAATTGTGAACTTTAACTGGAAATAACTTTTGAACTGTTGAAAAAATCTCATTTCAGATTCTAAATCTAGACATGGGTAATCGTTTACGTGGGGTACCGAGCGCTAATACACAACCAAAAATGTTGAGATATGTATCAGGAGACGCGCTTTGGTCCCAGGAGCATGAATATAACTCCGCTGAACCAATATTTTTAGTAGTTTGCGAGATATTTGCAGTTAAAGTCATTTTCATGTGGTTATTGTAATCACATTACCCTGTGAGAAAAGAGTGGCACGCGGAAGGACATTACCGTGGCGGTAGCCACGGCTATGGCAACCACCCGGAGTTGGAATGGCGTAGCCCAGGGTTATTTTTTGAAGCGCGGCCGAAGGCCGCCAATGCGGAAAGGAGTTCTGCACATAAATACCATTGATCACGCCCCGAATTGAGGATCTGACCTAAGCCAATTTCAGATTCATTTTTTAAATCCCAGATTCATGATATAATGATCATAAGTCGAAGGTGGTAATGAAAAATGAAAATTTGGAATATAAAAAAAATGTACTGACTTTAGTTCGCTTTCTTAATGCGAATTAATGTTAATGACGTTAGTTCGCTAAAAATATTCCCCAACAAAAATGAAATAACTCCCATTAAAAATGAAATAACTCCCAATGCCTGGATTACAAGCAATGAAGTAAGTCCCAAAAAATGAAATAACTCCCAATTTCCAAAAATTATGAAATAACTCCCAAAGATATTTTATTGGGGATTATTTCATTTGGGAGTTATTTCATTATGAAATAATTCCCAGTTAAAATTATGAAATAAGTCCCAATGAATTGGGAGCTATTTCATAATGAAATAAGTCCCAATGAATTGGGAGCTATTTCATAATGAAATAAGTCCCAACTTGCATGGAAAATATTTGGGAGTTATTTTTTTGTTGGGAGTTATTTCATTTGGGAGTTATTTCACTGCACCGCTGGCATTTGCAATAGAGTTGGTGCTAGAAGAGTCTGCTTCTCCAACCAGGCACGCAGATACACACATACGCCGAGCAAACATTAGACATGTCAGGATTAAGTCTGACCACAGATGGTACTTTTCGCTGGATGAAAACATTCGCGGCCCCGGAACTGACAAAGGAGTTTACCGACTATGTGTTGGCGGTGTGGAGTGGCTGCCGGTGCACGTTTGGTTAGTTTTAATGGTGTTACTAAAATTGTTAGATTGGTGTTTTGAATGTTAGTCCAATTTTTGGTAATTGTTTACAACCGGGGCGCGTCCAAAAATATTCAAAATATTATATCTCCGGAGTCGGATTCACATTCCGGGCATCGAAACGCGTCTTTTGATACCCCTTCCCACAATTTGGACAAATATTAGCACTCGGCACCGGTCGCAAACAATTACCCTGCAAACATATCAAAAAACCTCATTAGAGCACAAAAACAAAATATAGCGAGCGTTTTACAACTTGTATATACGAGTTTTACTTATATTTTATGAGTTTTAACAAAAAATCGCGGAAATTAATTTAATATTGTTTGCAAAATAAAAAACAAGCAGCTATCCGCCAACAAAATTGCAACTGAGAAAAACGGAGATACGCTCGAAGTCCATGATAGGCAGAATTGTAAGTTTCGAAGTTGAACTGAACGGAAACAGAACGCATGATACCAAAGTTGCCAAGCGGAGAAAATTTCGATCCAAGTCGAAATGCATGATAGGGGTGAGCATTTGACAGCGCTGACGTTCATGTCGCAGTAGCGCAGATGATAAGCGTTCGGACTACAATGTGTGGTTTTCGGAGAACTTATTTTCTATAATTTTTAACACCACGAAATTAATTAGCTAACACTTTTCGTGTGGTTAAAAGTTACAGAATCGCAAAAGTGTTAATAATGGTGAAAAAAGTTACAGAATCGCGCTACAGGACTTAAGGGTCGTGGTGTCATGTAAGCTTTAAAGTTTGTCTGCTCGATAAATCCAAATTTCAATCACAAAAAATGTTTTCATCGGACTGATAAAGCTTAAAGTTGAATAAAGAACGACTCTAAAACCATTTATTTTTCCAATATAAAGAACATAAATTATAGAATTTCTTTGTATACAATATTTTAAGTTCAACCCAAATTACAAATTATAAACAAATTTTCTGAGCGAATTACTCGCGAGCAAGCTACATAAAGCTGCCCGTGTGAAAAGCAATTAGTCGTAAGGTCGATACCAGCTGCTCGGGGTGTCTGACCCTGTGACTTATTTATTCCCATTGCGAAACATACGCTGACGGGAAACTGAACACGTTTGAATTGAAAGGGATAATTGTTTGGTATTATAGGTATTCGTGGTATGAAAACTACTTCACCTGCCCCACAACCCGTTAGAATTTCTGCTTCTTTCTATCACATTATTTCGAAGCGATTTAACTTTAACCATTACATAACTTTGGTGGGGTTAGGTTTCGAAGCAATATAATCGGAATACCAACTTTTAAAACGATGTTATGCGCTGGTAGTCCGGGTGCTGAAAGAGAGTTAAGAAACTGTACTGGGTAACTGGTAGTATCGGTTCTGTCTAAAACAATGTTGATTGACGTGTATGAGAATTCTTCTACATCAATATTTTGTAAGACACTTTGATTTATAGCCGCTGCTTGATAATTTATTGGTGTAAGTATTGCTCGCTTACAAAGCCAAGTATTGTTCTGACGCATTATCTGAGATACTTCTCCATAAACTAAAGTAATAAGTTCCTCTATTGATGGAACAATAGTACAAAGATTCTCTGGCAATGTTACTAATCCATTTGATTTGGGAATGTAACCCTACCCGATTTTATGTGAAACGTCCGAAAACTAATACTACGCGTTAGACTCAGTTTCTGTAGCCGTAGCCAGAGAACAGACCGTTTCAGACATGCCGCCACCTCAACCTGCGAGTTTGCGGAAGTCACCATAAAATAAAACCGTCACTTTTCCCATGATATGATCGTGACTACGAATCTACTGCTTCCACGACCTTCTTACGTGCACTCATCCCTAACTATTAGGCTGCACTCTGCTAGAATCTTTGCCTTTTCACTGTTTCGCGATATGGCACAAACCGGGGTGTCATTTGTTTCGAGGTTCAATAGTATTTTAAACATAGTATGAGCGGTTTTTCCTCCAGGAAGAAGAGTCGCAGCAATACCCGAAGAAGCGACTGCTATTGCTATTTTACCTTGCCTTCTTACTTCAGCCAGTAGGAGGCGAGTCAAAAAGCCTTTGCTTTTTCCACTAGGTGCGTCCAAAAAAGATCTCTCTCCACCCTGTTGACTAACACTTCGTAGTACCTTGTCGTATACTGACTTTTGCTCATCTGTAAGCTTTCCAATGTTATTGTTTACAATTTCGGCCACATCAGAGGAACTATAATTTGTTTCTGTCAAAGCGAACATGATTCACGGCCCATTTGGATCATTCAATGCCAGCTCACCCTGCATGAAAGAAGGCGACTGCATAAAGAGATTTCCGAAAAGGTTCGTTAACGAAACTTCTACTGCTGAAAATGGATATCCATCGTACCGGCGTCGATCAGCTGAAAATGGTGGATTCACTATTGATGTTAACCTGCGCGGCCAATGTATTACAGTTGACAATCGATGGGTGGTGCCGTATTCACCAGTACTCTCACGTACTTTCACGCGCATTTGAAGCCCATTTGAATGTAGAGTATTGTGCTAGCGTGGAGTCTATAAAGTATATCTGCAGGTATGTGAATAAGGGGAGCGATTAGTCGAAATTTAGTTTGCGGAGTGGCTATCGTGACGAGGTAACCATTTTATTTTTTGTCCGTATTTAAATGCATCTACCCACACTTCATTTTTCCGTCCGAAATTTTTGAAGATATTTAATTGAAATGAGATATTTAAATTAATCGCATCGCATATAACAGTACCCATTGGCACCATTCGTTTGATACCCATATTGTACTAACACATTTTTTTGCAAATATTCGTCGATAACTACAAGATATTTCCGAAACCATTTGGAATATTTCAATTGATCACATCTCATATTACAGAACTCATTGACACCTTTCGTTTGACATCCATATTATACTAAGACATTTTGGTCACCCCTGGTCCACATATTGGGCGATAACTCCAAAACCTGTTGAGATATCGCAAAAAAGAATATCTTAAACTTCAGGTTGAGGTTCTAACAATACAACGACGAAGTTTCATTCAATTTCATTTAGAAATTTTACTGATACGACCACAAACATACAGACAGACATGGGCCACATATTGGGCGATAACTCCAAAACCGGTTGAGATATCGAAAAACGTAATACCTTAAATTTTAAGGAGAGCATCAGGAAATCCAACAAAAAAATTCATTCATTTCCATTCAGTACTTTCAGAGTGATACGGTCACAAACCTACAGACAGACAAACACACAAAAATTAAAAAAAATTGTTGATTTGGATTCTACTCGTGTAATAATGTTTCCCCCAATAAATTTTTTGTTGATATCTGCCATGTACAGACATCGGCCTGTTACAATTTTATTATATGTAGAGATAATTTAATTCATTTGGTTTAATTTAATTCATTTTAATATAATATTAGTTAAATTTAAGAATTTGTGAGGTGCGTTTTATCAAAGGCTGAGGTACGCTCAGTCGCTCCAGGGTCTAGGAGAGGTCCCACAAACCCCTACCCAATTATAATTTAATGTACTTGTTGAATGTACTTCCAACACTCACACACACACGCAATGTGTCCTTGAACACCGTTCGCCCGTAGATCCCAGAGAGGAGTTGTCGATTATGATAGAGCCGGAACAGGAGGAGTGGTTCAAAATGACGGTACAGGTCGGAAGGATTACGGTCACGTTTCCAATATACGGAGATTATCCCAGCTTACCCCAAGAGAATCGCTTACGGTGGCTTGGTACAGATGGGTACGGCGGTTTTGCTGCGGCTATGCGGGGTATCTATGAGGAGTATATCTGTTAATAGGCGGCATATGTCCATACAACGTTCAATTATGTGAATGTTTTCAAGCATTTCCTAAGGTTTTTTTTTACTCTACCCAACAGAAAATAAAGATCTCATTTTTCATGGAGGTTTATTAATAGACATCTGTAGAAAGATATAAACATAGCACATTTCATATTTTCAGAATTGTGTCAATAAAACTTCATAAACCTTATTTTTTATTAAATATTTATATATAAGTTTCATAAAAATATCGATAAAGGCCTCAAAAATGACCTTAAAGTAATAAAAAACTACCCCAAATAAGGTTCAGAAAAGCATCAAAAAAAGACTCCGGAAAGAGTCCAAAAAGGCTCGAAAAACCCACAGAATGGAGGAATAGAAGGATTCGAAAACCGTCCAAAAAGGATCCGAAGTTTATTTAAAAAGAGTCATAAAATGATCCAAATTCATCGGAATCGGACTCAAGGAGCTCATTTTGGAGGGTAAAGCTCTGAAAAATAAGCGTTTTATGGGATATTTAGTTAGCTGGGACATGCCACCATATCACCAATTTTCTATCAAATATAGAAAAATTTGTACAACCAAAAAAATTTTCTGGGGTATAATTTTAGGCATCAGAGTATGCAGTTTCAGAAAAGTTAAAGAACATTTATATTTATGATGTATGGGTCTGGGTATCTGTTTCAGCAAATATGTTTATCTAAGCGAAAAATGTATGCCAATGCAAATCAAAATTAAAAACCCCCCAAGGCTGCGGCTATATGCGGTGGCTGTTCGCTGTGTGAAGCGATCGCGGGATAAGTATGTTTGTATGTACACCGTACATATGTAAGGTTCGCAAAAGTGAAATATTGTAGGGGGGCATTTTGCTACATTACAAATTCTATAATACCATATTCGATTTTTGTTTGCCTACCGTTTGTTGTACTCTCGTGTGTTTTGATTGTCTTATTTAAAAATGGTTGACCGAGGTACTGTTCTGAGCTTAGTAGAAGCTGCAATAAAAACAGCTAAAAATGATTTATGTAGGGAATCAAATAAATAAATTGTCCTTACCTTTTCAAAGGATAAGTCCATCGAGAGTGGATATACATTATCCTGTATCTATAGTTCCTGGAGCTCAGAATAACACAGGTCACCAAAAAAAATATTTTTTTACATGGGTTTTGCCCTATATATTCAGATTATATGTATGTTCAATTCTATAAAAAAAAATGCAATTACGAATAAAAAATATTTGGTTAAAGTTAATAAGAAGTTACAGCGATTTGATATTTTGCATTTTTGCACCAGGCTATTGTAGGTCCTTTCGCGCTATTTCGGTCGATAGGGGTCGGCGGGTACCTACCTGATGCAGCGATGCATCGAAAAAAGATCTACTTAAAGAACAACATAATCTTAAAAAAAAAAAAAAAATTGTGGCTGAGAAACAGAAAAAAGGAGACAAAAGGCCCCAAATACACATGATTTTAGGTAGATTTGGCAGTTCGTTAAGTACATATTAAGAAAGTCATCGAATCTTTTACTGACGGATTGGCAGGCCTGGCAATAGGTTTGGTTTGTAAAATTTTTTTTTAAAAGCTGTAGTTTCTTGGGCAACTCGTTGTGGGCGACACTATATATTTGCATATCACAGAGGAATGATGTCTTCGAGAAGTTGTAAAAGGTCGGCTAATTCGTTTTTCTATATGTGTGGCGAATGCATTAAAAGAAGACAAAAAAAGTTTGATTTAACTAAAAACACAAGGCTTTGCGAGACCTACCTAGCCTACTTCGGTCTACCTGTTAAAAACCAGGACAAAAAAAGGCCTCCACATGTTTCATTCAACTCTTACAGAGAAAAAAAATTATGAACTGCGATATTTTCCCGGACCTACTTAGCAATGAGGAGAAAGTAGCCTGGAACAGTTTTAAGGCAATAGTTCATGGCTTCCTTGGAAATCATAGGTATGAAAATTATGCAGAGCTGATAACTGCTATGATTACGAGATTTTCCGCCATCGGATATAGAATCTAAAGATGCAAATGTTACATTCACATCTGGATAAACTCAAAGATAATATGGGAGCTTATTCAGGCGAACACGGGAAGCGATTCCATCAACATATAATGGAGTGTGAGACACGCTACCAAGGCCAGTATACGGAAAGCATGATGGGGAACTATATTTGGACGTTGATAAGAGAAAATGTTACCGAATATGGCAGAAAAAGCAGGAAAAAGCATTTTTAAACATTCACACTGTATTCTAAAACTAGATTTATTAGAATAAATCTTAAATTGATTTTTACTTTACTAGAATAAAACAAATCTATGTTAAATTTTCCTGAATTTTCATGTTTTTCTTTTTTTTAATTTTTTTCGAACAAAACCAAATCAAAAACTATTTTATGTTCATATTCTTATTTCTGGGTGCAAAATCAATAAAAATATAAACGCACGACCCATGTACAAAAATGTTGTTGACCAGAGTAATCAAAGCGATTTAAGTTTAGTTAAATCACTGTCTGAATTTGAAGGAAGTCGAGGACCCTGCATGGAGGGAAGCGACAAAGTTTGCAATTAATTATTATAATGAAGTTTCAGAAGCTTATTATATTACAATGCGTATACTTCGCAATAAAATAATGGCTAGTGCAAATGAAAATTTGAGTTCTTTTAATACTGCACTAAATTTCAAGGCAATAATATCCAGATTAAATAAACTATATGCTGATAAAAGACTATTACATGTTTTAGAAAATGAATTAAATACACTTAGATAAGGGAATCAAACCATTACTCAATATTATGATGCTATTGATAAACGGTTAACGTTAATGTATTATGACATATAGCGGCAATGAAATTTTAACAAATGCTTTTAATCAAAGAGCTAGAAAAAATGCTCTTAGGGTTTTTATATGGGGTTTAAGGCGTCCACTTTGGACACATTGTTTTTTGTAAATCCAGCTGATGCACCCACAGCACTTGCAACAGCTAAAGAATTGCAACATAACAGGCAAAGGTACGACTTTGCATATACGTATGCTGTTGCAAGCTCATTTCAAAATTCTTTTTCTTTTTTGCGTCGTAATAATAACCAACTCTATATCGAGAGGATAATTATTATATTCATTATTATTATTTCATTCGTTATTATATTCAATCTAATCCGCATCAAAATCCAATGGAAATAGATTATCAAAGTTCAAATTTTAGAAGGCAAACTGATCACAAGGATAGTACTAGTTCCGTGCAGTCAAATTCTCAACAGAATTCTAACGTTAGATTTCCTACCAATAATAATCCAAAAAGAACACGTGATCTCAATACTTCTACTCAATCTACTTTTCACAAAATTCAACTGGTTAATGCAATAGAAAGTAATTCGTATTATTCAGAAAAGGAATTTCAGAATTATGAAGATGAATCTTGTGAAGAGGTTAATTTTTTAGGATAAAATCGAACTTGCCATTCATTACTAGAACTCTTCCGAATGGACAAGTTCTTAAAATTCTTATTGATACCGAAACATCAAAAAACTATATTAAACCGTTTGACTTTTTAAAAGGCATAATAAAAGTTGATTCACCTTTTAAAATAAAATCTGTAAATGGATTAAATAATATTTATGTAGAATTAATTTATTAGGAAAGATGACAACATTTTATCTTAATATAGGTATAAAAATCACGTGTCACATGTTCAATCAGGGTGAGCTCCTAAACTACTCAACCGATTTTAATGAAATTTGCACAGCATCTACAGTTTGATCCAACTTGAAAGATAGGATACCTTATATCTCAAGGGGGAGTGGAAATCGGTAAAAAACCAAAAATTTTTTTGTTTACACAGCCACAAATCATAAACGGATCCACCGATTAGAATGAAACTTACTTGAAGTTAAACTTTGAAATATTTACTTTCGTTCTGCATCAAAAAAAATAGTTGATTCATATATTATTTAACCAAAATTGTTTAAACAATAGGAGCACCTTTTCTAAAAAAAGCTGTTTGTTAAGCGAGCGCTCGATAGCGGTACTTCGCTTCGTACATACATACATACATATGTATGTATGTATGACGCTTTAAATAAAAACAAAATTAACATTCATATGTACATATGAACGTTTTCGTGTTGCTGAGGGATAAGTAAAAATCAAATCCATATATGTACATATTTTGTAGTGAACGCATTTTGTGAAACCCCGTTATTCGTATTTTATACAATTGCTTCATTGTTCAAAAATATTTAATTAAAATATATACATATGTACATGTAAGTATTATCACATAATTATATTATTAATTTCTTATTTCATATTAATCAATTCAAAAATGATAGGAAAAAAATGAGAACGGCTGGACAGATTTGACTCAAGTTTGTTTTCAGTTCTTCGTAATTGGTAACGCGGTGTTTCCACCAAACCAAACACCGTGTTTAAAAGGGTTTGGGTTATGTAGAAATGGTTATGTAGAAATGTCAAGTTTTTCTACTGAGAGTTTACCGGAAAATGGGTTTACACCCACTAAATCGGAACGACGATCATAATAAATTGTTTAGTGGGTGTAAACCCATTTTCCGGCAAACTATCAGTGGAAAACTTGACATTTCTACATACTTGGTTTGTACATACTTCCATAATGTCCAAAGTTTATGGTTCATCTGTTTTAAACTTTTCCAATACGTGAAAATCTTCGTGGGGTACGACATACATACATTTGTAAATTTTTTGGAAAAGTGGTCAGTTCTAAGACCACAGCTAAGTAATATTTCAATTCGTTATATCCCTGAATGTATTTGCTTTAGTGACATTTTAACGTTCTTAAATCTTAATCAAAGCACTTAATTTTTTTGTTTGTTATTGCCGTTTATACATATCCAGAGTATTATAGGATTTCCATAAAATCATAATAGTGGCGTTAAGTGGTAGATATAGGATATAATTAAATAAATACTAACTACACATCTGCTCAGCAGCGCATAATGGTTTGTGTCATAGCCATTGAGTTCAAAAGATTCGTTTTTTGAGTTGGACATCCAACAAATTTATTTGTTTATACCAAATACGTTAAAACCGGAAACATTGCATATACTAAAGCACTGCAATAAATGGAATGTTAAAAATTAATAGAAAAATAGTTGAAAATGTATTTCTAGGGAAGTCACTGGTCAGGCAGAACAACGTCTGCCGGGTCTGCTAGTCTATTTATAAAAATTAATCCCTATTTCCCTTGGTCATCGCATCACGCCTGAATGGATAAACTAATTCCAAGAGTTAAATTAGGTTATGTCGATTTGCTATTCCTTTTTCAATTCAGTTCGCAGTTTTGGTATGTTTGAATATATTAACTGACGGTAATTCTTTCATTTAGGTGTCACCTCCTAAAAAAATTGAATGCATGTCGTGAAATAAAAAAATTAAGAATATTCGACGATTTAATAAGATGCTTTAGTGAACATCTAAGAAAGACGAAAATTTAAAACATTCATTAATGATATCTTAATAAATGGTAAAAAATTTAGATCAAATCAAACCACATTCACCAAAGTTCAAATAACTAAATTTATAGATTGAAATACACTATGGCTGGGTATGAAAGATAGTTCGAGCAAATTGTGCTACGCAATAAGGTAAGATACATATGTATAAATGAAATACGCCCTAATTTTTGGCAGGACAACGTCTGCCGGGTCTGCTAGTATTTTATAAAAGCTTAATAGCTTCGATGCAATTATTGGCTATGATTTTTTGAGTGAATTTTAAGCTCAAATCAATATACTTAAAAGAAGAATTTCTTTATCACAAGTTAGGAAAAGAATATATTAATCATTTGGAATGTCTACAAGTCAATATGTTAAATGGTAGGGACTTGCCTGTAAAAATTCGTTAATTAATTGAACACAATTTATATGCATTTGATCAACCCAACAGATCTTTATCTTATAATACTCATGTTGAGGCTACAATAAGTACAACCACAGATAAGCCAATATTTTCCCTAAGTTATCCTTATCTGATATCTGCGGCAGGGTTATAAATAAAGAAATAGAATCTCTGCTTATGATGGTATAATACGAAAAACATAATTATGTTGCATATAACTCACTGGTACATGTGGTTACAAAGAAAATGTTGTACGATGAAGGCAATCAAAAATAAAGATTTTATTTGATTTCACTGGATCACAAATTCCAACTTTTTTTCTGCACCAGAGACGCCATAGTGAAATTCCTATGTAAAATCACCTCCTAATTCCGAAAATCAAGGTTATTTTTACTTGAATGGTACCGTTTTTGAGATATTTACGATTTACCGTTATTTCAAAAAACAAAAAATATGGCTCCACTTAATCGCGTATATCTCAAGAACAAGCTGAGCTCTTCCAAAACGGTTTGAAAAATTTGAAAGCTTATGAAATTTACTATAATCAGTACATACAACACTTTTTGCTGGGTCCTGCAGATTCAAACATATTGAACAATCATTACGGATTTTTTAAATTTTTTTGTAAAAATATTAAAAAAATTGTACTTTGCCAGGAAGCATCTGGAAAACTTTTTGTTTTTTGCAGATATTTTTTCCCCCCTCCAAGCTCTGTTTTATTACAAAAAAAATAAGCTATCAGTGATCAAAATCGATGAACTAATACAAAAGTTATAAGCATTCAAGTAAATATATCCATTTAATACTTAAGTACCCTACAAATAATAGCATATGTACATACATATGGTGTACCGTCGTACAAGGCGTATACAATTTTCATTTATTTTTTCCTTTTTTTTACTCCCGCTGATTCCAAACAATTTGTTTCACATTTGGTAACTTTTATTTGGCCTCTACTGTTAGTCTCTCACTGAACAAAGATCATGTCAAAAACACCTGACATTGAACCTTATTATCGACCCATCAAAGTGACACCAAGGTCCAAACCGACTTCCGCAAAAAGTCATCGTTCTTTCGCTGTGGAGTTTCCTGAGGAACAACATCGTTCTATAGATACACAAGTGAGTGCAGAAAAAAGTAAATTTTTAAAAGTGTACATACATACATATGTATGAAGTGAAAAAGAAAGGCAAATGCCTAGTACCTAAAGGCTTTAAGGCCAAAAGTTTGGAAAAGTACAACCAGTTAAAGAGTTTTTTTTTCACGTCTACCAGGAGTAGGCTGCTCCTGTAGGCGTGCGAGCTGACAAACCCCAAATCACACATTTACATATGGTAAGTTGCACAATTTGTTCCCTAAATATTACCCATAGCATTTTGTTTAGTGAAACCCCTGTTAAATCTCCTTATTCTAAAACTGCGATGTGTTATTTTTCCGCAGATTTTTGCTGATACAAATTTTTGTATTCAATACCTATGCACATGTGGGTGCTGGTGCACACCACAAGCAACACCCCCTGCTTCTCACGTTTCCCTCAATTTCTCCACAACGGGCAAATCCTCATTGAAATGCTCCATTTGTCGGTTTAATCCCACCGAAGATCATCCCAACACCTAATTCATCAGGACAACCAATTTTTAGGCATTTTTCCATATGACGGAGTATACAAAAACCTCTTAAATTTATACATCATTTTCTTATAAGCCATAACCTAAGCATTGAGGTATGTAAGACATATTTTGTCTGTAAAAAGTAATTCGAGCAAAAGAACAGAAAAATAGATTGCGAAACAAAAGTAGAAATAAGAATATAATGAAGTTAAAGAAAATGTTATATGTTAAATAAATATTTAATGTTAAATTTTAAAATAAATACATAAAGGGACCATTCGTTGTCATACCCACTGTAGTTGGATAGCTCATTTTATATATTCTTATTAGAATTTACTACAGAAAAACAACTTATCCTGTTATAAATTAATGTTCGAGCATACATAAAATCTGATGTAGTTGTTGTTATTGTACAGCAGTCCCTCAATCTTACTCCAGTCATAAAATCTGCGAGCGTAGCAGCAGTGGACAAGTTTGAGAGATGGCTGTATGATACGTAGAAAAGGTTCGACAGAGAGCTAATAGTTTGCTTATTTGTTCGCGCTCAGCATATCGCACACTAAATCAAAAAGAGTCACAACTCAAAATCCGAGTAACTTTCAGTTAATTGCTTCTGGATCGCACAAAAGTGATTTGATTTTTAAAAACTTGACATCACTGTGCTCTTTAAAGAGTAACGAGAGTAGTCAAACAGAAAAATATTGTATGTATTGGCTGCACTACTTTTTATTAGGCAATCTATGCCAAGAAAGCGACCTAAAAAAATTTTGAGTTGTGACTGTTTTTGATTTAGGGTGCGATATGTTTTGTTTTGATTTAACTAATTAGGATTGCCATCATTTGCGCCAAAATGTAGCGCGCTTCCCAAAATATGTACTACCTATGTTCAATTTGTTTTTATATTTGGTTGCTAGGAAAGTAAGCCAATGTTAGGAAATCTGCATATCAGAAAGCGAGAAGGCCTTCGACGCTACGTAGTAATACTACAAATACATAGTTTTTTTTGATTCCCTAATGTGACTTATTTGCCTATAACCCTATTTACTTATATACATATATAAGATTTTTTTTGGATTTCTTTAGCTTTATGATTACGACTATATGTATGTACATATGCATGCACATACATATGTACATAAGTCCGAAATATCTAATGAAGTTTTTTTTCTTTTTGTTGTTTCCATTCAACTTAAAATTGGACTAACTACTTAGTACATATGTATTTATGTTTGCATACGTATTTACACATTTACGCACCTATACACATACATATATTTACTTACATACATATGTGCATATCAATAATTTCATACATACGATAAGTTTGTCATTTAGTCAAAGATATGAAATTGTAGTTTTGGGGGACTGACGAAAGTTCTGCCGCAGTTTATTTTGAAGTTATGAAAAATATCAAAGTTTATAAAAATTGTATCTATTCTACAGCTTAGGTAAATAAGACTAAGAAAAACCAATTGTGATGGATTGATTTGATTGTAAATTATAATGAAAATAATGATGAACTAGTTTGGTTTTTATTTGGTTTGAGCCATGGGAAAATAGTGAAGTGGTAATGTATTTTGGGGCCTTGATAATAGCAAAAAGGCCAATGGTAGGGCGGGTATAGAGGCAGCCACCAACCTAATGAAATGAGCTGCCTGGCATATAAAAGGGTAAGTGTGAAGGTTCGTATTGCTGAAGTGTGGCAAGCAAGTGTACTTGTGTACGATGGTTAGTTTTTTTTGTTCATTTTTTTTACTTTCATTATTCTGAAGTTCCAGTGTGCAAAATATAAATTTATCCTGTGTGATCATTGATTGAGAAGGGTAGCGCTGTGTGATGATCGTGTTATCGAACCACGAAGCTGAAGCTCCGGGCCTAGAAGCCAGTGCACACGCCGCGATCATGGCACCCTTCCACAAGCTCTGTCCCTTTTTCGCCCGTGAATGCAACATTTTGTTGCACTTAGTCAATGGATATCATAACAGATAAAATGGCGCCCAACGTGGGGCCCGATGGAAGGAAAACTTTTTGGTTTTCACATCGTGCTTTCGTTCTTGGATTCCCTCTTGGAATCAGCTTGTCAGTCTGCTTTGATTTCTTTATTCGATTTTCATTAGTTTACAACTTATAATTTTTTTTGGATTATTGTTGCGTTTGAGCATTTTTTTGTGTGGATGGGAATATTTTTCGAAGGAATTGACGATCCGACAGGCTATATGCCTCAGGACTCGTACCGCGTTATAATATCTTGTTCAGGAAATTGTTTAAGCACAGCACTTTCTTTGTTTTTGTACCTAAATGCGTGGTATACCTTTTTTCTGGAATGTTGTCATTAAGGCTTAATGCCCGTTGACTTACCGGGGGTTCACGTCAGGTACATAACAAAGAGAAAAGATAGTAAAGTACATCTCAAACTCAACATCGAGATGCCAAACTCATTAAATATTTTTTTTTAGTTTTTGTAGCTTTTGGGAAGGCTTAAAAAAATTTCGGAAATTGTGGTTGTAATTAAAACAATTCACAACCGACATTTCTTCCCCAAAATGTTGCATGCCACAACACAATATGACCCCTTTGCTAACCTTAACATTATGCCACATTACCACAACAGAGACTCCCATGGCCTCAAACCAAAATATGTTGATGATTTTTTTGGTAAATTTAACTTTTTTTTTTTGAAAGTATTTTTTTTTTGCATTAGAGAAAATAGTTCGAAGGATTTAAAGTTACTATTTACCTTTACTATTATTTTTGGCGAATACGTATACAAGGTATGCGTACAATTTATTGATCGGGAACCAGCATGTTACGTCATAGTAATGAATCCGCACCATTGCAGAATGGTTGCAACGCGTGTAAAAAGCAATTTGCCGATAGAGACAAGGTCCTTGTCACCGCGTGTGACCATCGATTTCACAGACAATGTTTATTATGGTGGTTGAGAAACAATTCTTCTTGCCCGTTATGTAGAGGTCCGTGTAGTAGTAGGGAATTCCACCAAAACCCAGCTGACAATACTAGATCACAAACGATGCCTCAGGGAAACGCTAGTAGTACTAGTGCAAATAGTAACCTACCTAGGACCAGTGGTGAATCGCAGCGGCAACTACAACAAAGTGTAGGAAATGGCAATAGTTTGCCAGCAGAAGGAGCACATGGCGGCGAAGTCCCACCGGCGAATGATGACGAAGCTATTGTTTCAGCAAGATCAGCAACTGCCTTTGAGGGTTTGGAAAATCGCTTAGCCCAAATGGTAGAAGAGCGAGTAGAAAGCACTTTGTCTAGTTTTCTAGAACGGTTAAACCTTAACCCTGTCCCACCAGTCCCTGTAGCCAATGACTTTAGTCAACCTACTAACTTGATTTCAGGTCAACATCCCCTAAACAGGTCTACACCAGTGTGGCCCAGGGATGCACCTCCATTGCCTAGCCATAGTAACACAAATTTTAATAATAATATAGATCAATTGCGATTTAGTGAAATATCGACTATTCCGTATACCGGTAGAATCGCGCAGCTAATTTCTAGTTGGGATGTTAAGTTTGACGGTACGTCGCGTTTACCAGTAGACAGTTTCTTGTCCCGAATAGAACTTTTAGTTGTCGACACCCTTAATGGGAATTTCAACATTTTATGTGAACATATCCAAAGCCTGTTTATCAATGAAGCCAAAGATTAGTACTGGCGTTATCGCAGGTCAGTCGACCGCGTAACCTGGCCAGCTTTATGCCAAGCTTTGAGAACAAATTTCCAACAACATAAAAGTGACTTCGAGATAAAAGAATCTATTCGGACTAGAAAGCAAGGTCTCAGTGAAGGATTCGATGATTTCCGTAATGCTATTTTGAAAATTGCTGAACCGTTGGGATCTCCTTTGTCTGAAACAGAACTACTAGAGATCATGAAACATAATTTGCGGCCGCGTATACGACAACAGCTTCTTTTCGTACCAATCCACTCTTTGGCAGAGCTGCGCCGACTCTGTTTGAAAGGTGAAAGTCTTTCCAACGAACTCGCTAAAACGACGCCATTCTCACAGACTAACAGCCCCAGACAATTACCCAGGAGACAGGTAAATGAAGCTTACCTCGATTTAGACATTAATGATGATCTTATGCAAGCCGATTTGGCAGAAGTAGACGAAGTTTCTCAGCCATCCACCAAATTGAAACCGGGTTGCTGGAATTGCAACAAGGACGGCCATAGATACTATGACTGCCTTGAGGAGCGTACCGTATTTTGTTACGGTTGTGGCGCACCAAATACTTATCGCCCAAAATGTCCCAAGTGCAGTCCGGGAAACTGCAAAGTGAGCGGGGAATCTCGACAGATACCTCGCCACGACAGCAAGCGCTAAACAGCGACACCGTACGCGTACATACGCAAAACCACACAACACAAACAAGTATACGCCCTGGTGATTCTCACGGTTGTACTATACCTTTACTTAAACAAATAATCCCATATGATGAACGGTTGAAACGATACAATGAAGTTAGGAAAAGAATATTTAGCTCTGATTACGAAGAATGCCATAGTCCAAAGCGTTCTTGTCTGCGAATGAAAAACTTTTGGACGAAAGTAAAAACAAATAGGAGAAATTTGAAGAAAACTATTTGCTCACTACAGCAAAAAGAAAACGATTTGAGGCCGTACGCTAAAGTAAAGTTTCTAGAAGGTGATCATCTAGGCCTGTTAGACAGTGGAGCACAAGTGTCTTGCGTAGGAGGTTCGTTGGCAAAAGAAGTTGCCAAACAGCAATTGAGGAAACACCAAATGCCAGTTTGCACAGCTGACGGCAAAAGTCTGGTCGTTTTTGGTACTATAGACCTTAGCGTCCAATACAAAGATAGGTCAGAGGTGGTAACGTTTTTCGTTGTCCCCAGTATGTCCCAGGATTTGATATTGGGAGTAGACTTCTGGATTAAATTTCAGATCGCACCTAGTATCGTATCTGAGATTTCCTTTGAGCAGAGTTGTGCGTTCGACGAATATTCGCTTCCGTTGAATGTTGAGCAACAACAGCAACTTAATTTGATTAAAAATAGATTCCCAAGTTTTGAAAAAGAAGGCTTGGGAAAAACGTCTTTATTGGAGTACGAGATCCAACTCGAACCCAATGTCCGTCCGATTAAGCAGCGTTACTTTCCAATTTCACCAGCTGTCGAGAAGCTCGTACATGCCGAAATTGATGAAATGATTAAGTTAGGTGTAATCGAGGAGGCTCCAAACAGTCCATGGTCCAGTCCGGTAGTGTTAGTGAAAAAGCCAGGTAAAGTCCGTCTGTGTCTGGATTCACGAAAAGTAAACAGCGTTACCGTTAAGGACGCTTATCCCCTTCCTCATATTGATGGGATTCTGAGTAGAATACCCAAGGCAAAATTTATTAGTTCTCTTGATTTAAGGCGTGCCTTTTGGCAAATTCCCCTAGCCGAACAGTCCCGAGATTACACCTGTTTTACCGTCCCTAATCGTCCGTTATACCGATACCGTGTTATGCCTTTCGGTCTTTGTAACGCCCCACAAGCACTTTGTCGCTTGATGGATCGCGTAATACCACCAAATCTTAGAAACCAAGTCTTCGTCTATCTAGACGATTTGTTGATTGTGTCAGAAGATTTTCAGACACATATGTCCGTCCTAGCCGAAGTTGCTCTACATTTAAGGAAAGCAGGGTTGACTATAAACGTCAACAAAAGTAGGTTTTGCATTAAGGAAGTAAAATATCTGGGATATATTGTGGGCAACGGAACCATACGTACTGATCCCGAAAAGATCTCTGCCGTAACACAA
The DNA here is from genome assembly GCA_951509765.1 of Sphenella marginata. Classification (NCBI taxonomy): domain Eukaryota; kingdom Metazoa; phylum Arthropoda; class Insecta; order Diptera; family Tephritidae; genus Sphenella; species Sphenella marginata. Next base: position 16,916,111 of record OX608078.1, read on the forward strand.
TACCCGGTTCCATCGAATGTCAAGCAAATTAGACGTTTTTTGGGAATGGCGGGTTGGTATCGACGCTTTGTTGATAATTTTGCCGCGTTGACAAGCCCCCTGACAAACTTGCTAAGAAAAAGTAAAGATTTTGAATGGAACGACGATGCCCAACAAGCTTTCGATAAGCTGAAGGAAAAACTTTGTACAGCACCAGTACTGGCTAGCCCAGACTATAACAAACCCTTCATCATACAATGCGACGCGAGTAAGTTAGGAGTTGGTGCGGTACTAGTTCAGAAGAATTCCGACGATATTGAGGTCCCTATAGCATACTTTTCGCAAAAGTTGAATAAAGCGCAAAGTAACTATAGTGTAACTGAGCTCGAATGTCTAGCAGCCTTGCTTAGTTTGAAGAAGTTCCGAGCCTATGTAGAAGGACAAGAGTTCACTATAGTTACTGATCACGCCAGCTTGCAGTGGCTTATGCGACAAACTGACTTATCCAGCCGACTAGCGCGTTGGTCCTTGAAATTGCAAGGATTTAAATTTAACATAGAACATAGGAAAGGTTCACTGAATGTAGTGCCTGATTGTCTGTCCCGTCAAAATTTCGAGGAAGTAGGTGAAGTCCGTGATATAGAGGTCCGTCCGTTAGTTGATTTACAGTCGTCCGAGTTTTTGTCCGAAGATTATCAAAAATTGATAAGTCATGTCCGCGAAAATGATAGCAGATTGCCTGATCTACAGGTAATCGACAACCTCCTTTATAAAAGGACCGAACACCCCGATGGCAACCCGGAAAGGGAATCATTTAATTGGAAGCTTTGGATTCCTACATCTCTAGTCCCGGTTGTCCTTGAAAATGCCCATTGCCCGCCAAATAAATGTCATGGTGGGATTGCGAAAACATTGGAGCGATTAAGAAATAATTTATATTGGCCAAATATGACTGTTGATGTGAAAAACTATGTCAGTCGATGTGAAATATGCAAACAAACTAAATCGCCCAATGTAACGTTAAGACCACCAATGTCCGCACAATACACGGTACAAAGGCCGTTTCATAAATTGTATGTAGACTTTCTTGGACCTTATCCTAGGTCCAGGCAAGGAAACATAGGAATATTCATCGTATTAGACCATTTAACAAAGTTTCCCCTTTTAAAACCTGTTAAAAAGTTCAACACTTCTGTTGTATTCGACTTCCTTCGAGATAGCATCTTTAGTATTTTCGGAACTCCCGAAATTGTTATGAGTGACAACGGAAAGCAATTTAAGTCCACGCAATTTAATAACTTATTGTCGGCCCGCGGTATAAGACATGTCTACACGGCCTTATACAGCCCGCAAGCCAATGCAAGCGAACGTGTAAACCGCTCGATAATCGCTGGTATAAGGGCTTACCTCAAGAAAGATCAATCGCACTGGGATAAAAATCTCTCAGAAATAGCTGAAGCGCTAAGAAACTCGATTCACCAAACAATCGGTGTATCTCCCTACTTCGCATTGTTTGGCCAGCAAATGATTGCCCATGCTAGTGATTATGAATTACTGAGAAATCTCAAGACGTTAGACTGCACCGTACTGGAAAGAACTGACAACCTGCCACTCATACGAAAGAAAATTACGGAAAACATCTCAAAAGCGTTCGAAAACTCATCAAAACGCTATAATCTTCGTAGTACAGATAAACGTTTTGAGATTGGTGATTTTGTTTTCCGGCGCAATTTTGTATTAAGCGATGCCTCGAAGAAATTCTCGGCGAAACTTGCTCCAAAATTTGTCAAATGTAGAGTTCTTGCTGTAAAAGGCAATTGTATGTATGAGTTGGAAGACGTTGACACAGGCAGGAAAGCAACGTATCATCGGAAAGACATTCAAGTTTGCAATTAAGCCACACCGCACCAACTCTCTAGGTGGGGGGATGTGTACCGTCGTACAAGGCGTATACAATTTTCATTTATTTTTTCCTTTTTTTTACTCCCGCTGATTCCAAACAATTTGTTTCACATTTGGTAACTTTTATTTGGCCTCTACTGTTAGTCTCTCACTGAACAAAGATCATGTCAAAAACACCTGACATTGAACCTTATTATCGACCCATCAAAGACCAAGGTCCAAACCGACTTCCGCAAAAAGTCATCGTTCTTTCGCTGTGGAGTTTCCTGAGGAACAACATCGTTCTATAGATACACAAGTGAGTGCAGAAAAAAGTAAATTTTTAAAAGTGTACATACATACATATGTATGAAGTGAAAAAGAAAGGCAAATGCCTAGTACCTAAAGGCTTTAAGGCCAAAAGTTTGGAAAAGTACAACCAGTTAAAGAGTTTTTTTTTTCACGTCTACCAGGAGTAGGCTGCTCCTGTAGGCGTGCGAGCTGACAAACCCCAAATCACACATTTACATATGGGTGAGGCCATCTCAAGTGAGCATTGCATTTACCAAGTGTTCGAATAACCAAAAAAAAAAATTTTCACATTAAAGCCTTATAAAAGGATAGGAAATCCTGTTAATTTTTTTCTCAAAATTTGTTACCGTTAAATATTTATAACCAATTGAATTTTGTCGCATTAAATCGGTCAAAAATTGTTTTCTCAGAAACTACTGAACCGATTTTAATATTTTTTTTGACATTTATAAAACAATGCACTTTAATTTTGAATTGTTTTTTTATATACAAATAAATTTTTTTTTGTTAAATAACATTAATTGTTATAAACAAATTATTATATAACTAACTTGTGCGCCTCTGAAAAAAAATTAAATAACATTAAATTATGTGGTATTCAATTATATTTTTATTTCTGAAAAAAAAAAATGGGGGCCCAGCAATAGTTTCCTTATAATAACGTTATATGTGCAAGTGCATTCGCTGCTTCCCATACTACACTTCGCATATTATGAAAATTTTTCTATACTACTTATTACGTTTATCTTGTCAGTAGCTGAAATATGGTGATTGCTTACATGTTATTTTTTTGATGACTATAAATAATATATATATATTAAAAAAAAAAAAATTTCATAATATGCACTTGCACATATAACGTTATTATAAGGAAACTATTGCTGGGCCCCCATTTTTTTTTTCAGAAATAAAAATATAATTGAATACCACATAATTTAATGTTATTTAATTTTTTTTCAGAGGCGCACAAGTTAGTTATATAATAATTTGTTTATAACAATTAATGTTATTTAACAAAAAAAAATTTGATTGTATATAAAAAAAAAATTCAAAATTAGAGTGCATTGTTTTATAAATGTCAAAAAAAAAATTATTAAAATCGGTTCAGTAGTTTCTGAGAAAACAATTTTTGACCGATTTAATGCGACAAAATTCAATTGGTTATAAATATTTAACGGTAACAAATTTTGAGAAAAAAATTAACAGGATTTCCTATCCTTTTATAAGGCTTTAATGTGAAAAATTTTTTTTTTGGTTATTCGAACACTTGGTAAATGCGAGCTCACTTGAGATGGCCTCACCCAGCTTAGAGGGGGGAAAAATATCTGCAAAAAAACAAAAAGTTTTTGTTCGGCCGGGGTGCGTCTTTAACGGGCAGTGGTAGGGCGCACCGAGGTCGATCTCGGACAGTGGGCAGGTGGATAAATAAAAAGAATAAAACGAACGTTCGTTATAATATTGGCTTTATTTAAGTGGCTTTCAATAGCATGGATATAAATTACCTTTCTTACGATAGTTATCCTCACGGCGGTGATCGATGGCAGGTGTTGACAGGTTGACTGCTGGCTGGCAAGAGAGCTAGTCTGTCTGGGTTGAAGACCGTTCACCCGGGAAAAGTCCTCCGGTTTTAAGGGGAAACTGCACTCACACATCGTCACCGACATGTACGTGCATAGCGCTGACAAAACGTACACATATGCACGTATGCATGTACATGTGGGTGCAATGGTGTGGGCGACTGGAATAAACCGGGCCGTCATATTAGGGTGGCCCGCAATCTTGTGAAGTTAGGCTTTGAGCCTAAACATGCCGGCCCCCTTGCGATCCGCAAACTGAAGACACCGACCAGGATCACCGGGCGAGGGGAAGAATAAACTTAACCTATGGGCGTTGAGACTTCCGGTATTGGCTGCCACCTAAACTAGGGGAGAGAGTGGAACAAAGTAAATAAAACAGACGTGTTCATATTTCTTGCCGTTTATTATATTGAAGGTATAGATAGACATAATTCATAATTTGTTGTTGGAACTCCTATTCCCTAGGCCTTAGTGATGCCTGACAGTACCCAACCGAATATGGTACTCTGAGCGAGCAGAGGACCGAATGTGCTGGGCAGTATTCCGGGCAAAACAATGTCCGCGTAAACATCGGCCCCAAGTATAAGTCGCGTTGGAGCAGCCGTGAAGAATTTCGGGTCGGCCAAACGGATGTGGGCGTAGGGCACGGCGACACTAGGGTCGACGCTGTGGCCTGGAGATAACCGATTAAGGGTCGGCGCCACGGTGGCATGGGTCGAGATGGTCTTTGTTTGACCGTGCTTTCCGCGTATGCGTAGGAGGCATCCCATGCGTCCGCCGATGTTGGTGCCAGGCAGGCGCAACTCCGCCATGAGATCCTCGGCGATAATGGTAGTGGGCGAGCAAACGTCGATTAGGGCGCGTACGGGATGGAGGCGCCCTCCGGTTTCGATTAGTACTGTGGCGGTGGGAGTGATGGCCACCATAAGGCTGAGCGTCGGCACGGTGTGCGCATAATGAGATACGAGGCCCGTTCGAAAAACGTGCGACTGCGGCGGATGACGGGTCTGAGCCACCAGTCGGTGGTCCGGTGTAAGTGGGCGGTCCGGTGTCCGATCTCGTCGGGGCAGGCGAAGAGACCTTGTCTCCGCTCTGCCTGTATCAGGCTGATACCGCGGTCGGCGTCGTGGTAGGCGAAGAGGCCGTGTCTCCGCTCTACGTTCGTCCTGTCGTCGTGGTCGTCGATTGACGTCGGTCCGTCGAAGTCGCTCCCTTTCATGTCGGAGTAGCGGTCGGAAAGTCTGGAGGTCCGTATGTTGGGTACTGGCCGGGCGAAGAGGCCGTGTCTCCGCTCCGGAGTCCTGTTCGGTTAGTTCGTGTCGGAGGCGTACAGTGAGATGGCATCGTCGGGGTCATCTTGCAGTCCCTCTTCCTCCTCTTGGACCTGCTGGCTCCAAGGTTTACTGCGCGCTTCGTGAAGCAGTTGTAGCTCTTCGTCGACCTCGGAAATGTGAAGCGTGGTATGGTGCTTTTCGCCGCACCGTCGGCATCGTCCAGTGCTGCTGCATCTGTCCGTATGATGGCCCATAGCCAAACAATTCCCGCAAAAATGTCCTCGTAGCGCTTCGCGTAGGCGTTGTTCTGGAGTCTGGGCACGGTAAACGGGGCAGAGGCGGATTGGGTGCTTCTTGGAGCACAGGCGGCATTCAATGACGTACCGCTGTCCGTTAGCTGTTGCACTCCGTTGCATGGCGGCGAAACGACCCATTTTGTCTAAAAGATGGGACATGTATTTGAATGTGGTTGAGGTGATGTCGTTATGCAAGTGGGGTGGCGAGAGGTAGCTCGTAGTGTTTGGGTAGGTGGGTTACGTCTGGGTTGACATTTATGAGTGTTGCCATTCGTAGGAATAAACAACGCAAGTTGATCGTTCCTAAGGCTGCCCTGGTAGAGAGTTGAGTGGGTGAGTGGATTGGATTGTGGGTTTTACTTAAGCCAACAAATATCCTGCCCCCCCAGAAAAACTGAGTGAGAACACGCACGAAAGCGAAAAACGTACATTTCATTCCTTAGAATTGTAGAATTGTAGAGGTTTGTATTAGTATACGTTGGTGCTACGTTTTTTTTTCGTTCAGGTTTACCATCAAATATCCAGCAACTAGTTGCCCGCATGTGGAGAGTGTGACACCCGCCTAATTTTGTCACTAGTGATTTTTCACTGCCAAGGCGTAGTGAAAAAGAATGTGGAAGAGAAACGAACAATTCATTCGCCATTTTTCTTCCATTCATAACCACGCGGCGGTAGTAAATTTATGATTTGGTGCATATATCTTTAGTGTTTTCTACAAAACTCGTGTAAAAAATATTTGAGTGTTCGAAATTCCGGTTATCTGTGTTTTTCTGTGGTTATTGTTAAAATCTTAACTAGAACTCATCAAAATGGCTTTGTCACCTGGTGTAAAGGAGCGTTTGGAAGTTGTATATGATGTGGCGAAGACTACATTCCATTGGGGATTCATTCCGCTGGTCCTCTATCTTGGTTTCCGTAAAGGCGCAGAGCCTGGCATGCCTCCATGGTCATGGGTAAGTTTACTATGGCAATAGGCAAGTGATTGTAAGGCGGGTGGAGGTAGTAATTAGAAATAATTGTGGAAACAAGCGCAAATATTTCAATATAAACGCTGTGGTTTATGAGTTGCATTGTAATGTATGAGTTTAATTGTTACAAAATAAAATTTGTTGTTTAATTGAAAATAACTGCTTTAAAAATAGTTAATAATAATGAATGAGAGCATTAAAAACTTTTGGCATGTACATACATGTGTAAGTCAAGTGAATAAAGGGATGCAAAAATCAACTTGCAATGTACGACACATAAGTGTATACAGATAAGTGTGTCATTGGAAAGTTCCGGATATTCTAAGCTATTGGCTTGTAAGTGGTCGTGATGGGTTATGCCACCATCGACTGAGGGGAAACATTGGTTCCACTACGTAGATAAACGGTGACAATGGACCTTTGGATTTTGTGCCTATCACCTTTGGTTTGCCGTCACAAACACAGTGGATCGAGGCCGAGTGCACCATGACCCTGTTAGTGTAGATGAGGTTGTATGTTCCCATATACGTAGCTTGTGCCAATTATTCATTTGCCTCGTTGCTTTTCAATGAATTAATGAAAATTATTTAACAGGAATGCAAAATCTGCAGTGGTGCAGTAATCTTCTACATTACAATACATATCGGACATAACTATGCGTGCAACATCAAGAAAACATACCCGAGGGAAACATTGGAGCGTGTGGCGCATGTCAAGGAGTTTTTCAAAGTTCGGTTAAAAAGCATGGCACCATAGTTTTGAGGTACATACGTATTTTGTAGAAATTTAAGTAACCATATCGCATGGCGCTTAAGTAGTGAGCAACAAGTTGAGAAACGTTTAGTACGCTCATTATAGCCCTGCTGCTATTGCCTGTGAATTTCGATGAAATCGATAGGGGTCGCAAAAACGTTATTACAATTATTCCCCAAAAAAATTTTTCGATTTCCAAGTATTTTTAGCCAAATAAATTAAATTATAATCTGACATCAGAAATTTACTTTTGTGTAGCCTTACTTCAAAAAACAATTGAGTTTCAGTTTGCAATGAATCCCAAAACAGCAGATCATATGAAATTTTAACTTTCTTAATAATTTGTCCGATTTTGGTGAAGTCAATTTAATTTCACACAGAAAGACTCGAACGTGGTTCAGTCTTTCGCCCAAAAAAAACTCAACCATCATCGGCAAAGTAGATATACGTACATATGTATTATTTCTATATTGAAACGATTCAGTTACGAAATGACAAATTTGGTTTGGAAATATCCATGAGCGATTATATCGTAATTTGTACATGATTTGCTACCACTCATAGGCACTTATGAAAGACATGTCCATTACCTTCCATCTACCAATATAGGGAATAAACAAAATGTGCTAGCGACATTTCTGCCTGCTATCCGGCTACGTTTACCGGAAGTTGTAATTACGTAGCACCAATAATGCCTTGCGGAACTGTGCATTCTCTTTTCAATATATTTCTAGGAATGGTAAAGCAGCTTCTTATTTTCAAAACGTAATTCCTTTAATATTGTCAGCTTTACGACCATCCGCAGTCGGATCTATATAAGCTTGAACCAGTATATTTTGTACTTAACAACACGTCCCCAATTCAGCGTTGGGACAACTTCAAAAACTTAATTAATTTTCTAAACACGGTAAACGATTTGTCTGTTGGTGTTTCATTCGAAATAAATTTAAGTGACGAAAAGGTTCTGTGCATGGTATTAAAAGAAAGCATTGAATTTCTTTTTTTTTTGTTAATGTTTTAACTTGTACAATGCTAGCAAAGTTCGAAACATTTTATGCTGCAATCACACTTCATGAAATGGAATACATAATTAGCTTATTAATGCTTCTTATTCTCTTCAAACCCTATGGTAAGCAGAATCCCTGCCAAAATGCTGTTTATTTATCACTATAACTAATATCTATGAATGACCAAGATATGCGTACCAATTTTTTGGTCGAATTTAAATTGTGCATAGGGGTACAAGTACAAACATGTGCGTTATGTACATACATATGACTATCTAGTGGGTTTGAAAAAGTAATTGTACATACATGCATTTTTTTGGTTTTGTATGTAGTAGGTAACTCTTGAGGTAATTTTGTCAGTTAAATGATACAAATAAAATTATTACGAAAAATCCTAGTGAAGGAACTGAAATACTTCAATTTAACTGATATTGGTTGTCGTCGTCGTTTTAGCTTAAATTGAAATATATAATAAATTTGAAGAATGTATGGGGTTTATGTTTTTTTAATCACTCCAAAATGCTTCCCGCTACTCCCACGCATGATCTGCACTCAGAGCTTCGGTTAGGTCGCGTCCCCAATGGGAGACTCACTTGATGAGCCCGGGGAGGTGTAGTTACATATAAGAAGTGCTAGTTTTAAGAAACTCAAAACCTCCTTCTAGGGAGCCTCAGGATGAGCCCGGGGAGTGTTAGTTTTTAAGAAGTGTTTAAGAAAAGTGACCATGCTCCCAGGGAGACTCAGAATGAGCCCGGAGCTTTAGTTTTTAAGGAAAGTGAATTCCTTCCCGGGAGACTCATAATGAGCCCGGGGAGTTGATAGTTTATAAGAAGTGTTAGCTTTAAGAAAAGTGACCATGCTCCCAGGGAGACTCAGAATGAGCCCGGAGCTTTAGTTTATAAGGAAAGTGACTTCCTTCCCGGGAGACTCATAATGAGCCCGGGGAGTTGATAGTTTATAAGTGTAAGCTTTGAAGCTCGGGGAGGCAGATCATGCGGTAGGAGATGCGGATCGCGAACCGCTAGTGTAGGTGTTTGAAAGTTTAGTAAGAGGGAAGATAGCAATGTTTGGAGGGAGGGAGTTAAGACGTGGCTTATGGTTTCCCACACTCTGTCCCTTCTGCGGGTAGCAGGATCAGTTTTACCAACGGTCTTCTCACTTGCCCTTTTTCCGTCCTAAGATCAACGACACGTACCCGGTCATCTTCGCCGGGGTGGACGTTGACTACTCGACCCATTCGCCATTCATTTGGGGCTAGATTATCTTCTTTGAGGATAACGAGATCTCCCACTTTTATGTTCTGCTTGGAATGTTTCCACTTAACGCGCTTTTGCAGTTCGGAAAGGTATTCCCCCTTCCAACGTTTGCAGAAGGTGTGGTGCAACGCCTTGAGTTTCTGCCATCGGTTGATCATGGAGGCAGGACTATCACTCACCTCTGGTTCAGGTGGGGCCATGAGATGACCGCCAGTGAGGAAGTGACCGGGGGTGAGTGGCTCCAGGTCGGTGGGTTCGTTCGAAGATGGACTGATTGGGCGTGAGTTCAGGCACGCCTCAATCCTGCACAAAAGTGTGTGGAACTCTTCGAACGTGAACTTATGCTGTGTCGCTACCTTTCTGAAATGGCTTTTGAAGCTTTTCACTCCCGCTTCCCACAGCCCCCCCATGTGTGGGGCGGCGGCAGGAATGAAATGCCACGTTATCGCTTGATGGCTGAACTTTGACAACGTTGTGTCCCGGATCTCTGCGAGATAGGCCTTAAATTCTGATCGTAAAGATCGTGAGGCTCCGACAAAGTTAGTGCCATTGTCGGAGTATATGTTTTGGGGGCACCCCCTTCTAGAGATAAATCGAGAGAAGGCCGCTAGAAAAGAGGGTGTAGTCAGGTCGCTAGTCGCCTCTAGATGAATGGCTTTTGTGGTAAAGCACACAAACAGGCAAACGTAGCCTTTTGATAGTCGGCACCCTCTACCACGGTAGCTCTTGATATCGAAAGGGCCGGCGAAGTCTACTCCGGTATTCGTGAAAGCCCGTGTAAAAGTGGTGCGTTCCCGAGGGAGGTTGCCCATAAGTTGGGTCTGAGTCCGTTTCCGGTAGATGGTGCAAATTTTGCAGGTGTGGATAATGGCCCGTATCATGTTCTTTGCGTTGGGGATCCAATACTGGGTACGAAGCAAGCGAAGCATGAGCTGGTTTTCGCCATGTAGGGTTATCTGATGAATCATCAGAACAGTCAGGCGAGATAACCTACAGTTGTAAGGGAGAATAATTGGATGCCTCTCATTATATGCTAAGTCTTGGGAAGCCCCGAGACGTCCTCCTGCTCTTATAATGTTTTCTTTGTCAATGAAGGGGTTAAGTGAAAGTATCTCACTTTTCCCTTCAATGGCTCTCCCGGTCGTCAAGTCCCTATATTCTGAACTGTAATGCTGGTTCTGAGAGATCTTTATTAAAATTTGCGTGGTTGCCTTAATTTCCTCAGCTGAGATTAAGTGTGTCTGCATTTGAAATGCCGCTTTTGTTTTTTGGTGAGTTCTTCGGTAGAATCTCATGACAAACGATAACACTCGCAAAGCCCTAGGTAAATCAGAAAATCGGTCTAGAATATCGGTGTTATTGACTTTTGTCGTCGCATAGGTTTGAGCTCTTTTTTCTTCAGCGGTGGTATTGTAATCACTTTCTTGTAGTGGCCATTGGGCTTTGTCTTCTTGCAGCCAAGAAGGTCCCTGCCACCACAACGAGCTGTTGACCAATTCCGACGCAGGTAGTCCTCGGCTACCTAGATCCGCGGGATTCGACTCCGAGTTCACGTGAAGCCAGTCTTTGTCCCCGACCATGTCGACAATCTTCGTGATTCGATGTGCGACAAAGGTGGACCAGGAACAGGGGGGTTTCCGTATCCACGCCAGTACGATGGTTGAATCCGTCCACAAATATACTTTGACTGGGCCCAACTGGATGCTCCTGAGGATTGATTCCATGATTTCTGGCAGTAGAACAGCTCCACACAATTCTAACCGAGGTAGAGATAGTGTCTTAACTGGGGCGACGCGGGTTTTTGCTATCAGAAGATTAGTAAAGATGTGACCATCCTTTTTGACGCGCATGTAGATTGTTGCCGCATATGCCTTTTCGGATGCGTCGCAGAACCCATGTATTTCGATGTCGTCTTTTGGCGAGTAGTTGACCCACCGTGGGATTCTGATGTTATCGATTTCGTGATAATGTTGCGTGAATGTTTTCCATCTTTCCAACGTATTGTTTGATACTGGTTCATCCCAATCAGTGCCTTCTAACCAAATACTTTGCATGAGTATTTTCGCAATGATGACCATAGGTGCGAGCCATCCTAAAGGGTCGAACAGTTTTGCTATGGCGGAGAGAATTTCCCTTTTTGTGATGTTGTTGCTAAACTCCAACGCGCCTGCCTTGAAATAAAAAAGGTCAGAATGGGCGTTCCACCGGATCCCCAAAGCCTTAACCGAACTCGTATCCTCAAACGCTAAGAAGTCTTCGCTTAGCCGATCTGATTTGGGGATGTCCTGCAAGATTTCCTCGGAATTTGAGGTCCACTTACGTAGTGGGAATCCCGCCGAATGCAGCACCTGTCGAATTTCATCCCTGGCTTGAATGGTCGATGCGATAGTATGCCCCCCGGCTAGTACGTCGTCGACGTACATGCAGTCTCGCCGTATGGTTGATGCTATTGGGTGGGACCTTTCGACATCAGCAGCGAGTTGGAGGAGTGTCCGGATCACGAGATATGGAGCGCAATTAACGCCAAATGTCAGGGTTTTTAGCTCATAAAGTCGTATAGGTTCGTTCGGGGAGGTCCGGTAGACTATTCTTTGAAACGGGGTGTGATCTTCGTTCACCCAAATTTGTCGATACATCTTTTCGATGTCGCTGTTAAAGACAAACCTGTATAACCTCCACCGTAAGATCAGTATGGGAAGGTCGGATTGTAGGACTGGGCCTGGGAGAAGTACATCATTCAAACTAAGACCGTTTGCCGTAGGGCTTGATGCGTTGAACACAACGCGTACCTTGGTAGTAGTACTCTCCGCTTTCACAACTGCGTGGTGAGGCAGGAAGTAATTGTGGGATTCGTCAGAGGAAATATTGTTGGTTATTCGAGTCATATGGCCAAGTGTTTCGTACTCGGACAGTACCCTAATATATTCTTTGCCTAAATCTGGGTTTTTTATCAGGCGTGCCTCATTCCTAAAGAATTGTGAGCATGCTCGTTTAAGGGACCCTCCTAATGCAATATTTTCTGGATACTCTTGTCGGAAAGGCAGCGACACGGTATATCTTCCCTCTGAATTTCTCCTTGTCGTTTTCTGGTATAACTCCTCGCAATATTTGTCATCTGCATTTCTCACTTTATTTCCAGGTGTTTTTTCGACCTCCCAGAATGCCGTGAGCTGTTGGTCCAGGGCAACCTCGCTATGATATGAGACAAGGTTGTTGGGTGGACTCGGTGTTTGTGTGTGACCGGTCAGTATCCAGCCGAATACTGTTTCCTGCGCCAGAAGTGTATTTAATACATTCTTTCGAAGGCCAGTGAGTAGAATTTGGGGATAAATGTCTCCGCCAAGTATAAGGTCTACGTCTTCATTGACGTAGAGCCTCTTATCTGCGAGAACTAGATCTGGGAACGCCTGCCTAGCCATTGAGCTGAGGTGACATGAGGGTAGGTTCCCAGTTAGTTTCGCTAGCACGAGCACCGTGGTCGTCAGGCTGAAACATGGGTCAATAGGTGACCGTAGTTCAATGTCCGAAGCCTCCTTGACATGAGCGGTAACTGCGTCTGCGATGCCCGATACTTGGGCATGCATTTTTCTCGCCGGTATATTAATTCTTCGTTTGAGTCTTTCCGTCATGAAAGAGCACTCCGATCCTGAATCAATTAATGCCCGCGCGGAGAAATTGGTACCATTGTGGTGTATGTGTACGTGAGCTGTACCCAAAAGAACGCCCGTATCCGTATTAACATGGCAGGATGTAAAATGCTGGTTACCTGGTGAGCCTGCCTTTTCCGCTTCTCGTCGTGCTTGTGCCTGTTGTGAGGTAGAAGCACCATTTGCCGGTGGGCTTCTGAATGGGTTCTGTCTGGGAGTCTGTTGCAGCGTATCCGCATGCAGGAGCGTATGGTGACGAGAGTGGCACGTATTGCAGTTGTACGAACTGGTGCATCGCGTCACCGTGTGTCCTGGGGATAGGCAGTTCAGGCACCCGTTTATAGATTTTATGAACTTGATTCTGTCCCCTGGGGATAAGTCACTAAAACGTGGGCAGCTGCGTAATCTGTGTTCGTTAGATTTGCACATGTTACACACTGCTTTAGTTGGTCGCGACACCTTGGTTTGAAAGGCGCCAAGTCTTTTTGTAGGGGTCTCGTTGGTCTGCCGCGAAGAAATGGGTTTTTGGCTTTTCGCATTGGCGTTGCTTATAAAGCCTGACACTGTTTCAAGGGTCTGAAACCGATTTGAAAGGAATTTGTCCATATCCTCCCATTTCGATATATCCATTTTATGGTCGATGCTCTGTTCCCATAGAGCTAGCGTGCTCTCGGGCAGCTTAGTTGAACATAAATATGTTATGATTGCATCCCAATTTGATACGTCAATTTTATGGCTTTTTAGGGATGAGAGGCAATTATTGATATCCCGCTGTAATGTCTTAATGGAACTACCGCACTCACTCTCTACCTTTTTAAGATTAAATAGTATTTGCAATTGTGAGTTGACAAGAATACGTTTATTCTCGTATCTTTCACAAAGGTTTTTCCAGGCTGTTTCGAAGCCTTCGTTTGTAAGGGGACATTTCTTCACTATGTCCTTCGCCTCCCCCTGGGTTTTTTGGTTCAGATGAAAAAGTTTCTCAACCGGACTTAAACGGGTGTTGTGTCTGTAGATGGCCGTGAACATGTCACGAAACGTTGGCCACGACAAGTAATCACCCTTGAATATTTCTGTATCACACGGGGGGAGACGAATATTATGCTCTAGAGGCTGGTTTGTCGCGGTAGTCTAATATTTATTTAATAGTTATATATAGACAGCTGTTTTTGCTACTGTGTGAGACCAACAACAATGTAGCGAGTAACAACAAAGGGACCACTCGCCACCCTCACGTGTAATAATAAAGGGTTTTATTTGGATGTGGTAATATAAAAAGTGCGCGCGCCGTGTATAGCTCTACGAAAAGTGTAAACTTTCCAGAATAAAGTGTTGTGTGCATAAATTAACCTTTTAGAGGCGAAAGACAAAATTTAAAATCAAGTTGCATGGAAACGTATCCGCACGAAAGTTAGGTTATGTTCACCCTTTTGGATATTCGTAATTGCACGGTATTCACTATTTATTTCTTAAGGAAATTTAACACTTTTCGCGTTTCGAGCACTACGCGCGGCGTAAAAATTTATCACCTCAAAAAAAAAACGGGCAAGAAATATTGTAACACTTACGTCAAAGTAGATTATTGTGAGCTTTGTTTTTGTGGCACGTGTGTGACTGTTGGTTCGATGTTGTTCCAGCTGGTGGTTTTGTTGCAGTATCACGATTTTGTGTTGCGAGTGGCAAAAGTTCCCCACGTCAATATTCTTTTCACTGTTTTCTGTGTTGCAAGTGGCAAAAGTTCCCCACGTCAATATATTCACACGATTTTGACTGGTGTCTGATGGAGTGCTTACTGACTTTTTTGTTGTTGTTGTGGACTGTATAATAAGTGGTAAAGGTGCTGTTCAGTTTTGGCGCTGAAGGACCATGTTCGGCCGGGGTGCGTCTTTAACGGGCAGTGGTAGGGCGCACCGAGGTCGATCTGGGACAGTGGGCAGGTGGATAAATAAAAAGAATAAAACGAACGTTCGTTATAATATTGGCTTTATTTAAGTGGCTTTCAATAGCATGGATATAAATTACCTTTCTTACGATAGTTATCCTCACGGCGGTGATCGATGGCAGGTGTTGACAGGTTGACTGCTGGCTGGCAAGAGAGCTAGTCTGTCTGGGTTGAAGACCGTTCACCCGGGAAAAGTCCTCCGGTTTTAAGGGGAAACTGCACTCACACATCGTCACCGACATGTACGTGCATAGCGCTGACAAAACGTACACATATGCACGTATGCATGTACATGTGGGTGCAATGGTGTGGGCGACTGGAATAAACCGGGCCGTCATATTAGGGTGGCCCGCAATCTTGTGAAGTTAGGCTTTGAGCCTAAACAGTTTTCGAGATGCTTCCTCGCAAAGTACAAATTTTTTTATATTTTTACAAAAAAAATTAAAAAAAAACCGTAATGATTGTTCAATATGTTTAAATCTGCAGGACCTAGCAAAAAGTGTTGTGAAGAGCTCAGTTTGTTCTTGAGATATACACGATTAAGTGGAGCCATCTTTTTTGTTTTTTGAAATAACGGTAAATCGTAAATATTTCAAAAACGGTACCATTCAAGTAAAAATAACCTTGATTTTCGGAATTAGGAGGTGATTTTACATACCAATTTCACTATGGCGTCTCTGGTGCATTTTGGCTGTAAACCAGTGTTTTCGGAAGGTCAATGAAAACAGTACTTCTGATAAGTATTCTATTCCAGACATATCAGTAATTTTAGCAAATTTTAGAAAATCAAACTTTTTTACTAAGTTGGATCTTAAATCTGAATTTCATCAAATTTTACTTGCTGAAAAAGACAGGCATAAAACCGCGTTCAATGTTAACAATGGTAAATATGAATTTTGTCGATTACCTTTTGGATTCAAGACTATTGACTATTGGCAAAATATGTCATGTCTATGTTGATGATATCATCATATTTTCACCTGATGAAAACTCTCATTTTCAGAATGTTGATTTTATACTTAAGCAAGAAAGAAAGTCTAAGTTCGGGTAAACCGAACATTAAATACCCAGCGTTCGGTCGTTCGAAGAAGGGGGCGTGGTTAGAATCCGATTTCGCCCATTTTCAGTAGCAACCTACCTTGGCCAGAAAGTAACCTGAATAGCAAATTTCATGGAAATGTCTAAATTTTTACTCAAGTTATCGTGTACACGGACTGACGGACATGCCTTAATCAATTCCTCTTTTCAACCTAAGAACTTTCATACCTGGAACTCTATATCTAAAATATTACTTATATAACTGAATTAGTTCTTTTAGCAACATACCATTATAATAACACAATTCATTCTTTAATACAATTGAAGCCTATTGACAGGCGCGTATTCAGGGGGGGTTTCGGGGGTTCAACCCCCCCCCCCCCCCCCCGAAATTTCCGAAAATTAAAATATATACGTCTGTACTAGAATAATTACTCTATTTACCTTTAAAACCCCTGTTAAGAAATTAGCATTAATAGCAATAATGAAAATACGAAAGAATAAAATTAAATAATATTTCACACTGAGAGAAGTTATTGGTAGTCGCTAATCAATTGTCAGAGCAAGTCTGAGAGGTCACATTTCATTTGGCCCTTTAAGAAATTCGCGCCAAACTAACTGCTTTTCGAGCTATGAATACAGCGGGCAAAAATGGTAAAAATGAGTGTCCCTCGTTATTATAGTCACGGTTGCCAAAGGTTTAACCAAAAAAATGAACAAGAAGTTAAAAAAAATTTCCAAAAATTACTAAGCTGTACACAACGCAGTCGTATTGAATTATCAGAGAAAGTAACAATTACATTGTACTTATACTTGCGAGGTGATACTAAAAGGTGACGCAAAAAAAGATTGAAAACGTTTAAAAGAAAGCCCGGTATGCTGTTGAAAAGAAAAAGATTAAGAAATATTTTCAAGTTGTTGTCAAATGTTGACATTCCGTTTTGCATGTTGAATAATTGCAATTTTCCGCTTTTTATATGAATTTCAATGTTATTTCATTTTTTGTTTTTATTTTTCCGAAGCTTCAGTTTTTCTTCAAGAAATAAAGCGACAACTATTTACTTCTTGCCAAAGCCTGAAGAAATCCTACACAAAATTTGAAAACAAACAATAAAAATAAATATTGTTTTGTACACGGCTAAAATATTTAGCCTAGATTTAAAACTTTTTGGGGCTACATATTCAAAGTGTTGTTTGGAATTTTCAGTAAGATTGACTTCCTTTGACTAATTTCATTATTTTTGTATGAAAGAATGTGCAAAAAACAAGAAAAATACTGCAATTCAAGGTTAAGAACTTTGTGGAAAATTCATGAAAATTCAAGAAAACTCGAAAAATTTTCATAAAAATTTCTAACTTTTTAGTAAAAATATTTGAATTTTTTCGAGTTTTCAGTTTTGTAGCCCGTTCAATTAAAGTGAACAAAGACAGCAATCTTAAGCCGCTAGAAGAATTACTCGATTTTTGGCCATTTTTTTCCTAGCCAAGTGCATTATCTTCCATACAAATTTATAAGGGTAATATTTTTATATTGAAGAAAATGCTCTTGGTCGGCTTTTGACAATTGAACGAGCAGCAAAACTGCATACTCGAAAAAAATCAAAAAAAATTTACGAGAAAGTTAGAAATTTCGATGAAATTTTTTCGAGATTTCTTAAATTTTCATGAATTTTCCACAAACTTTTGAACTTTGATTTGCAGAAGTTTCATTATGTATTTGCCCATACTTTCATTCAAAATAATTAAATTAGTCGTCACCGACATGTACGTGCATAGCGCTGACAAAACGTACACATATGCACGTATGCATGTACATGTGGGTGCAATGGTGTGGGCGACTGGAATAAACCGGGCCGTCATATTAGGGTGGCCCGCAATCTTGTGAAGTTAGGCTTTGAGCCTAAACAGTTTTCGAGATGCTTCCTCGCAAAGTACAAATTTTTTTATATTTTTACAAAAAAAATTAAAAAAAAACCGTAATGATTGTTCAATATGTTTAAATCTGCAGGACCTAGCAAAAAGTGTTGTGAAGAGCTCAGTTTGTTCTTGAGATATACACGATTAAGTGGAGCCATCTTTTTTGTTTTTTGAAATAACGGTAAATCGTAAATATTTCAAAAACGGTACCATTCAAGTAAAAATAACCTTGATTTTCGGAATTAGGAGGTGATTTTACATACCAATTTCACTATGGCGTCTCTGGTGCATTTTGGCTGTAAACCAGTGTTTTCGGAAGGTCAATGAAAACAGTACTTCTGATAAGTATTCTATTCCAGACATATCAGTAATTTTAGCAAATTTTAGAAAATCAAACTTTTTTACTAAGTTGGATCTTAAATCTGAATTTCATCAAATTTTACTTGCTGAAAAAGACAGGCATAAAACCGCGTTCAATGTTAACAATGGTAAATATGAATTTTGTCGATTACCTTTTGGATTCAAGACTATTGACTATTGGCAAAATATGCCATGTCTATGTTGATGATATCATCATATTTTCACCTGATGAAAACTCTCATTTTCAGAATGTTGATTTTATACTTAAGCAAGAAAGAAAGTCTAACAGCCTCATTCTCTTTGACGAACGATACGCTTAACGAACGATACCCGCGCTGACGATATCGTGTGCTTTTGGTAGCATGAATGTTACGTTGACGATTATCGTGTAGGCTTACGTCTATCGCCAGCTAAACGAAATGAAATGTCAATTTTGCAACTCTGTGCACCTGCGTTTTGACTTTGTGAAAAAGTTTATAATTTTTATGTTATTAATAAATCGGGAATATTTCGTTTATAATTATGTACCAAGCTGTTGCTTTGGCTTTTTCGGAGGAAGGTGCGCTGAGAATCCAACGGCAGAGTTGGCGTGATGTGACTAATGTGATAGATCTACCAGACGCTAAGTAAGTAACGTTTGGGTAATTGTTTCTTTTAGGAAACACCTGCTAAAATTATCACAATCATATTGGAAGGGATATCAAAATCCATCGGTATCAATAGTTCATAAGATAAGTTTTAACTATTTATTTCTGTGAATAGTTATGTATTTCATAGTTTTGATGTGCGGTGATACTTCCTTTAGGAAGCAACTGCTAAACACGTCCCTTCTTTGAGGCAATCTTCCTTTATTCCTCCTCGAAGGCAACCTTACAGGCTCCATACACTGGTGCTCCTCTCGTCAGTTCAACATTTGCCTCCAGCTCGTTCACAAGCACTCGAAACTGGGTGCTAGGATTCTTTTTGGAATCTTTTAAAATAAATAAATAACAATAAGTAACAATAATAGTGGAAAATTGAATAATAATACTTTCTTCTTGTGTTTGCGGCTTCCATTTGTTCAACAACGATAGCAATTTCCTTCTTGTTTGATTTTGACACTTTGTTTTCGTATTGTCAGACGATAATCGTCAAACAGATTACCGATTAAGCACTTTCGTTACGTAAGGGTCAGCTGTTATCGTGTTGACTATCGTTTTGGCTATCGTATTGATATTCATGCTACCAACACACAAACGACGATCGTTTTGGGCACGTTATCGTCAAAGAGAATGAGGCTGTAAGTTCGGGTAAACCGAACATTAAATACCCAGCGTTCGGTCGTTCGAAGAAGGGGGCGTGGTTAGAATCCGATTTCGCCCATTTTCAGTAGCAACCTACCTTGGCCAGAAAGTAACCTGAATAGCAAATTTCATGGAAATGTCTAAATTTTTACTCAAGTTATCGTGTACACGGACTGACGGACATGCCTTAATCAATTCCTCTTTTCAACCTAAGAACTTTCATACCTGGAACTCTATATCTAAAATATTACTTATATAACTGAATTAGTTCTTTTAGCAACATACCATTATAATAACACAATTCATTCTTTAATACAATTGAAGCCTATTGACAGGCGCGTATTCAGGGGGGGGTTTCGGGGGTTCAAACCCCCCCCCCCCGAAATTTCCGAAAATTAAAATATATACGTCTGTACTAGAATAATTACTCTATTTACCTTTAAAACCCCTGTTAAGAAATTAGCATTAATAGCAATAATGAAAATACGAAAGAATAAAATTAAATAATATTTCACACTGAGAGAAGTTATTGGTAGTCGCTAATCAATTGTCAGAGCAAGTCTGAGAGGTCACATTTCATTTGGCCCTTTAAGAAATTCGCGCCAAACTAACTGCTTTTCGAGCTATGAATACAGCGGGCAAAAATGGTAAAAATGAGTGTCCCTCGTTATTATAGTCACGGTTGCCAAAGGTTTAACCAAAAAAATGAACAAGAAGTTAAAAAAAATTTCCAAAAATTACTAAGCTGTACACAACGCAGTCGTATTGAATTATCAGAGAAAGTAACAATTACATTGTACTTATACTTGCGAGGTGATACTAAAAGGTGACGCAAAAAAAGATTGAAAACGTTTAAAAGAAAGCCCGGTATGCTGTTGAAAAGAAAAAGATTAAGAAATATTTTCAAGTTGTTGTCAAATGTTGACATTCCGTTTTGCATGTTGAATAATTGCAATTTTCCGCTTTTTATATGAATTTCAATGTTATTTCATTTTTTGTTTTTATTTTTCCGAAGCTTCAGTTTTTCTTCAAGAAATAAAGCGACAACTATTTACTTCTTGCCAAAGCCTGAAGAAATCCTACACAAAATTTGAAAACAAACAATAAAAATAAATATTGTTTTGTACACGGCTAAAATATTTAGCCTAGATTTAAAACTTTTTGGGGCTACATATTCAAAGTGTTGTTTGGAATTTTCAGTAAGATTGACTTCCTTTGACTAATTTCATTATTTTTGTATGAAAGAATGTGCAAAAAACAAGAAAAATACTGCAATTCAAGGTTAAGAACTTTGTGGAAAATTCATGAAAATTCAAGAAAACTCGAAAAATTTTCATAAAAATTTCTAACTTTTTAGTAAAAATATTTGAATTTTTTCGAGTTTTCAGTTTTGTAGCCCGTTCAATTAAAGTGAACAAAGATAGCAATCTTAAGCCGCTAGAAGAATTACTCGATTTTTGGCCATTTTTTTCCTAGCCAAGTGCATTATCTTCCATACAAATTTATAAGGGTAATATTTTTATATTGAAGAAAATGCTCTTGGTCGGCTTTTGACAATTGAACGAGCAGCAAAACTGCATACTCGAAAAAAATCAAAAAAAATTTACGAGAAAGTTAGAAATTTCGATGAAATTTTTTCGAGATTTCTTAAATTTTCATGAATTTTCCACAAACTTTTGAACTTTGATTTGCAGAAGTTTCATTATGTATTTGCCCATACTTTCATTCAAAATAATTAAATTAGTCTAAAGAAGTTAATTTTACTGGATATTCCAAAAAAACCCTTTGAACGCAGACATACTGATCTAGGTGTATAACCAAATTTTTTTAGAATTAAATTTACGACGGTTGTCATAGAAATGCGCCTAATAAAAATTATTTAAATTTTATATCGAAAATGTTGTTAACAATTTTTTGTTTTTTTTAAAAAATGTTAGGTCTCGAACCGACGTGCCCCAAATCAGTGCGCAATGCTCTACCTACTGAGCTACGGCGCACTCATGAATTTTGTGCGAAAAGTACCGTGTTTGTTTATCCCGGTTAAGTTTTAAATCTAAACCGCAAAAAATTGAGAAAGGTTTGGAATTTATTACCAAAAAGTTTTAAAAATTGTGTAAACAAATGAATGGTTTAAAATTTAGGCTCAAATTTTTAGCCGTGTAGAAAGAGGAAAATTTCAAATAAATAAAAGTATAAATATGTAATATGTGAAAATATAAATATATGTGTATTTATAGGTAATTCTTATTTACTGACACTTTGGCCAAAACCCCCCCCGAAATTTTTTTCTGGCTACGCGCCTGCCTATTGATGTAGTTAATTCATTCTCAAAAGAGTATTTAAGTTCTTTACTAAGTTCAGCACAGAGTAATGTTTTAGAACGGCCAATCAAAATCAGACTTAGTTTTCAAGAAGTAGAAGTCGTTTTTGTACGAAGCAGTAAACGATTAGGTAATAAATTAAATAAGCTATATGAACAAAATGTTGTACACAAAGATCTTGGAACAACAGTTTTAATTAATTGAAAAAAATTCATAAAGATGATAGTATTTTACTTGAAGTTTATAAATAAATTACATATTTAGTGTTTAAGACTTTTTTTGATTTTAATTATTTTAAAGAATATTTAAGTACATATTTCTCGAAGCGAGGACGTATCGATTTTAAGAGGGTTAGAAGTTAAGTAATGGTAATTTTCTAAATATAAATTGATTATTTTAAATAAATAAATGAATGAAATATTCTAAAAAAAAGTTAAATATGTACCTTTTAGAAAAACCAAAGAAAACATTTGTTGGAAAATTGTTATAACAAGATATTTTCAGTTTTTCAGTTTCAGTTTTCAGTTTTCGAGCATTCTATGGAAAATGGTAAATTTCGACCGCCGAACAAATAGCATTTCCGGATGATTTTATTAGTGTTATTGTATTTAAAATATATCAATCTTTATTATAAACATCGACCTTTTACTTGACCTCAGTTTGAAGTATCTTGTTTTACAACAAAACCAACTCATAAAAATTTTATTTTCTTTTATCGAAATTTGGTCAAGTTTAATCGATTGGTTCTCATTATGTGTGACATATAGCGTGAAACTGATAATTGGTGTTAAAAGAACAAACTTTTACGTTTTGAAACCTAATGTTTAAAAAAAGTTTATTTATGAACAACGCAGATATGCTCTTTTCAAAAAATGGAGAAAAAGAAAAACTGAAGCCATGACCCAGGAAGAAATACAGAAGTACGAAAAAGAAAAAAAGAAAGTCCAAAGAGCCAAAAAGTTGGTCCAAACCCATGACAGGGAGGCTATTTCAAATATTGTTGGTGATTCCGAATCTGTTGTAGCGGGTGTAGCAAAAAAACTTGGACTTAGTATTGATAACGTTAGAAGTAAATCTATAAATGAAATAATTAACGATGACGAAACCACGGAAATGGTGAACGGTTTTTACTTTCGTCCAGACATTGTTTATAACTACATGGCCGGGTATGAACGACACAATGGTCTTCTGGACTAACGGGAAAAAACTTACATTACAAAAGCACTACCTCACCTTATTTTTGAAAGAAGCTTTTTATATATTTAAGGAAGAGTTTCCGAACATAAAAACTGAGTTTTATAGATTTTGTGCACTACGACCTAAAAATGTTTTGTTATTAAAAGACACGCTTCAGAACAGTTATTCTAAAATTGAAATGTTTAAAAATAAGCTACAATAGCTCCTACTGGAGCAACATTCCCTGTGATACGGCCCTTGCTTCAAGCTGTTGGAGAAATGTGTGCGATACATGTAAAAATGGAAGTAAAATAGTAATATCTGATGACCCAGGAAAAAATATAATTTATAAGCAATGGAAAAAAGGGGACGATCAACGAGCAAAACTGAAGACAGAAGAGATCAGTTGTGGAGAGTTACACGAAAACCTTATATCCGACTTACCATGTGTCATGTATCACATAAATATAAAAAAAGAGTACAAGCACAAGCATTCCAAAGCGATAAAAGTAATGAACATACAAGAATACTTCAAATTGATTTTGCTATGTCTTATTCTTGCGCATATCAAAACGAGGTGCAGTTAGCTTTATGGAGCAGGGAAAGTGTTACTCTTTTTACCGCTGCTTAATTTTTCATGGCACAATGCAAAACTTTTGTGATATGCTCTGATACAAAGCAAAAAGATAAAGACAGTATATTCGCCTTCGTGCCATATTTGTATGATAAAATGTTTGCCGCAGATCATGGCGAAAGAATTAACCGTCCGATAGACTATGTCGTCTGGTCAGACGAGACGGCTTAATTTTCATGAATAACTCTGTTGCAGCCCACCCGATTGCGAAAATTTTTCGTGACTTTTCAAGTTTAGGTGCCCTTTACATGATACAAAGAAATTCACAAAAAAAAAATTTTAAATTTATGTGTATTTTTATACCCAGCGTACTAGTACTAGTACAAGGGTATTATAACTTTGTTGGGATAACGGTTGGTTGTACAGGTATAAAGGAATCGAGATAGATATAGACTTCCATATATCAATATGATCAGGATCGAAAAAAAATTTAATTGAGCCATGTCCGTCCGTCTGTCCGTCTATCCGTTAACACGATAACTTGAGCAAATAATGAGATATCTTCACCAAATTCGGCATGCGTACTTATTTGGGTCCAGAATAGATTGGTATTGAAAATGGGTAAAATCGGACCATAACCACGACCCCTTTTTCGATATCGAAATTTTCGAAAAACGTATAAAACGGGTTAATTCAATATCAGAAGCAGCTACAATGATACAATTTACAATATGTATTGATTTAGATGTTCTAAGACCGATTTTATAAAATTTTTTTAAAAGGGGCGTGGTACCGCCCATATTTATTTGAAGACATTTTCAAATTTTGACTCTTAATAACTTCAGAAAAGTTTATGCCAGTGAACCGAAATTTTGTAGAGGGCATACTATTGTTGTGTTAAATTCAGACATAGAAAATAAACGAAATCGCTTAATAAAAGTTATATTGAAAGGAAAGTGGAAATATTGAAAAGTCCATATCTAATTAACTAATACCGCTATAATAATATAATTTGGTACATACATCAATTTTCAATTCTTTCTACATTATTTTTGCAAAATTTTGGAAAGTGGGCTTGGCACCGCCCACTTATGAGTCAAGCAATTTTCAAATTCGACTGCTAATAACTTCAGAACGGTGTGAGATAGGTTTACGAAACAAGGTACCAGGCATGTTATATTTATGTAGAGTACTACCAAAGAAAATAAGAAAACTCGGTGAACGACCACGCCCCTTTTTGGACTAAAGTTCTCTCTTAGTTAGGAAACCGTAATATGCAATATATCATAGAGATATAATGCTAAAATTTAGTACACTCATTCACTTAATGATGTTATTAGTGTTGTTTAAAGGGTTTTTGGTAATATTTTGGGAAAATGGGCGTGGCACCGCCCACAAGTGAATAAACAAAATATCAACATTTCACCATTAACAAGCCAGTGTGAAAGTATCATAAAGATCTGCAATGAAAACTGATCTTCAAATAGGGACAAACAACATAATAAAATCGGTGGGCGTGCCACCACCCACTTTTTTAAAATTATGTAAATATTGATTAATGGACACATATATCCGTATATCAAAAAATTTCACAAAATACGTTAAAAGTTATGGGCATGGCACGCCTTCTTTTCCAAAGTTATATATAGGACATGGTATAACCCTTGAAAAGATCGATTCAGTACTTTTTTCTCATGTAAGCGGTTAAAGCTTTATAAGCAAGGGGCGTGGCCGCTCCCACCAAATTCGCTATCGTTTAGGCTCGGAATAGATTGGTTTTTAAAATAGGCGAAATCGGATGAAAACCACGCCCCCTTTTTCTGAAAACTAACGCTGGGTATTTAATGCTCGGTTAACCCTAACTTAGACTCCCTTACTTGTTTGGTAGTAAAGTTGTTAGTGTCACATCTCAGCGTTGTCGTCTGGCCAGACGATACGATTTTTGAAATCATACAAATCCATAACTCGCACGCATTACGCAACGTACGATGGAAATTCAAATTTATCTGTTCTATTATCGCAGTATGCCCCGAATTTGGTCAAAATTCAAATAGAAATTCAAAATTGGTTGCCGTGTTATCATAGTAGGCGACGAATTTTCAAAATTTGATATTGATTTGAATTTTTGTTGATTTCAAATGTGGAAAAATGAAGCAGGCGAAGACATTTTATATACACAAAACGTTTGTAAACAAATTAGTTTGATTTTGTAATCGTGGAGTAAAGAGCGTTGCGGGCTAAGTACGTACATATATATAGTGACTTTTGGAAAATGTTTACAGATGAAGAAGTTATCGATATTGCCCTCCGCCGTAAAACTCGGTACAACCAATTGTCGGTGGAGGAAAGAGAAGAAGTTTACCGAAGGTTTGAGAGTATTTTGTGTGAAAGTGATGAGGAAGACGAAGACGTGCTATATGACGAGATTGACCCGGATTTTCTACCAAATGAAAATGCATCAGATATTGAAGCTGAGTTTGTCGTTGAAGGCGACAACCGGGAGGAGACTGATATGGGAGACCTGGAACAGGAAGGCACACCTGAAGGACATTCCTCGGCTGCTTACGTTGGTCGCACTCATACCGAAGATCGTAGATCTTACGTGCCAAAAGATGGCACCCTGTGGAATACTCAGGAAATTCCTTATCTTGGACGTTTTCGAGAACATAATATACTTCGAACAAAGCGTTGCGGACCTCGGCCTGGTACTACTGCCAGTCCTGTGGCCATTTTTAAGTCAATAATGACTCCAGAAATTGTTTATGTAATTGTTAGAGAAACAAATCGAAGAGCCAGCGTTGTTATTGGACAGTGGAATGTGAACAATCCCAGCAAAACTCAGTCATGGATTCCAACTACTGAAAAGGAAATGTATGCGTACTTTGGTTTGCTGTTATTTGCTGGTGTATTTCGCTCAAACAAGCAACCTGTTAAGGACTTGTGGGCAGTTATTTCCTTTCCGGGGCCGAACCAGATTTACACAGTACATACCTTCAAAACCCGCAAAGTAAGGAATAAAGATTTGGTGGATTTGCGACGCAAAATCCGACTTACCCTTGAAGGGAATGATTTATACCGGTAAACTAGAGGGATCTGAACGCGAAGTAAACCAAGGGGAAAATGTGGTACTAAAGCTGGTCTCAAAATATCACCACAGTGGACGCACTATATATGTCGACAATTTTTTCACAACTATGAATTTGGCTACACATCTTATGTCATTTGGATTGTCATATGTAGGTACAGCACGTTCAAACAAACGCTCCATCCCTGAAGAATTGCGCCTCAGTAAAAGCAACCCTCGTGGATTATATAGTACATTATTCTGTTCCTATAATAAAGATATGGTTTTGTGTTCATACGCCGCAAAAAAGAATAAAGTTTTACTGCTACTATCAACTGAACATTACTCAAACACTGTCGATGAAACAAAAATTACAGCTAAACCCCAACAGATCCTTGACTACAACCAAAACAAGACGGGTGTTGACACCATGGATCAAATGCTGACAGGTTACACATGCAAACGGTCAACTTTAACGTTGGCCATTGGCTATGTTTTATAACATACTCGACATAGCAGGTCTAGCTTCTTTCATTATTTTCGATGAACTGGAGCCTAAATCAAAAACTGACAAACGTCGTTCATCTATTATTGAACTGTGTACTCAATTAGTTGTACCTCAAATGGAGGAAAGAGTGAAAAATCCGAATATTGTCAGATATCCCCACATCCAACAAGCTTTGAAAGTGTACGGCGTGGTAAGTTAATAAATTTAGAATAGAATTAGAGCCAGTTCCATATTCGTCGTTTTAGACTTTGCGGTGTCCGTGAATTTCACCTCATTCTTCAGCTGTGTATGTGGAAAAGTTGACGGAAGAGGTGACATTTTGCACCACTTTTGACGCCTAAGAGGCTAGGTAGGAGTTTGGCTATATAAGTATATTCTATGATACCAAATATGCCCGTTGCAATACCGAATCAGTTATTTAAATCAGGTTCATGCGCTATGTGCCTGGCTGACACTCGGAAATACATAAAAACCAGATTTCGTTGCCAGGACTGTGCCGATCCCGTCTGTCTTTCACATGCGAAAGTATATCACAAGTGTCACAGATGTGCCCAATAAATTCAAATAATTTTTAACACTTTGTACTATAAATTTATTTTTAATTTTTTGTTCGATATTAATAGGTTATATGGTAAGATTTGACCTTATACATGAAATTTATCTTGATCGATATAGTTATATATATCGGGCTATAAAGATAGCGTGCAAGCACTTTTTTTACTAGATTGCCAACCTATACCTATGCCAGACGACAACGCTAAGATGTGTACAATTAAACCATCACTAATCGGAGGGTTAAAGAAGTTATATGGAGTGATGGTCCTTCTTCTGAATTCAAAAATCGTTATATGGCCTCGTTATTGGTATATCTCTCTGAAACATATAGCAAACAATTTGAATGGAAGTATTTTGCCACTTCCCATGGTAAGGGAGTCGGTGGGAACATAGAAAGACTTGTTAATCAAAAAGCCCGTATCCAAGGATGCAAGGGCGGATCCAGGATTTTTTTTGGGGGGGGCACGAACGCCCAACATGCAAAAAAATCAACAACTGAAATATGCTTATTTTATCTTCACAAGTACACGGATATTAAGAACTTACATCAAAGTCAAAATAATAAACAACAGCATTTCTGTTTAGTAATAGCAGTTTTATTATATTCCATCCATGATTACATGTTTAATAAAGACAGTTTTCTTCTGTGTTTCCTGGTGAAAACGTCCAAAACTTCATCAGCCTCCATTTGTGCCGCAATATCTCCATGGATATGCATTAAAGCCAATCCATTCAAACGCTCTACTGTCATGCTGTTTCGAAGATATGATTTTAATCGGCGTAAGGTAGAAAAATATCGCTCGGCAGTGCTGGTTGTCACTGGAAACGTGCACAGCAATTGACAAAGGGTTCTAATATTTGGTAGCATCGTGGCTCGTTTGTAGGCATCTGCTGGAGTTTCTGGTATATTTTCAGACATCTGTTGCCAAATTTTTAGCTCTCCCTTTAAAGCTAAAAAACAAGGAAGATCTTCGTTATAAACTTCAGCACCTTGCAAAACATTATCTAAATCTTCGTCGTTAAAGTTATGCGACAGCAACTTTTGCAACTGTCCGATTCTTTGTAGAAAGCGCTAGGGAACCTGGTTAACATTTCACTCAACATGAAGTCTAGAAATGAATATAAACTGAAAGTGGGTAATATTCTTCAACTGATTCAGTCTGAATGTTTGATCGATTGATTTGACGACCGGTGGTTCTACGGACTGTGATTTCTGTACCAAGTTCATTTGCAATGGCCTCTGCCTGGTCGAACAGTTTTTTAAATGTGTCATTGCTAGATTCACGCTGCCTCTGCAAACTTGCTGTGGGCGTAGTAATAAGCTGAACTGCAGAAAGTATGTCAATATCTTTGGCTTGAAGCGATTGAGATAAGGACAGGGTTATTCCTAAAATATCTGATAGGATCACCAAACTTATTAGGAATTCTGACGAAGTTATGGATTGCAGCAAAGAAAATGGCAGTACAGAATTTGTTCTGCTCCCATATTGCTGATCAGCCATTTTTTGTAATATTGGAGGGAGACATGGCAACACGTCCATAAAGGTCAAAACCGCTTCATGCCTCTCAACCCATCTTGTCTCACACATTTTTTTAAACATATTTTGTTTGTCTTGTGGCAGATTAGATTGTATTTCTTCTCTAAGAAGATGTATTCGTTTGGCCGATTCACAGAAGAAAGTGGCAGTACTTGCTATAACCCCTACTGCATTTCTTACACTGGGTACGGTGCAGGCTGAGCTAATAGCCAAGTTAAGCCGGTGGATTGCGCAGTGGGTAAAAAAGGCTAAGGGCTGAACATTTAATATACGTGCCTGAACACCTTTTAGTTTGCTGCTCATGTTTGCTCCTCCATCATAAACTTGACCACGGCACATTTTGATGTCAAGGTCATGCTTTTCTAATGCATTCAGAATAGTTTGTGCAATGCTTTCACCAGTGGTTTCGACAACTTCAATGAACATAAGAAAATCTTCCTTTATTTCGATTTCATCCACATCGAAATAGCGAATACTAATTGATAACTGTTCACAAACGGAAACATCTGTGGTCTCATCAGCCATAATGGTAAAATATTTGGATTTTTTAATTTTGGTCACTATTTTATTGCTGATCAACTCGCCACAGCATTCAATTAAGTCATTTTGTGCTGACTTACTTATATACGAAGCATTTTTAGCGCTTTGTCTTATATGTTCCTTAAGTATTTCATCCCCAGCATCGATTCGAAATTTGAGCAAAGCCTTAAAGTTTCCTTCCCCATGTTTAGAAGAGCTTTGCAAGTCTAATTCGCCGTCATCTCTGTGACCTCTCAAAGGTATGTTTTGCCTACCACAAAATATCACTGTCTTTATAATGGGAATCAGTTTTTTACGATGTTTTTCGATTATTTCCCTTTCCTGGGATCTCATTTGGTCAACTATATCTAACGATTTTCCCTCCATCACCATCGTCGTTCGTTTCGCGTTCTCATGGTGTGCGATCGTCTCAATTGCCTTTTTATATTTTACTAGTGGTTCCGACACCAGTCTTCCCAGCTTCACATCATTTGTACCCGCTTCATGGTCCCTTAACCAGCTTTTTTGAAAAGACCGGTTCTTTTTTCCCTCTCTCTTCAGTGGAAACTTAAATTCTGCAGTAGGTTGCCAGGTATACTTCAACCACTGGTACCGTTCCTCATCAGAAAGCCCGCCTTGCCTGCCGAGTAGAGAACCTAAAATCATAAATGGATTAGACAATGCAGCAAAATTGTACGTAATTTATAAAAAGGAGAGAAAGGTAAATCTTTGTATATAGTACAATGGTGCGTTTCAACCTAAAATAACATGTGATAACGGTAATCTGTGCCGATTTTTAGTTAAAGTTTTATCTAACGGCTTATACTAAGTTCGCAAAAAAGTCCATTAAGGCTTTTAATATCGTGTTCATTAGACTCGGCCAAACAAAAAAAAATAATTTATGTGTGGTTGCTGAGTGACCTTGCTCAATCCCGACTCTTGCGTCCTCTTTCGTACACTCTGGGCAACGTTGGCTTCCTAGGCTCGCGGCAGAAAGAGAGGGAGCCCCGGGCGGGCCACTCTGACGTATTTGGTTTAAGGGCTCACCGAGGTCTTTTTCGCAGCGTCTGTACACCAGGAGGTGCGGTTGCAAGCGGGCGTCTGTCTTGGATCAAGCGGCTCGCTATATAAATGTGTAAATTTACTTCAAAACCCCGAAAAAGGGTTGTGAGCTGGGTTTGGGACCAGCCACGTAAAAACCAACACCAATGAAACCAAAACCCCTTTCCGGGGAAGGACCCGACTGGTTGATGTCCTCACGAACGCAAAGGCTGACATCACCGCCCTGCAGGAAATACGATGGACGGGACAAGGAAAGACGACCATCGAACCTTGTGACGTATACTACAGTGGCCAGACACACAGCAAATCGCGTGGTGTAAGACTACTAGCGTTCACTCCTGTGGACGAGCATCACGCTGCGATCCGCATCAAGGCGGGGTTTTTCAACAAACATTTATCTGCGCCTATGCGCGGACCCTAGCTCCACCTAATCATGTATAGCTCAGGAATAAATTGAGCAATTCCAAAACCATTAATAACTTTTGTAATAATCCATCGATTTTCTTGGATGAAAGCTCATTTGTTTTGTAATAAAACAGAGCTTACAGAGAAAAAAAAATATCTGGAACAAAATTAAAAGTTTTCGATATCCTTTCCTGCAAAATACACATTTTTTACATTTTTCAAAAAAAGGTAAAAATCCGTGTTGATTGCTCATTATCTTCGAGCCACAGGGCCTATCGAAAAGTTTTGTATGCATGGCTTACAGAAAATTTTATTAGCTTTTAAAATTTTCAAACCGTTAAAACCCATAAAACTCGTGGTTAACCAAAAAGGGGCGTGGTACCTCCCATACAATCCAACTTTTAACTAAACAAAATTTCTAAACCCACAAGGATTACACTACTCACCTATGTATATCCCGTTCCTGTAGTGCGTTGCTCGTTGAGGCTGTTGCCACTGATGTACTCGCCGGCTCCGCGAAATGTAATTGGACACCGCTCACTTTATCAGGAAGTACATCATTACACCTTTGCTTCTTCGGATGGAAGAACGCGCTTAAGTTTTGTTGTCTTTTTCAGGCACTCATTTTTTTAACAAAATCACTTAAACACGATAGCACTAACAATAATCACTTTTCACAACTTTTCATGGACTATTTGACCAATCGAATAATTAATCACTTTTGTTAACTTGTAGCGCAATAAAATAAGAAAATAAAGCACTCCTGCGGCACAAAGGTAGTAGGCGTTGCGGTACAAATTCATATGAATTTGTATGCATCGCACTATGGGAATTCTTAATAAAACTTGTCTCAAAAATAAATTTTTCGCAAATCAAAAGAGTATATTTATGTAAAGCATTATGCATGGTGCCAAAAAATTGTCGTTTGGAATTTTTTTCTCAGTAGAGTGTTATAGCTATTGCTATAAATATTTGCTCAAACGATTTCGCGATGATCAACCCCTCGGAAATAGGCGTGGCAGTAATGGGAGATATGTAACTAAAATTAAGGTTAATAAATGAGTCGAAATACCTATATATGTATGAAAGGTTGGGAGTAAAAGTAAAAAATATGTTTAATGCAAGTGAAGCAAACCTTATAAAATGTTTGATACAATCACATAAATAAAGATTGTACAGTAAAAGTCAGGCTAATCGTTTTTTCATTAAAAGTAAGTATTGCGGAAAAGACTAGAAACTATATGTTCAACAGCATATGTATATTCAATTTTATTTAAATTATTAAAATTGGTTTATAAAGCTTCAAAAAATTATAGTTTTTTCTTCTAGCAAAATTTTCCAACAATGAATTTTAAATCCAAGGTTTTTTAGGTTTACAAAAAAATATCATATTGGAAAACTAGATAATTAAAATTAAAAAGTATACACAGCAAGTGTCTGTAACATCCTCCCCCCCGTTAAAATTCCTCGGATTTTAACCAGTCACATCTAATTTGGATAATTTTGCTACAGGCCGATTTAAGACTCCGTCTTTTGTTTGCACGTTTGCACTTCTTACATTTCCATCTGCTGCTATAGTTACAGATTGAATAATCCCTTTTGGCCATGTATTTCGAGGTAATTTTGGATCTACAATAACGACGATATCGCCAGTCTTGATTGGGTCAACCTTTTGAAACCAGTTCGTTCGTCGAGTTAAAGTTGGTAAATATTCTTGAACCCAACGTTTCCAAAAAATATCAGCAAAGTATTGTACCTTCTTCCAATTCTTTCTTAAATTGCAGTCAGCTTCAGAAAATTTGCCCAAGGGCTTACTGCCATTAGAAGATCCAAGTAAGAAATGATTCGGAGTTAAAGCTTCATCATCTGTTGTTTCCAAATCAACGTATGTCAGGGGTCTAGAGTTAACAATACGTTCGCATTCTAAGAGTGCTGAATATAGAGTATCGTCCTTGAAATTATGTAGTGGTACGATCTGATAAAGAACTTTCTTAACAGATTGTATTAACCGCTCCAACTACCGCCCATATGAGGTGCTGAGGGTGGATTAAAATGCCAAGTTGTAGATGATGTGGTGAACTTTACAGCAAACGCTTTAAAATCCAATTCTTGTACTGCTTTTCTTAATTCAGTTTCCTCGCCATGAAAATTTGTTCCATTGTCGCAATAAATCTCGATTGGTATTCCTCTTCTAGCAATAAAATTCTGTACCACCATTACGCAGGTGCTTGTAGTCAAATCCCCTGCAATCTCGATGTGAATTGCACGCACAGTGAGGCACGTAAACAAGACACCCCATCGTTTTTCGTTATGTCGAGCTACTTTGACTTGCATGGGTCCAAAATAATCTATACCCACATAAGAGAATGGCTGTGTATATGCTGACAGACGGGCTCGTGGTAATATTGCCATTTCTGGAACTGCTGGCTTCGCAGCTTTGTTCTTGAAATATTGACAAAGCCTTCGTACCTTTTTGAGTTCTACTCGTAATCGCGGTATGTAGAATTTTTGTCGAATTTCGTTTAAGCAGGTGTCGTGGTGCATATGGTGCAGTTCTTCATGATAATGCCGAATTATTAGAGTGGTTTTGAATATTGCGCTTTTGCTTCAGAGTAGCAATATCGTCCTTAAATGTATCAAACTGAATTACTCGGTACAGATAATTTTCTGCCTTTTCTAATATTAATTTTTTGTTCGGCATGTCATAATTTGTTTTCATTTTCATAGCTACCTTCTTCTTCAGTTTCAGACCAAACTTGAAAACAGTTGCCGTAACTCGTGTCAGGTGCTTCCAGTTGGAAAACTTTTTTAGGTCCAGGCAGTTTTCGTCCAAATTATTGTTCACGTGTACAAAAGCTATATGCGGTCTTAGTTCCTCCTTGGTTTCTACGCTGTTTGTAATTCGTTCAGGCCATGAAGATTCAGATTGCCTCAAGAATTCTGGACCTACAAACCAGCGGCTATTTAGATCAAATGTAAAAGTCTTCTTCCATTTTGTGGCATCATCGGCTACATTAAGCTTGGTAGGTACGTATCGCCATTCTGACAAGTTACTTCCCTCAAGAATTTCACCTACTCGATGCATCACAAATGGTTTAAAATTTCGAGGATTCGATCTTAACCACGAAAGGACGGTATTAGAGTCTGACCAAAAAGTTCTGGTACTTACATGTAGACTATGCTGCTTACAAATCATTTCAGCAATACGAACCCCTAGCACTGCACCCATCAGTTCAAGACGAGGTATAGATAATGGCTGCTTAGGAGCGACTTTTGATTTTGCGAACACAAGACATACGTGTACCCCAGATGTTGTTAATAAACGAAAATATGCTACAGCTGCGTATGCCAATTCACTTGCATCCACAAATACATTCAATTGAACTTCTGAGTCGAATTTTGTCGAATACCATCGTGTGATTTTAACCTTTTCAATTTTGGGTAGGAGCTTCAGCCATATGAGCCACTTCTTGAACACCTCTTCGTTAACAACATTTGTCCAACCTCCTGTCGTTCTCCAAACTTCTTGCAAAATAATCTTAAGATAAATAATATAATGTGACAGAAAACCAAGGGGATCAAATAAAGACATTAGAGTACGTAACACATCTGTTTTTGTTGGTTTCTTAATTCCGCTGAGTATATCCTTATCCACTCTATACAGTTTCAAGGAATAAGTAAATACATCCTTCTCAGTTGACCACCACATTCCCAATACCTTCTCGTTTCCCATTTCTGCAGATGGATCTTTAATTGGCACAGACATTTCTTCTTCCAACTCTCCAAGACTTCTCAAAACAGCTTTAGAATTTGACTTCCAATTTCGTATGAAAAAACCGCCTTCTCGATGGATAAAACTGACTTCTTTTGCCAAACGAATCGCATCTTCTTCTGTATCTGCGCCATCTAGTAAATCGTCTACGTAGTGGTGATGTATAATAGAATCTGCTGCTCTCGGAAACCCACGCTCAAACTCTGATGCATCTTTGTTCTTAACAAATTGTGCTGATGTTGGTGAACAGGCTGCTCCAAATGTCATAACTTCCATTACGTACACGTCAGGCGTTCTTTGAACTTCGTTGTTTCTCCAAATGAAACGTTGTGCATTTTGGTCGGATTTGCGAACTCTTACCTGGTGAAACATTTCTTTTATGTCACCACATATGGCAAATTTTCCAACTCCAAATAACACACTTAATAGCGGAGTCAACAAGTCTGGACCCGTAAGCAACATAGAATTCAGAGAAGTTCCTCGGGCTTTTGCAGCTGCATCCCCGACAAGTCGAACCTTCCCAGGCTTATTCGGGTTGACCACAGTAAAAATGGGAAGATACCAAATAATACCTCTATCTTCGAAAATTTCTTCTGAAGAAAGTTTTCTTGCATATCCCTTTTCAACTAATGAAAGAATTTGCTGATTTATTATGGGTATATGATCTCGATTAGACTTCTTTTTAAGACAGGCTAGGCGTCTCAAAGCAGTGGGATAACTATTTGGTACTGTTGAAATATCATCTCTCCATAGCAACCCGGTTTCAAAACGTTGCCCTATTCTCTTCGTAGTTGATTGAAGAATTTGGTTTGCACGCTCTTCCTCTGGTGATTTCAGTGCGAATTTTTTGCCAACGTTTTCGAGTGAGAGGTAACTGGATACTATTTCATGCAACCTTTTCATCTCGGATTCACATTCGCATACATTGATGTTATGGAAAGTAACAGTGCTACTTGTGGTATCACCTCCACCATGTATACCCATCCCAGTCGAGTCTTTGAGGCAAACGGTTCATATAAATTACCCTCCTTCGTCTTCATCGTCATAAATATCCGTTATTGAGGCCAATGAGGATTTGTGGTACGGCGTTTTCGTAAAACTCCAAAGGGATATTTTTCAAATGAAAATAGCTTGACAAGTCTTCCTTTGTAACATTTTGTACAGGTAGCGCTAATTTTTCTACAGTACGGACGTTCAAAATATCATGCCTTTTGGCATTCGGATTGCGCTGAGATATTTGCAAATTTACTTCCATAGAACCCTCTTCATTTCGTGTAGTATCCGATGTCCATTTCAGACATAAATTTTTTAGTTCGCCTTTAAGTCCTAATTTGTCGCAAACAGCTTTCTCCAGAAGAGTAACGTTAGACCCGTCATCTAAAAAAGCGAAAGTATCAACCTTTTGGTTGATGTTATGCAGTGTAACAGGAACTATTTTAAAATATGTATTATTTCTACTTATCTCATTAGAATGTGCTGTGACTGCCTGAGATTTGGGTACAAAATTATGCAATAGCTTGTGGTGTCTTGCTTCGCAACCATTAATACTGCATTTCAGTTCGGAACAACGAAAGTTTCCATGTTTTTGCAAACAGATTCTGCAAAGCTTTTTCTGCTTCACTTTGTCCCACCTTTCTGAAAGCTTCAATGTGTTGAACTTCTTACATTCGCTAACTAAATGGCTCCCATTGCAAATAGCACAGTCAGGATTCGGATTTTTCGTTTCGTGAGTATGCACACTAACGCTCGTTTTTGGAACGCCTATATTTGGACTAACCTTAACGACAGCTTCCGAAACGTCTAGTAGCCATTTCGAAAATAAACAAATATTAGTTTCACCGTTTATACTGTACATTGCCCAATTTAGTTTAATTTGAGGAGGCAGCTTGTCAATCAGTTCTTGAAGTAGTAACAGATTTTTGATGTGGGACTCCAATCCAGATGCTTCGATCGTTGAACAAAGATTTCGCACAGAAATCGCGTAGGTTACAAGCGTATCCAGCTTGTCAGCTTTAGGTGGGGATTCGGCACGAATTTTCCCCAATATATTATAAATGATTATCGCCGTACAGCCAAACATCATCTTCAAAGTTCGTATCACCTCTGTGACATTTTTTGGGAGCAAAAGATGCGAGCTCACTGCTTCGAGCGCCTTTCCTTTCAGACATTTTTGCGATCTCAGAAGATTTTCAGAATCGCTAAAGTTGCACAATTAATTGCTCTCATTATACGAGCTGTAAAAAAGCGGCCATTCCTCCGGTTTTCCTGTGAATATTGACAGCTCTTTTGAAAAACTTTTTCGCATTTGTAGTTGATAACTTGTAAATGGTTGCACCTGCTCTGTAACTTCGGTCTGGGGACACATTTTCGCAACCCATTCCCTGGTCCTTGATGCGGTTTTTTCATGACTGAGACTGCTCCCTTCTTCCGATACTTCGACTTCCTCTAGCAGTTGCAGTTTTCTTTCTTGATATCGTTTTTCGCGTTCAGCTCGCTCAACCTCCAAACGTTGCAGCTCTATACTTATTTGCTGACGATTTGAGCCTGATATTGACCTTCGTGTCACCGTTTTTTTGCTCGATCCTCTCCGTACTGACTTTATTTCACTGCTTTCTCTGCACTTAATGCACTTCCAAGGAATATTTTTGACTTCAGATGTCACTCCGGCGCAGTTGTAGTGATTCCAGGCATCACATACGTCGCATTGGACCATTTCCTCGGTATCGCCTTGCTTGCAAAGGGTGCAGCTCTGACCATCAGCTTTCGGAGGTGTACGGAACATTTCTAAATTCGCTTTATTTCGCGGGTAATTTATAATTTTTTGAAGAATATTGCGGAAAAGACTAGAAACTATATGTTCAACAGTATATTCAATTTTATTTAAATTATTAAAATTGGTTTATAAAGCTTCAAAAAATTATAGTTTTTTCTTCTAGCAAAATTTTCCAACAATGAATTTTATCCCAGGTTTTTTTAGGTTTACAAAAAAATATCATATTGGAAAACTAGATAATTAAAATTAATAAGTATACACAGCAAGTGTCTGTAACAGTAAGAGATATGTTTTATTTTTCCAACCATATTTCCGACTTTAAATGAAAAAAGCAATTTGTCTGACTTTTACTGTAGATACAATATTTTTTTACACTTTTACTTTAAATATACGTTTTTCATTTAACTACCCCAGCCTTTCATATGTATATGTCTACATATGAGGAACCTTATAAAGTAGTATTATTCATAGTAAACTACAGAAATCCAAAAAAAAAAAATTTATTTTGCAAAAAACTTATTTGTAACATTTGCAAGCTTGAGACCCAGTGAACAATAATAATTGGTTTTAATTATTATATTCGATTTTTGTGGAAAAATTGATATTTGGAGAAAAAATTACAAAGTTAATCACAGCGATGGATAGGATTACATGTTTCAAAGTGTCCCCACTTGTCATCAGATCCCTTTTCGGACACGGATATGAACCCGTGTCTGCACCAACGCCGCTGTTAGAAATCTAACAACTCAGCTATGATGCCCTGTGACGTCACGATGCATTCATCCCCACTTCAATTTTTCCTTTGGTTTTGTTGTTTTTTTAGTCTTGCCAACAGTATACACTAGAGTGGGTTGATTTGCAGGGGAGGGAAAAAAGTGAAAAATCGCCATAGCGGAAACTATTCTAGGGGTCATTTTAAGCAACTTTGCTGAAGAAACTTTTGGTCTAAAACCGACTTTGACCCACCGGAAATCGCGTTGAAGTTTCATAGTTAGGTAATGAAAATTTTTGTATGCGACCTATCACACTGCGTGACAGCGAGCATTAACTTTTTACGGGACATTCCTTAAGTTGTAGTTCTAGTCAAGCACACAAAAACTACACAGCGAGAATTTAAAAAAAATGGTCACCATCTGGAAATAGGGGGCAAAAACCCCTTTAATTGTTTCAAGGATATATCTGAAACTTTAACAGGTCGATGTATGTACATTGCAGATATTCCAAAAAAATTGATACGGTCAATCATTATTAAGCCAATAGAATTTAGAATTTTTGTCAGTCTGTCTGTCTGTCTAAATGTTTGTAATCGCATCACTCCAAAACTGCTGAATGTAATTAAATGAATCTTTCGTCATTTATTAGTAGACGTTCAAATTAAAATTTAAGGTATCCCTTATTTCAATAACTCGACCAGTTTCCGAGTCATCGACCAATAAGTGGGCCAGGAGTGAACAAAAATGTGTAAGTGCAATATGGGTGTGAAACGAAAGGTGCTTACGAGTGATTTCATAATCAATGTGATAAATTTCAATATCTCAGCTTGTTTCGGAGATATCCCCAAAAATGTGATGTGATGTATTTTGCCAAGTATAAATGGAATGATATGTTACCAAAGACTTTCTTTATTTATAGGATTCTAGGGTACCACACGATTCACATATTCCGAAATATGTGAGACGGAAAAACGGGTCTAATTTAGCACTTCATTTTATATTAGTAAATCATATAAATTACTAGATAGCCGGATAAGCAGGCTTACGTAAATACATCATAAAAGTTCTTAGTTGTTTTGAGATCGATTTGGGAAGGCCATTGCGTTGGTTTATATGCCTTTTGCATTTCAATGAACTACCTTTTATTGAAAAGGTGCCTCCTCGATAACTCAAAAACTAGCGGACCAAGAACAGCCAGCGGTGCCATAGCTAAGCACATTGCATGTTGTGAAAAAATGGTATGCAATTTAAAATTTTTTTTTTTTTTCAGAAACCAACTCGAAATCAAAGGTTCAGTTACCCTGAACTTCCTTTTTGGGTAGGTATTATTCTAGAGCTATTCTGATGTATGAACAAATTGTTTAATATACATATATAGTAATAGCTTTTCAAAATTGCAATTTTTCTCAAAAGGACCCATAGTCTTTAGTTGTTTTTATAGATAAATAATCCTGGGGTACCCTAGAATCCTATAAATAAAGAAAGTCTTTGGTAACATATCATTCCATTTATACTTGGCAAAATACATCACATCACATGTTTGGGGATATCTCCGAAACAATCTGAGATATTGAAATTTATCACATTGATTATGAAATCACTCGTAAGCACCTTTCGTTTCATACCCATATTGTACTTACACATTTTTGTTCACCCCTGGCCCACTTATTGGTCGATAACTCGGAAACTGGTCGAGTTATTGAAATAAGGGATACCTTAAATTTTAAATTGAACGTCTACTAATAAATGACGAAAGATTCATTTAATTACATTCAGCAGTTTTGGAGTGATGCGATTACAAACATTTAGACAGACAGACAGACTGACAAAAATTCTAAAAACGGTTGATTTGGATTCTATTGGCTTAATAATGATTGACCGTATCAATTTTTTTGGAATATCTGCAATGTACATACATCGACCTGTTATAGTTTCAGATATATCCTTGAAACAATTAAAAAGGGGTTTTTGCCCCCTATTTCCAGATGGTGACCATTTTTTTGAAATTCTCGCTGTGTAGTTTTTGTGTGCTTGACAAGAACTACAACTTAAGGTATGTCCCGTAAAAAGTTAATGCTCGCTGTCACGCAGTGTGATAGGTCGCATACAAAAATTTTCATTACCTAACTATGAAACTTCAACGCGATTTCCGGTGGGTCAAAGTCGGTTTTAGACCAAAAGTTTCTTCAGCAGAGTTGCTTATAATTACCCGTAGAATAGTTTCCGCTATGGCGATTTTTCACTTTTTAAATCAACCCACTCTAGTATACACACATTGCTTAGACTATCAGTCCATATGTATCAATGCGTGTGTTGGGCTTGTTTGTTTGTACATTGTTATTGTACTTAACCCGTGCTCTGGTTTTAGTGTATTTTGTTTTTGGTTTTTACGGTCTTTCTATTTACTTATTTGTAACATTTGCAAGCTTGAGACCCAGTGAACAATAATAATTGGTTTTAATTATTATATTCGATTTTTGTGGAAAAATTGATATTTGGAGAAAAAATTACAAAGTTAATCACAGCGATGGATAGGATTACATGTTTCAAAGTGTCCCCACTTATCATCAGATCCCTTTTCGGACACGGATATGAACCCGTGTCTGCACCAACGACGCTGTTAGAAATCTAACAACTCAGCTATGATGCCCTGTGACGTCACGATGCATTCATCCCCACTTCAAATTAAACGCGAAAGCTAAATAGCAAAGATAGAGTAACTAAACTTTGTGTGGATACTATATGGGTTGATATGTGCACAAAACTACAAACAAAATTGTTTAACCCTCTCTGGGGGGGTCTGCACGACCCGTGACATATATGTAACGCTCGCGGATCTGTGTTATGTAATACAGTGTTTGATACTAACATGTAAAAAAACACTTTCATTGCATTTAATTCATCATTTTTGTTAATTTTATTATAAAGTTTACAAAAAGAAAACGAAACAAGTACAAAAGTATGAAAATTCAAGAATTTTTGGTTGCAAAGAAAACTCAAACTGGTCTAAAATGAAAGTTATAGAAACAATCCACACACAAACCTACGTCACACTTTACACATTTGGTGTTTATTGATCTCTGGCAGTTCGATCCAGCACAGCGTCTCCTGGTGGGATTTCTAACAATAAAATGACCAATTAGGTCATATCTAGCATCAAGCTCAATTTGTGATTCCGGACGTCGAAATCCCCATGGTCCTCGGACTTGTCCAAAACTACGACAAAAGTGATTTGCAATGCTTCTTCTAAACTGTAGCTGGGTTAGCCCGTATCCACCTTTTCTATGTAAGAGCCAAGCATTTTGAATGGAGACATCAACCAACCATGTAAAAATAGAAAACCACCACTTTTTTCCTCTGGCTCCAATCCTGTAAGCGTTAACGTTTTGGTCCATACGGTCTGTTCCGCCCATATTCTTATTATACATTACGATAGCATGGGGGATTTGAACCTGAATTCGAGCATGTTCTGCCCTAGAGTATCTTAAAGCTGTCCCGACCGGTTCCTTCCCAAATAAAGTTGATGCGACGGAAACTACTGCATTGTCTGCCCATTTCGTGACTGTAATATCGCATTCTGAAATCCGAGAACTTGCAATATAACCACGTTCCTTTTTTTCAACTTATCCTTTAGGGGCAAAGGACAAGAGATTGGTATAGAATTTTGCCGAATGGTTCCAGTTCCCTCATATCCCAGTTTTTTTAATCCAACCAAAACAGGTATGGAAGTGAAGAGATTATCGAAAAAGAATTGAAATGGAAGTGGCTTCCATGTTTCATCGAATTCATCAATCATTGAAAACAAAGGAGCAGCGTTCTTTCCATAGCTTCCAGCGTACTCTTCGTTCGTCCTAGGGTTTTTTCCCTGATACATCTCGAAGTTAAGAAGATAGCCAGAAGGGGTATTTAGACACCACATTTTATAACCAAATCTCAACGGTTTACCTCTAATAAATTGTTTGCAACCGTGCCTGCCGTAGTATTCCACCATTGATTCATCGTAGGACAAATTCCGTTCAGGATGAACATTTTTATTAAACTTCACTTTCAAAGCATCAGTTAGGGGTCTCAATTTCCAGATTTTATCTGACAAATCTGTCTTTCCGGGGTCAATAAAGTGTAGATTCCTAAAAATAATTCGAAAACGATCACGTCTCATCGAGTCAATAATCACGAGATTTTGAATATCTTTATCAATGCTCCAATATGCTTCTTTATTTGGAGAATATGTATATCCACTTATTATCAGAATTCCTATAAAGACTTTCATTTCTCCAACTGTAATATTTGGGTTTCCATTATTATTTATAAGCGAATATCTGTTTGACTCGTCACACAGCATCAAAAAACTTCTGGAATTGCTCATATGGTTCTAGGTTGGTGCAATCACTGTAATTACCCTCAGGGAAAATTGGAGATCTAGCTTCGATATTATCATCCACCCACGTAAAGGATGGTTTGGCTCTCTTTGGCTTACTATGTGACTGACCTGCAGTTATCTTACGACGACGAGAATTGGTTTGTTCCCTAGGCCTTTGAGCCGAAAGCGATGTGCTCGGCTTTTCGGATTCTTGCACAGAAGCAAATGATTCCTCCAAAAGATTTACTTCTAACTCCGATATAGAATGAGTCAGGCAGTCTAAAATTTCAGCGTCCATATCAAAGCCGGGGTTATCTTCAACGTCGGTATTTTTTCTTGATACAATTTCGCAATCCTCGACAAGCTGTGTATGTGGCAAGTTTTCCAAAGTACCGCCGTCTTCATCTCCGGAATCATCACCTGAAAGAGCACCCGCATCGGGAGCCTCTATATATATAGCTTCAACTTCTTCGTCGTCATTATTTGTCAATTCGTCCAAAACGGCGCAAACTTCTTCCACAGTTAGTTTTGCCCTAATAATGAAAAATATGCACATAAATATGTATATTATATATAATTTACACATGATAAGGTGAACCCGCGAACGTTACATATATGTCACAGCTACACAAGACGAAAAAAAAAACCTACAAATAAAGTTATTTTCAAAATTTTTTTTTTATAAACACAAAGTTTGAAACACTATCGAAATATACAAAACACACTTTTCACATAAATGGCTGGCACTTTATAAAAAATCGTACTTACCGGCAACGTGTTCCCATTTCGACAGTTTTTTTAGGTGTGTGAAATTGGCTTCGTGTTCAACGCGCTACTAATATTGCAAAATATAGTACACACGTATCCCTTGATTTGTTCACTTCGGTTCTAATTTATAATTTGGAACATTTAAAATTGCATTTCTAAAAAGTCGTAGATTTATGTGAAAGATCGGAGCGTTACATATATGTAACACTAGCGTTTAATGAGTTAAACCCCTTTAGAAATATTCACCTTGAAAAATAGAGATTGTATGGGAGGTACCACGCCCCCTTTTTCGATAACCCCCAGTTTTATGGGTGATAATGGCGTTGTTATCCTATAGCTCGATACCAATTTTCATGTTCCTACCTTTAACACTTTTACAGATATTCACCATGAAAAATTAAGTTTGTATGGGAGATAGAGATATAGATATAGATATATAGATAAGGCAAACAGCTTGTTGTTGTTGTTGTTAGCAGTGCTTCGCCCTGCCCAAAGGGCCAGAACACTCCTAGTTGTCATCGGGCTCTTCTAACGGGAGTCCAAGGTAACGCGCTGTTTCAACAGGGTTGGACCAAAGTGATAAGGGAGTTAGAAGAGTATGTTCCGAAGAACACGTGAAGAGATGTTGCGTATGGTAGGGTTCAGTCTGGACAAATAGGAGTTCAGCCTATTGCAATATCCAGACCGAAGTTGAGCCAGCATGACTATAGTCTCCCTCGGAAGGACACGTTCTTCCTCAGCAAGAACGGGTGGTTGGGCACCAATAACGGGGTTCACAGGCCGGGATCTGAGGGATCTGTCCACCGACTCAGTGTGGAGGTCCTTTAGGGCCCGCCTATGGTCCCGCAGATCAAACGGCAACGAGATGTGATGCCGGATCTCATCATAATGCTTCCGGAGATGCTTCCTTATGTCTCTAGGGGGCGGAGTTTCATCCAGTAGCTGTCGATTTGGATGACTGGGACGGTGGCAGTTCCGCATGCTCGCGAACGTTGAGCATTTGAGCCTCCTGGTGGAG
Source organism: Sphenella marginata (assembly GCA_951509765.1). Classification (NCBI taxonomy): domain Eukaryota; kingdom Metazoa; phylum Arthropoda; class Insecta; order Diptera; family Tephritidae; genus Sphenella; species Sphenella marginata. The sequence continues at coordinate 16,960,727 of OX608078.1, forward strand.
ATGAGACTCAGGAGACATAAGCAAACAACCCGTCGCAGTTCTGATGGCGGTGTTTTGGCAGACCTGCAATTTCCTCCAGTTGGTGTCGTGAAGGTTAGGCGACCATATGGGCGCAGCATAATCAATAACCGGTCGGCCAATGGCCTTATAGGTGACCAGCAACGTTTCTTTGTCTTTGCCCCAAGTACTGCCGGCCAGTGACTTGAGGATCTTGTTGCGGCTTTGTACCTTTGAAGCTATTGCGGTCGCATGATTAGCGAAGGTGAGGCTATTGTCGAATGTAACCCCTAGAATGTTGGGGTGGTTGACAGTAGGTAGTGGAACACCATCTACGTGGACATTCAACTCCTGCCCCATCTGCGCAGTCCACGTGGTGAACAACGTCGCCGTAGATTTAGTCGGGGAAAGAGTCAGGTTCCGCTCTGTGAAGAAGCAGGAAAGGTCGCGCAGGTAGTCGTTCAGTCTAGTACAAAGTTCGTCTGTCGAAGGTCCTTTGCCCGTGGCCATCACAGTGCAGTCGTCAGCGTACGAAACGATGGAGACCCCCTCTGGTGTGGGAGGGAGGCTCGAGATGTAGAAGTTAAACAGAAGGGGTGAAAGAACACCACCCTGCGGAACCCCTTGTCTAATTCTTCTAGGTCTACATCGCTCGTTTCGAAACTGCACTGACGCCAGCCGACCGTTCAAGTAGTTGGCGGTCCACCTTTTTAGGCCGGCAGGAAGCGGTGTCTCCTCCAGGTCTTCAAGGAGTGTGGCGTGGTTGACTGTGTCGAAGGCTTTCGACAGGTCAAGTGCCACGAGAACCGTCCTGTGGTTTGGTTGGTGTTGGTTCAAACCGAAGTTAATCTGCGTCGTGATGGCGTTCAAAGCTGATGTTGTGCTATGGTTTTTACGGAAGCCATGTTGATGATTGGCCAGCTGCAGGTTTGCAGTATAATATGGGAGTAGAATAGCCTCTAACAACTTCACTACCGGCGAAAGGAGAGATATCGGACGATAAGAGTCTCCTTGGTTTGCCGGCTTCCCAGGTTTTAGTAGGGGGACCACAGTCGCATGTTTCCAGATATCTGGTATAACGAAGGTGGACAGTGAGAGGTTGAATAGAGCCGCCAAGTACTTGTGCCCCTCGTTGCCTAGGTGTTTCAGCATCTTCATGGCAATTCCGTCGGGTCCGAGTGATCTTGAAGGTTTGGCCTTCCTTATAGCTTCCTTGACCTCTGCAGCGGAGACGACAATGGGCGCGGCTGTGTGTTTGTGTTTGTGCGCGCGTCGGATGGCTTTTCTCTTAGCCCTATCCGCAGGAGAATGCAGTATAAATTGCCGGCAGAATGCGCTCGCGCACTTCCTGGGGTCCGACTTGACGTTATCGCCGAAAGCAATGGCGACCTTGTCATTGTATTTGGTCGGGTTGGATAGGGCCTTGACTGTCGACCATAATTTGCCGACCCCGCCGGAGAGGTTGCATGACTCTAGGTGTTCTTTCCACTTCTTTAATTTATGATCATTGGCAGTCCGACGGATTTCTGCGTTGAGATCCTTTATTCTTGGATCTGCGGGGTTCAAGAGTCTCACGTGGTCACGTTCTCTTGCCATTGCCGCTGCTTCCGCAGGGAAATTCGGCCGAATTTCCGGGATTCTGCCAGCAGGGATGAAGCGGCCAGAGGCTGAATCGATGACTTTGCGAAACTCTTTCTCACCTTTGCATACGTCCGTCGGTGTGGGTAGGTCAGCGAAGGAGTGCTCTGTAAAGTCCGTGAAGCGGTCCCAGTCCGCTTTACTAAAGTTGATGTACGTTCGTTTTTCTGTCGTTATGAAGTCGGACGGTCGTTCGATGTCTAGTAGGATGGGTAGGTGGTCAGATGCCAGTGTAAGCATAGGTTGCCAGTTAACGTAGTTGATAAGGCCCGCACTTGAAATGGAGATGTCTAGCGAACTGTGGCAGTTACCTGCCACCCTAGTGGGGGCATCTCCATTCAATGTACAGAATGACGAATTATCTATTTGCTCTGCGAGTGCGTGCCCTCTGCTATCTGCTGGCAAGTTGGAGTGCCAGAGATCGTGATGTGCGTTGAAATCACCTAAGATGAGGCAGTTATCGCCCCTTAGCAACGCACTAATATCAGGGCGATAATCACGGGGACAGCACGTAACAGGGGGAATGTATATATTTAACACTCGCAGGTCGACGTCGCCTGTCCGGACTGCTATGCCCTGGCATTCAAGGGTAGAGTCCCTGGGGTCAACGTCAGGGGCAAACAGATTATATTGTACAGTATGGTGTGTAATGAATGCGAGGCCGCCCCCATGACCGCTGGGACGGTCTTTCCTATGTACATTGTACCCATCACGAGTACGTAAGTCCGAGTTAGCATTCAGTTTGGTCTCCTGAATGGCGGCCAGTTTAATGTTGTTCGACTTCATAAAGTCTGTTATCTCCGCGATCTTACCAGCTAACCCGTTGCAGTTCAGCTGTAGGATTTTGAAGTGTGTCGGGAGGGAGGGTGGAGGCATGCTGGGGGTAAGGGACGGATGCGGTTGACTAGGTGGAGGTGGGCATAGTCCCAAGCTGTGACGCAGTCTAGGGTTCAGCGCGTCTTGGCCGATGTTGTGTGGCGTGGAGGGCGGCTGAGTACTGCAGCAAGGGGCAATAAATGCATCCGTCCAAAGGTTCCTGTTTGCGAGCCCAGAGCACATATGGATGTGGCACAGGCCAAGGCAGTTATTGCACTTAACCGATGCCGCAGGCGTATATAGTCTTTGCCGACAAACAGTGCACGTGGTGAAAGGTACGAGGAGGTTATGTTCCTGACCCACGTGCATGCTGGAAGTAGGGGGGGACGAGAGTGGGGACTGAGGTGAGGCGGGAGCAGCAAGGCTGCAGGTCGTGAAGACCGGGCCACTGTCGTGGCCATTTGATGATGGTAGGTGCGGTGTGTGTGCGCCGGAGCGACGAGAACCGCGGGACGCGCGTGTGCGCGAACAACATGGTGCCTAAAAAGTACTGAAAAAAGTACGGGTTCTGGGGATGGCAGGGTTAAGCCCTGAGCATCCAGATCTATGCAACCATCTCTTGCATTTACTGCATTGAACGGAATGTGAACGTTTAACATATCGTCGGCTTAGGTCGCAAAGGTGCTAAGTCCACCTTTTGGGTTTTTTCAGGTTTTGATGCAGAATGCTAGAAACAGTTAATATACACTACTTACATCATGAATTGCATAACAATTCTGTTTTTAAATGCGTTTTTTGTATTGATTAGAAAAGGTGCTAAGTCCACCAATGAAAGGAAAAGGTGCTAAGTCCAAGCGAATTTGAAAATTTAAAGTTAAAGTATATGTGGCATATTCATATTCGAAAAATAGTAGCTAATAAAGTTAGCGTGGGTTTTTTGACACAATTTCCAACGCCCTATATGTCATAAAAACCGACATAAACTTAAGTACCTACTTTATTTCGATTATGAATGCATATATTAAATGGGATCATCTACCTCAGCTGACCTCACCTCTCCTTTTTAACTGACACATAACTTTTTGACCTTGATTAGTAAAGACAAATGTTTGGGCTATCATATTCAGACTTCCAAGAACCTAAATCACATTTACTTGTCGACTTTCACAAAAGTCCATTTTCGTCAAAAGTTGTGCAATAAAATCTACTCCTGCTTTTCTGCTATGAATCGGCGATAGTAAAACGCTGTTGTGTGATCAAAAGAAATGTCTAGGCTTTTAGAATAATGTATTTTGATCCAAATATTGCTACTAATTGCAGAGTAACAGAGCTTCAAAAAATAGGTCATTTGAACTTTAAGCGTGGATTGTGGTAGAACTAGGCTTAATATAAGAAATCTAAGACCAGGTAAAAATTCTACGGAAGAACCCCTAAGAAACCTCATACTCAGAAAATTGCTTTGGTTCACTCGCAGGTGTTTTGATTTGGGAAAAGGTGCTAAGTCCAGTGAAAAAAATTAAAAGTAGCTGGCAAAAAGGTGCTAAGTCCCAAAAATGCATATAACTCGGCGAAAATTAAAAGTTTTTGTTTTTTTATGAGCGTCCACTTATTGTACTCTAAAATTGAGTAACATGACGTAAAAAACCGAAATCCCTAATTTAAATTTATGTTTTTATATTGTTTTTTGTCTCTCCTGTAAAATTTGAAAAATGGTACTTAGCACCGTTGCGACCTAAGCCGACGATATATTTTCTTCCAGCAGACGCAGCAGATCCAGTCTCTCGGTCCGGGGTTGGATTCGATACCAGCCCGTAGCAAGAGACATTGGAGCAACCCTGCTGCAAGGGATTGCTCCGAGGATGACAATTTAGGAGTGGGATTGGACAAATTGGACAGGGTTACACTGAAATAACAGCCCTTGGCCGGGTAAAACCCGGGTCATTCCGGTACGTAGAACCGGCTGCTGTGGGAATGAAGGCAAACAGCTCTATGAAAAAGCTTTTGTATAATAATTTTTTTCTTGAATTCAGATGAATCTAAAATTCACTCTAAGCGGACACAGTCATCAAACACTTTTGATATGATAGCTATATTATATGAGCATATTCTTGGGTCAGCCTTGGTCCACCTAATGGTCAATATCTTGGAAACGGGTTCGCAGATGAACCTGAAAACTGTTCCTTCCATGTTGTGCACACACTTTTTATAGTCACACCTGGTCCACATTTTGGTCGATATCTCGGAAACGGGGTCCCATATGGGACTTTGAACCACTTCCTGTTAAAACCCTCATCAACACCTTTCATTTGGTACCCATATTGAGCAAACACTTTTTAGAGTCACGCCTGGTCCACATTTTGGTCGATATCTCGGAAACGGGGTCCCATATGGGACTTTGAACCACTTTTTGTTAAAACCCTCATCAACACCTTTCATTTGGTACCCATATTGAGCAAACACTTTTTAGAGTCACGCCTGGTCCACATTTTGGTCGATATCTCGGAAACGGGGTCCCATATGGGACTTTGAACCACTTTTTGTTGACACCCTCATCAACACCTTTCATTTGGTACCCATATTGTGTAAACACTTTTTAGAGTCACGCCTGGTCCACATTTTGGTTGATATCTCGGAAACAGGGTCCCATATGGGTCTTTGAACCACTTTCTGTTAAAACCCTCATCAACAGCTTTTACTCGATACCCATATTGTGTAAACACCTTCTAGGGTCACCCCTGGTCCACATTTTGGTCGATATCTCGGAAAACGGGTCGTATAGGGTCTTGAAACTTCATATAAACCATAAATGGACCACTGCCTACGTAGTGTATAAGTTTGGTTGAAATCGCACAACGCGTTTATGAGTAGTTCGGCGACGTATGTATGTACATATACGGGGACTTATTTTTATATATATAGATACATACATACATATGTATGTAAGTAAGTAACTATTCTTTATATTGCCGTTAAATGAGGTGATATACTTTAATACTTCTATATTGCTAGTAAAGAACTGTGAAGCGTGTCAAACATTACAGTACAGACATACAATGAGAGAAGAAGACAAAATCTCGTTGGCGTCGTAAATTTTTTTAAATAAAAGGGGGTCGATGAAATATGTGGATATTTCAAAGATTGAATTTAGTTGATTTTTCTTATTATTACTTGCATTAATGTAATGTACAAAAGTACAATTTTTAAAAATTTAAACAATGCGTTTTCTAACCATATTATGGACGATCACGTAGCAATAGAAACCCTCTAAGCTCAAATAATAAATACATTACGCTTTATATTCAATATATTGGCCTTTTCATATTTAATTTACTCAACTTTGGTTTTATACGCTACTATAAAGTACAATTTGTGTAAAGAAGTCAGTGACCCCTGTCTACCCCTTCCATAAGTTTTTTTCGCGGCACTGCTTCAATGCACTAACACTAATAAAACTCGCGCATGCGCATAACTTGCATTAGAAGTGTCTCGTGTAATAACCCTGCAGTGAAACATCAAACTAGTCAGACAACATACTAGCATACAACTACAATTTTAGGGTTGAAATCATACTAGTCAGAAAATACTAGTATTCAACTTGTAGATGACTGGTATGTTCTGGTCGAAATCTGACAATTGAAATTTCGTAGGACATCAACATTGTAAAAATACCAGTTGCTTATATGAAAATATTACAGTTGGCTGACTAGTTGGGCTGAATGCACATACAAGTTGTAAAACAGTTTTCAACTAGTTGGTTTGATAGCAATATAGAAGTATTATATATATGACTTTAGCCTATGCGAGTTATTAACGGCAAGCAATAATTGCCTTGTATTTTTAATGAAAGAGTCAATTAATATTTTGAGCTAGTATTGTCGTGGATTTGGTGCTAAGCACATCGTTACAATAAAATCGTAAACGAAACCTTTACCTGTTCGGAATTTATAAACAAAAATTCAAATTTATCTATTGTAATTCGTTCAATCAAAAAGTGTTCTGCAAACATTGTAAAAAAAAGAGTGATAAAAGCCCAACAATCGTGTTGTACTGAAGTTTTAAAGAAAGTACCAGAAATCAAAAATACAGCTGTAATTTAGTGAACCAAAATTAAAACATTGTAATTTGAACTTACTTAAATATCTCGTGTATTAACCACAACAAATTGAGAATTAAATCTAAATTTCTTTGTTGGGCTAAACACATAAAGAGAATAATTCTAAATAAAATTTGTAAATCAACTCAGAAAAATTTGTGTTTATTAATCGTTTGATAAACGAACATTTGCATACTTTAAGTTAGCAAAAAAGCTTGCTAATCTCAAACACTACCCTTATTACGTTTTTTATTTCCAGAAAATTGAAGCCATTGAGAAGCTGACATACTCAAAAACTTTACGTGAGTGTAAAGTCTTCCTCCGTAGGGTTCACAGCTCTATCTGCAAAATTACGGGCGAAGAACTAGATGAGCTGCAAACTGAAATATCTGATATGTTGTGAATCCAAACTTTGGCTGCAGCTAAGGAGTTTGAAACGAAGCTGCTACGGCAGGAATACTTTGAAGCGATGGTGAGTAATAAACAGTCAAGATAAAATTAGATAATAATCTGCCCATCCCGTTATTGACTCTATCCTCACTATATCCGTACATCTCATATCCCTATAGTTGCCAAGCAATCCACATCTTTAATTTTATCCGAATTTTTCCATACCTTCTCTCATCCTATTGCTACCCCGTTATATTTATTTTCCCACCTCCTGATATTCCTACACGCATACTTATTTCTATTGGCCTATTTTTATTTTCTTGCCTTTTCTTCTTTTTCCCACAAACATCTTCCTTATAAAAGGACTAGCTGACCCGGAAGACGCCGATACAAACATTTAGCTACCTGCATCTCTCTTTATCCTAATAACATCAGCAGATTGCTTCCTTGGCTAATTTGCAGAAAAAACCCTAACTATAAATATAGAAAAAAAATTACAAAAAAAAACATGTACCTGACATGTGTGAACGTTTGGGCGCTCTACGTGCTTGCGACAGGGACCGTAACTGTTACGATTAAATTTTTAACAGTTTTTTGTATAAGTCCTATGTAACAGTTATTTCGAGCTGTTACACAGGACTGTTAAAAATAAAAATCAGAAATAACTGTTATCATTGACTTTTCCCAAAAAAGTTAAGTTTTAGGACCTTCTGGAAAATTCAGAGGAATTCGATTTTCATAAAATTGTAATATTTTTTTTACCAAACATTGGTTGCTTACCAACTTATTATGTGCAATTTTGCACGACTGATTTATACTAAGCAAATTGCAAGAATCAACAAGAAGTTGACTGGGAAATTAACTAATTTAAACACCTTTCAAGCCGCTAAAAACATTTCTCGATTTTTGGAAATCTTTTTCTAGCCGAGCTGCCCATTTCCTTTCATATAATTTTGTAAGCCTAGCTGTTTTTATAATTCTAATTCTGCTGAATGTTTCACAAATTCCTAAACTTTATTTTCAGTACTTCTGTTGTATTATTAAGAAAAGCTTTCATAAGAAATTATGGATATTATTAAAAAAACTGTACATATATCTTGAAAAAAAATTCCAAATTCCTTTGGTGGTCGAAGGGGCTGGAATTAAAAACCCTAAATTCAAAGCAACCATTTCACATTTATTTACCTTTATTCAGAAAACATAACAGTATTTCAGGGTCTAACACTCTTTTGAGTAGGTGGCCTCTGGCCGCGCATTATAATAACCTAAGGACAATAACGGCTAGCCTATCTGAATTATTTCTGCACAGAACATCTTGAGAAGGTGGCCCTAAAAAACCGAATTGCATTTTCATCTATCCTAGTCCCACTTTTCTGTGTGTTCCACTCCCTCCGTTTTAATGTCACTTTATTGGTGTTTATTTTCAGAAAGATTTACTTGTACGGTTGAAGGGTAAAGAAGGTACCCCTGACGATTTACTTCGAGTCATATATAGCGATGACTTTTTGTCGTTTTGCAACTGGGGCGGTAAAGGAGAAAAGGAAGCATCGTCTCGGTTTTCCATTGCTTCAGAAATCTTGTATGGTAAGTTGTTTATGCCTTAGCGTGCATTCTCCGTGTTTTTAACCTCCTCTCTTAATTTTTAATTTCCAGATGTGTTCAAGCTGGATGGACGTGCTGCTTACGAAGAAAACATTCGCAACTCGATCAGGCACAGCCACCACAGAGTCAAACAGCGAAATTATCGTCAGCGAATTTCCAAACGATCGCTAGTGAGCTAGTGAGAAATTTCGAAAATAACATGGGTGGTAATTAATGCATACTTAATTTATAGGGTGTATTACTAGATACATTTATGTATATAATAACACTGGTCGACGGCCAAAATTGGCCAGAGACGCCGTTATGAAATTCGTATGTAAAACCACCCCCTGATTTCGAAACCAGAAAGACGGCTCCCTTTAATTACGTAGGTATATCTCACGAACGGGTCAAGCATTTGCAAAAAGGTTTAAAGAATCAAAATCACAATGAAATTTCGTATAAATGCAGCATACATTGTTTTGTGCTCAACCAGAAAGTTTTCGCAGTATTAGCTTATCATTTCAGATTTTTGTTTTTGTTTATGAAAAAATATGAAAAAAATTACTCTTTGCCAGGGCAGTAGGGCTCTTGTTCAGAATCGATTATCTGGCTAATCGACTATTCGAATAGTCAAAAGCAACTTTTGTTTTGGTTGAAAATCGAATAACAAGTAATCGACTTCATCATACAGCGCAATCGGTTAGCTGTCATTAATCGATTACTGATAGTTTTTTTTAATAAAATTTTTTTGTATTTTTTTTTAGTATTTTTGTTAGTATTTGAATGGGTGAGAACGATTTGTTATTACCGTTGGAACCTTCGAGGTCCTTTAACCCCCTCTTCGGTCACGAAATAGAAAGTCGGTAATGAGAGGTGAGTTTCTGTGACCAAAAACTGTTGTGTTACACAAATTCCATTGATCGTGAAAAAATAACTAATCAAATATTCGATTCTGTCAAGTAGTCGAATGCAAACAGCTAATCGATTATGGACGAATAATCGATTATGGACGAAAAATCGATTAGTCGGAAAGAAACGATTAGTCGATTAGTGGTAATCGATTATTTTGGTAAACGACTTTTGCTAATCGATTAGCCGACTAATCGATTAGTCGATTTTCAAGAGCTCTACAGGGCAGCATTCCAACACCACAACTTTTTTTCCAGATATTTTTTCTTGAGTAGTTTCGGTTTTACTGCGCAAATTGTCGCTCTTACGGAGACATGGCTGAAGCATGATAATTTTAATTCAGAGGTTTTCTCCAATAAGTACGTTGTTTATCGACGTGACCGCATGTCAAGAGCAGGTGGCGTCCTTATTGCTGTCGATTCGAGCTTTGTATCCGAGCTTGTTTTATTGGACATCGACCCCGATATTGAGTTTTTAGCAGTAAGACTTGCTTTCCCTTCCTTTAGTATACTCGTTTGCTGTTCGTACATTCCACCTCGTTCGAATCTTTGCGTTTATATGAGCCACAGCTCAGCTATTCATAGTTTACAGTCACACTTGCGAGAGAAAGATATTTTTGTTGTTCTTGGGGCTTTAATTTACCATCGCTTAACTGGGTTACTAGTAGTAACCCAAACTGTATGGTACCAACAACCCAACACGATTTCCTCAATGCCATGCTTGTGTTATCTCTTATACAGGTAAACGATGTACTGAATAGTAAACAAAAGATGCTGGACTTAGTATTTGTGGATAGTTCGCAGGGCAATGTGCTCACTAGAATATCTCCATTGTCCCTTCCGGAAGATCCATTACACCCTTCGCTGGAGTTAGCTGTAGATACTAACCGACAAATCGTGCCCAGTAGACCTAAAGTGAACTCTCATTCTCGTGTTAGATGCTTTTACAAAGCGGATTTCGGTATGCTAAACGAATTGATTGCTGACCATGACTGGTCTGAACTTTATGCCTGTACAGATATCGAATCAGCAACTTCCTTATTTTACACTTCTCTTTATGGCTTCTTTGAAAGCTGTGTTCCATCTCGCTACGTCAAGGCTAAGTCGAGGAAGGCACCATGGTTCTCAAGTCAACTTGTTAGACTTAATAATATTAAATCTAGACTTTACAAGCGATTCAAGAGATCTGGCACATCTGCTGACTGCTCGAAGTATTTAGTTGCCCGTTCTAACTTTCATCGTCTGAATCAGTTATGTTATAAGGATTACTTAACTTGTTGCAAAATTCAATTTTTCAACAACCCTAAAAAATTTTATAGTTTTTTAACTCTAAACGCAAGGTCTCTGGATTTCCATCGTCGCTTACGTTTGGGTGTAAGAGTGCTGATACCGATGACAATATTGCAGAATTATTTTCTGAATTCTTTAAATCGACCTACTCCTCCAACAGTTCCCAAGTTAAGGAGTATCCATATTATTTGGCTAGTTCCAATAACGTCAGGAACCCTGTTATTGATATTGACATTGTTGTTCAGAGCCTTGAATCACTGCAGCCCATATTCTCCCCGGGTCCTGATGGGGTCCCTAGCTGTGTGCTTAGGTACTGTGCGCAGCACTTATCTCGGCCGATTTTAATGCTTTTCAATCTGTCTCTTGATTCCGCATCATTCCCATCTCGCTGGAAAGAATCTTTTATTATTCCCTTGCATAAAAAAGGTAGCAGATCAAATATTGAGAACTACAGAGGCATTGCTAAGCTTTCAGCTATTAATAAAACTTTTGAACAGATCATTACCAAACAGCTTCAGTATCAGTGTACGTCTTTATTATCCCCTTGTCAACATGGTTTTATTCCTCGTAGGTCAACCACTACCAACTTGATTGAGTTCACATCCTTAGTAATCGACGGGTTTTCGAGAAGAAATCAAACGGATGTGATCTACACTGACTTTAGCAAAGCTTTCGATTCCGTGAGTCATGAGCTTTTAATTCATAAACTGGATTTACTCGGTTTTCCGGTTCATATTTTAGAATGGCTTACAAGTTACCTTACAAACAGGACTCAAAGAGTTATGTTCAATCACTCAACTTCCAAATCCATTGACGTAACTTCAGGTGTGCCTCAGGGGAGCCATTTGGATATTATTAAAAAAACTGTACATATATCTTGAAAAAAAATTCCAAATTCCTTTGGTGGTCGAAGGGGCTGGAATTAAAAACCCTAAATTCAAAGCAACCATTTCACATTTATTTACCTTTATTCAGAAAACATAACAGTATTTCAGGGTCTAACACTCTTTTGAGTAGGTGGCCTCTGGCCGCGCATTATAATAACCTAAGGACAATAACGGCTAGCCTATCTGAATTATTTCTGCACAGAACATCTTGAGAAGGTGGCCCTAAAAAACCGAATTGCATTTTCATCTATCCTAGTCCCACTTTTCTGTGTGTTCCACTCCCTCCGTTTTAATGTCACTTTATTGGTGTTTATTTTCAGAAAGATTTACTTGTACGGTTGAAGGGTAAAGAAGGTACCCCTGACGATTTACTTCGAGTCATATATAGCGATGACTTTTTGTCGTTTTGCAACTGGGGCGGTAAAGGAGAAAAGGAAGCATCGTCTCGGTTTTCCATTGCTTCAGAAATCTTGTATGGTAAGTTGTTTATGCCTTAGCGTGCATTCTCCGTGTTTTTAACCTCCTCTCTTAATTTTTAATTTCCAGATGTGTTCAAGCTGGATGGACGTGCTGCTTACGAAGAAAACATTCGCAACTCGATCAGGCACAGCCACCACAGAGTCAAACAGCGAAATTATCGTCAGCGAATTTCCAAACGATCGCTAGTGAGCTAGTGAGAAATTTCGAAAATAACATGGGTGGTAATTAATGCATACTTAATTTATAGGGTGTATTACTAGATACATTTATGTATATAATAACACTGGTCGACGGCCAAAATTGGCCAGAGACGCCGTTATGAAATTCGTATGTAAAACCACCCCCTGATTTCGAAACCAGAAAGACGGCTCCCTTTAATTACGTAGGTATATCTCACGAACGGGTCAAGCATTTGCAAAAAGGTTTAAAGAATCAAAATCACAATGAAATTTCGTATAAATGCAGCATACATTGTTTTGTGCTCAACCAGAAAGTTTTCGCAGTATTAGCTTATCATTTCAGATTTTTGTTTTTGTTTATGAAAAAATATGAAAAAAATTACTCTTTGCCAGGGCAGTAGGGCTCTTGTTCAGAATCGATTATCTGGCTAATCGACTATTCGAATAGTCAAAAGCAACTTTTGTTTTGGTTGAAAATCGAATAACAAGTAATCGACTTCATCATACAGCGCAATCGGTTAGCTGTCATTAATCGATTACTGATAGTTTTTTTTAATAAAATTTTTTTGTATTTTTTTTTAGTATTTTTGTTAGTATTTGAATGGGTGAGAACGATTTGTTATTACCGTTGGAACCTTCGAGGTCCTTTAACCCCCTCTTCGGTCACGAAATAGAAAGTCGGTAATGAGAGGTGAGTTTCTGTGACCAAAAACTGTTGTGTTACACAAATTCCATTGATCGTGAAAAAATAACTAATCAAATATTCGATTCTGTCAAGTAGTCGAATGCAAACAGCTAATCGATTATGGACGAATAATCGATTATGGACGAAAAATCGATTAGTCGGAAAGAAACGATTAGTCGATTAGTGGTAATCGATTATTTTGGTAAACGACTTTTGCTAATCGATTAGCCGACTAATCGATTAGTCGATTTTCAAGAGCTCTACAGGGCAGCATTCCAACACCACAACTTTTTTTCCAGATATTTTTTCTTGAGTAGTTTCGGTTTTACTGCGCAAATTGTCGCTCTTACGGAGACATGGCTGAAGCATGATAATTTTAATTCAGAGGTTTTCTCCAATAAGTACGTTGTTTATCGACGTGACCGCATGTCAAGAGCAGGTGGCGTCCTTATTGCTGTCGATTCGAGCTTTGTATCCGAGCTTGTTTTATTGGACATCGACCCCGATATTGAGTTTTTAGCAGTAAGACTTGCTTTCCCTTCCTTTAGTATACTCGTTTGCTGTTCGTACATTCCACCTCGTTCGAATCTTTGCGTTTATATGAGCCACAGCTCAGCTATTCATAGTTTACAGTCACACTTGCGAGAGAAAGATATTTTTGTTGTTCTTGGGGCTTTAATTTACCATCGCTTAACTGGGTTACTAGTAGTAACCCAAACTGTATGGTACCAACAACCCAACACGATTTCCTCAATGCCATGCTTGTGTTATCTCTTATACAGGTAAACGATGTACTGAATAGTAAACAAAAGATGCTGGACTTAGTATTTGTGGATAGTTCGCAGGGCAATGTGCTCACTAGAATATCTCCATTGTCCCTTCCGGAAGATCCATTACACCCTTCGCTGGAGTTAGCTGTAGATACTAACCGACAAATCGTGCCCAGTAGACCTAAAGTGAACTCTCATTCTCGTGTTAGATGCTTTTACAAAGCGGATTTCGGTATGCTAAACGAATTGATTGCTGACCATGACTGGTCTGAACTTTATGCCTGTACAGATATCGAATCAGCAACTTCCTTATTTTACACTTCTCTTTATGGCTTCTTTGAAAGCTGTGTTCCATCTCGCTACGTCAAGGCTAAGTCGAGGAAGGCACCATGGTTCTCAAGTCAACTTGTTAGACTTAATAATATTAAATCTAGACTTTACAAGCGATTCAAGAGATCTGGCACATCTGCTGACTGCTCGAAGTATTTAGTTGCCCGTTCTAACTTTCATCGTCTGAATCAGTTATGTTATAAGGATTACTTAACTTGTTGCAAAATTCAATTTTTCAACAACCCTAAAAAATTTTATAGTTTTTTAACTCTAAACGCAAGGTCTCTGGATTTCCATCGTCGCTTACGTTTGGGTGTAAGAGTGCTGATACCGATGACAATATTGCAGAATTATTTTCTGAATTCTTTAAATCGACCTACTCCTCCAACAGTTCCCAAGTTAAGGAGTATCCATATTATTTGGCTAGTTCCAATAACGTCAGGAACCCTGTTATTGATATTGACATTGTTGTTCAGAGCCTTGAATCACTGCAGCCCATATTCTCCCCGGGTCCTGATGGGGTCCCTAGCTGTGTGCTTAGGTACTGTGCGCAGCACTTATCTCGGCCGATTTTAATGCTTTTCAATCTGTCTCTTGATTCCGCATCATTCCCATCTCGCTGGAAAGAATCTTTTATTATTCCCTTGCATAAAAAAGGTAGCAGATCAAATATTGAGAACTACAGAGGCATTGCTAAGCTTTCAGCTATTAATAAAACTTTTGAACAGATCATTACCAAACAGCTTCAGTATCAGTGTACGTCTTTATTATCCCCTTGTCAACATGGTTTTATTCCTCGTAGGTCAACCACTACCAACTTGATTGAGTTCACATCCTTAGTAATCGACGGGTTTTCGAGAAGAAATCAAACGGATGTGATCTACACTGACTTTAGCAAAGCTTTCGATTCCGTGAGTCATGAGCTTTTAATTCATAAACTGGATTTACTCGGTTTTCCGGTTCATATTTTAGAATGGCTTACAAGTTACCTTACAAACAGGACTCAAAGAGTTATGTTCAATCACTCAACTTCCAAATCCATTGACGTAACTTCAGGTGTGCCTCAGGGGAGCCATTTGGGCCCATTGCTGTTTACCCTGTTCATAAACGATTTACAGCAGGTTATCTCATGTTCCAAAACCTTAATGTACGCGGATGATGTTAAACTTTGCTACACGTATTGTCCCTCTGACAAGTCGGCAGGTGCTCTTCTCCAGGCAGATTTGGACTCATTCCATGGCTGGTGCACGGTAAATTTACTTGCGTTAAATTGCTGCAAATGTAAACAAATGACATTCCATAGAACGAAGCCAGTTCTGACATCCTATTTATTAAATGATACCGACTTAGAACGCATATCACTTGTCGATGATCTAGGTGTCCTTTTTGATGCTAAACTGTGTTTTAATATGCATATTTCTTCGATTACTAACAAAGCCAAGAGTATGTTAGGATTTGTGAAGAGGTGGGCCACAGAGTTCGATGATCCGTTTCTCACTAAGGCGCTCTACACATCGTTAGTCCACCCTATACTTGAGTACTGCTCGTGTGTTTGGTGTCCCGTATATCAAAACCATATACACTGAATTGAGTCTATACAAAAGCAATTCCTAATTTTTGCCTTACGCGGACTCAATTGGAACCCTAATATTAATCTACCCCCTTACAGAAACCGGCTTCTTCTAATTAATTTACCCACTCTGGAACATCGAAGGATTTTACTAGGAGTAATGTTTCTCCATAAGCTGATTATTGGTGAAATTGACTCTTCTGAACTAGTAGGCAAACTAAATTTTGCTGTACCTGCTAGAAGGTCCAGACACTACGTCCCGTTTCATTTACCTCTTTGTCATTCAAACTTCGTCAAAAATAGTCCCCTGCTTATCTGGTGTTCGTACTACAATGACTTCCCTACAAGACAGCTAACTTACATCTGAGCCGTTATTTGCAAGGAGGCGCTGAAGGGGTCATCAGCGACTAGAACAAATCGGCAATCAGTTTTGCAGTAGCAATATGAAAATCCTGATGCATCCATCAGCAGCGTCTTGTAGGGTTGTCTTGCTGTTTAAGTTTTGAACGCACAATTGCCACTTTTCGTAACGACATACTTGCATATCTAACCAGACTTTAAAAGTAGATTGGAAACACGTCCTTTTCCTCTTTAATCTCTTGGATGGATTGGAGACTCGGCCTCTCGAACCATCCAGTCCTGATTAAAAAATGGCAATACGCCTTAAATACATAGCCAGAAATATTCATCTATACTTCGATTGGAACACGTCCTGCCATACTATGGGCAGATTATAATCTAGTCACTACATATCAGAGCTTATTCTACAGAGCCCTTCCTGGCTTATGCGCCCCCTTCTGGGCACTACGCATCTGCTCCCTACTGAGCTAATAATACGTCGATTGGAACATGTCCTGTCATGCTAGGGGCAGCTTATAATCTGGGCAATACATATCAAAACTTATCCTACAGAGTCCTTCCAGGCTCATGCACCCCCTTCTGGGCACTACGCATCTGCTCCCTACTGAGCTAATATTGTTAACTATACTATAAGGATTCCTGAGCATATATTTGAATGATCACATGGACCGAATGGCAGGTGGAACGGAGACTCGGCCTCTCCAACCATCCATTTGTGGAATATGTTAGACTTAAGATTATTTTGCTATGTTAAGTTTTCTTTTGTAACACTTTGTAATTTATAATAGAATGTTATACATTCGCCATCAGTCGACCGCTTTATGTTAGTGTCGACTTAAAATAAAATAAAAAAGTAACAGTTACGGTCCCTGTCGCAAGCACGTAGATCGCCCAAACGTACACAAATGTCAGGTACATGTTTTTATACCTTTCATGAACATGAAATGGTATTATAACTTTGGTCCGATGTTTGTAAGTATGAGAAGAAGAAGAGATAGACCCACCATTAAGTATACCGAAATGATCAGGGCGACGAGCTGAGTTGATTTAGCCATGTCCGTCTGTCCGTCTGTCTGTTCGTCTGTTTGAACGCAAACTAGTCCCTCAGTTTTAGAGATATCTCGATGAAATTTTGCAAGCAGGCGCCATTTTGCATAGGATTAATCATTTGTCGGAACCAGCAAGATCGGACAGATACAACGCATAGCTCCCATACAATCGATTGTTCCGATAAACGGGTTTTGGCTTATAACTCTTGCAATTAAAAAGCTATTAGAGCGAAATTTCGCAGGTTTAGTACATATTATATGCGTAATGTGTGTAGTGAAAATCACATAGATCGGATCAACATAACATATAGCTCCCATATAATCGATAGTTTCGATAAATGGATTTTGGGCTATAAATGTTGCAAATAGAACGCTAGAAACGTAAAATTTTGCAGGTTTGGTACTTATTATATATGTGATGTGTGTAGTGAAAATCATACAGATCGGGCTTACATAACATATAGCTCCCATATTACCGATTGCTCCGATAAATGTGGTTTGGCTATGTATTTGTAAATTAACAGTTTTGGAGAGTTTGTAAGTAAGGATCGGACACTTAGAAAAGTTGTGCGTATTCATGAAAGGTATAAAGCCTTCGGCACAGCCGAAGACAGCCCTTTCCTTACTTGTTTTTTTGTAATTTTTATACCTTTCATGAACATGAAATGGTATTATAACTTTGGTCCGATGTTTGTAAGTGTGAGAAGAAGAAGAGATAGACCCACCATTAAGCATACAGAAATGGTCAGGGCGACGAGCTGAGTTGATTTAGCCATGTCCGTCTGCCCGTCTGCCTGTCTGTTTGAACGCAAACTAGTCCCTCAATTTTAGAGATATCTCGATGAATTTTGGTATGGAGCCGCCATTTTGTATTATAGTAATCATTTGTCGGAACCAGTAAGATCGGACCAATACAACGCATAGCTCCCATACAATCGATTGTTCCGATAAATGGGTTTTTTCCTATAACTCTTGCAATCAAAAAGCTAGGAGAGCGAAATTTTGCAGGTTTAGTACATCCTGGTTCGGTACGAGCTATAGACCTATTAATAATTTTTTCTGCAGCGAAAAATTATTGTTGATTTTGGGTTTCTTAATAATTTTTATTAATTATTAAAAGTTTTTTGTTGAATTGAACAGGAAAAATTTAGAGACAACCGCCATAGCTTTTCTTATAGATCCATTTCGGAAGTTGCTAACTTCACTCATCAGAGAAATTTTGGCACGCATTGCTAACTATTAAGCTAACAATACGCTGGGTTTTTTGCCTTCTAAACGCCCTGTTCAATCAACTTTTACCAATTCATGAAACAACACGCCATCTGACGTTAAGATTTGGTATCATGATGGATTTTTTGCAACACTGTTTTGGTGTCACAGTTTGCCAACCATGTGCTCTTGGTTTTTTGTTATTGAGATTTTACACAAACAACAAACTTGTGTTTTTGGTCTTTACATTTGAAGTATCCTGGTTCGGTACGAGCTATATACCTATTAATAATTTTTTCTGCAGCGAAAAATTATTGTTGTTTTTGGGTTTCTTAATAATTTTTATTAATTATTAAAAGTTTTTTGTTGAATTGAACAGGAAAAATTTAGAGACAACCGCCATAGCTTTTCTTATAGATCCATTTCGGAAGTTGCTAACTTCACTCATCAGAGAAATTTTGGCACGCATTGCTAACTATTAAGCTAACAATACCCAGATCGGACAAACAAAACATATAGCTCCCATATAATCGATAGTTTCGATAAATGGGTTTTGGGCTATAAATTTTGCAGTTAAGAAGCTAGGAACGTGAAATTTTGCAAGGTTGGTACTTATTATAAATGTGATGTGTGTAATGAAAATCATATAGATCGGAGTAACATAACATATAGCTTCCATATAACCGATTGCTCCGATAAATGTGGTTTGGCCATGTAGGACACTTAAAAAAGATATGCGTATTCATGAAAGGTATAAAGCCCTTGGCACAGCCGAAGACTGCCCTTTTCTTACTTGTTTTTTCTATATTTATATTAAGGGTTTTTTCTGCAAATTAGCCAAGGAAGCAATCTGCTGATGTTATTAGGATAGAGAGAGATGCAGGTAGCTAAATGTTTGTATCGGCGTCTTCCGGGTCAGCTAGTCCTTTTATAAGGAAGATGTTTGTAGGAAGGAAGGAGAAAAGGCAAGAAAATAGAAATAGGCCAATAGAAATAAGTATGCGTGTAGGAATATCAGGAGGTGGGAAAATAAATATAACGGGGTAGCAATAGGATGAGAGAAGGTATGGAAAAATTCGGATAAAAGTAAAGATGTGGATTGCTTGGCAACTATAGGGATATGAGATGTACGGATATAGTGAGGATAGAGTTAATAACGGGATGGGCAGATTATTATCTAATTTTATCTTGACTGTTTATTACTCACCATCGCTTCAAAGTATTCCTGCCGTAGCAGCTTGATTCACAACATAGCAGCTCATCTAGTTCTTCGCCCGTAATTTTGCAGATAGAGCTGTGAACCCTACGGAGTAAGACTTTACACTCACACTCCATGGCTACAATTTTCTGAAAACGAGCGAAATGGAAAATATGTTAAAATTACTGGACACCTTATACTACAAATCCATACAATTTACTATGGAAGTAGAGAAAGATAACCGACTCCCTTACCTTGACACACTTATAATCAAAAATAACAACAAATTATACATTGATTGGTATAAAAAACCAACGGCTTCCGGTAGACTCATCAACTATAATTCCAAGCACTCACCGAACACTATTTTGAACAGAGCAAAAAACATCAGTGATAAGATGTTTCACAACAAAAACATAGGAATAATTAGAAAAACCCTGGAACATAATTCATTTCCCATGCCTTTAATTAAAAAACTTATCCATAAATATCACACACTTAACACTAACAACAATAAAACCGAGAAATACGATAAAATATATGAATCAATGGCATATATCCCAAGGTTGTCTGAAAGGATCATAGATTCAAATTTATATAATAAGGAAAAATATCAAATCGTGTTTACATACAACAACACTCTACGACCAACCTATAGCAAGGACAAAATTTAAATTTAGAGGAATCCGACGTGGTTTACCAAATTCCATGCAATGGCGACGTGTCCCACGTATGTGTAAAAGTATGTGTAGGGACAACTAAACTAAAACTTAAGACAAGGCTTACTGCCCACAAATCCAACATTATATTAAGACACAATAATCCAGAAAACAAGACAGCATTGGCAGCGTATTGTAAGGACACAGGACACCATCCAGATTTTGAAAACGTTTCCATTCTGGAACATGAGAAAAATTATAATAAGCTCTTCATTTTAAAACAGGCCCAGGCAATTTTGCAATTGAGGTAGTATTAGTGAGAGCGCACCACTGAAATGCTGTCGTTTGTTTGTGTTCAGTGTCTTACTAGCAAGCAAAGAAGCAACATCTTATGCGGAAGTATTTCACTAATGCGCAACAATTAATTTATTCAAAATGCATGAATATCTATATATTAATAGGCTAACACTCTCCCCATAGTAATTTTCGCAACCCAACTTCATATAGTATTTATAGATAGATCCCTATAAAAGTTATCTTGCCATCTTGGTATGGACTATTTCTACTGTCTTGCGAAACAAAATGTTGAAAATTATGCTTTGTTTATTTGTTATTAACCAAAAAAGAAGCCTCTACAAACGTTCCGGAACTCTCCAACTATTTTGTAATCTCCAACAGCACAACATATATAAAAGCTTTTACCAAAAGCCAAAACTACAATATGTAACTGTTTCGATGTACGATAGATGGACCCGTGCGCGCCTTGCGTAAAGAATTTCACCACTACCCTTAGCGACATCTGCAACCCAGTAAATAAAGTCTCTGATTCACAACAGAAATGTTATACATGATACAGCAGTGGTAAAGGTGCCGGCTCTGATGCGTGCGTTTACAGGTTCAAAAGCACGGGTTCGGGGCAGGTTAAGGTTTTTTTTTATAAATTATATTTGCCTTGAAACATATAGTAACATATGAAAACCTTTTATCATAACACTTTTTTTTTAATTTATTGAAGATTGGCCAGAAAAATATTACCAATTGTCTCATTTAGAGCAAAGCTGTCCTGCAATTAGTATACATTTATACCCATTTTGGTATAAAAAGGGTACAATTAGTGCCTTCATAGGACATGCTCGAACAAATGTGACCAATTTATTCCATTATTATAAAAAAGTAGTAGTCTACTACAATAAAATATTGGAAAAGTATATTTTCTAAGCAGAAAATGTATTTTTCATACTAAGAATGAAGTTAGTTATATAGAATAAAATATTTTGATAGCAACACCAGAAGAGGAATTTTCAAAAATAGAAGAGAAAAAGAAAAATGTCAAAATCCATGCAAAAAAAATGTAAAGCAGGAGTTATTACCTTTCAAATGTTGTTGAAAATAATTTGTAGCCTTACTACAAGCCGAAATCTAATCACTTCAGTTGGTGCATGTTTTCATTACCTTATGAAAAATTCCTGCAGTATCTATATATTAATAGGCTAACACTCTCCCCATAGTAATTTTCGCAACCCAACTTCATATAGTATTTATAGATAGATCCCTATAAAAGTTATATTGCCATCTTGGTATGGACTATTTCTACTGTCTCGCGAAAAAAAATTTTGAAAATTATGCTTTGTTTATTTGTTATTAAACAAAAAAGAAGCCTACAAACTTTCCGGAACTCTCCAACTATTTTGTAATCTCCAACAGCACAACATATATAAAAGCTTTTACCAAAAGCCAAAACTACAATATGTAACTGTTTCGATGTACGATAGATGGACCCGTGCGTGCCTTGCGTAAAGAATTTCACCACTACCCTTAGCGACATCTGCAACCCAGTAAATAAAGTCTCTGATTCACAACAGAAATGTTATACATGATACAGCAGTGGTAAAGGTGCCGGCTCTGATGCGTGCGTTTACAGGTTCAAAAGCACGGGTTCGGGGCAGGTTAAGGTTTTTTTTTTTATAAATTATGTTTGCCTTGAAACATATAGTAACATATGAAAACCTTTTATCATAATATTTTTTTTTTTAATTTATTGAAGATTGGCCAGAAAAATGTTACCAATTGTCTCATTTAGAGCAAAGCTGTCCTGCAATTAGTATACATTTATACCCATTTTGGTATAAAAAGGATACAATTAGTGCCTTCATAGGACATGCTAGAACAAATGTGACCAATTTATTCCATTATTATAAAAAAGTAGTAGTCTACTACAATAAAATATTGGAAAAGTATATTTTCTAAGAAGAAAATGTATTTTTCATACTAAGAATGAAGTTAGTTATATAGAATAAAATATTTTGATAGCAACACCAGAAGAGGAATTTTCAAAAATAGAAGAGAAAAAAGAAAAATGTCAAAATCCATGCAAAGAAATGTAAAGCAGGAGTTATTACCTTTCAAATGTTGTTGAAAATAATCTGTAGCCTTACTACAAGCCGAAATCTAATCACTTCAGTTGGTGCATGTTTTCATTACCTTATGAAAAATTTCTGCAGTATCTATATATTAATAGGCTAACACTCTCCCCATAGTAATTTTCGCAACCCAACTTCATATAGTATTTATAGATAGATCCCTATAAAAGTTATATTGCCATCTTGGTATGGACTATTTCTACTGTCTCGCGAAAAAAAATTTTGAAAATTATGCTTTGTTTATTTGTTATTAAACAAAAAAGAAGCCTACAAACTTTCCGGAACTCTCCAACTATTTTGTAATCTCCAACAGCACAACATATATAAAAGCTTTTACCAAAAGCCAAAACTACAGTATGTACATAACTGTTTCGATGTACGATAGATGGACCCGTGCGCGCCTTGCGTAAAGAATTTCACCACTACCCTTAGCGGCATCTACAACCCAGTAAATAAAGTCTCTGATTCACAACAGAAATGTTATACATGATACAGCAGTGGTAAAGGTGCCGGCTTTGATGCGTGCGCTTACCGGTTCAAAAGCACGGGTTCGGGGTTAAGGTTTTTTTTTTTTTATAAATTATATTTGCCATGAAACATATAGTAACATATGAAAACCTTTTATCATAATATTTTTTTTTTAAATTTATTGAAGACTAGCAGGGTACCCGGCGTTGCTCGGGATGTAAGTAGTTAGGGGGACTTTCAAAATCAATAATATACTTTAAGATTTCATATTTATATAATATTATTGCCTACTGAAGAATTTACCAAATTCGAATATTTTGAAAATTTGGAAAAAAGAGTATTGAAAACCGGTTTTCAAAAATTTTCTTTTGCGGTATTCGTTGGTAACATTAGGGGGCCTTTCAAGAATTCAATTTTGACAAATTGTGCCAGGATGAATTGAACTTCAAATGTTGATTTGATACAATATTGTAGGGTAATATTAAGGTTTTTCTGCAATCGCATTTTTACAAATGAAACCTGGGGCCTTTCCCTTTCGTTTGATACCCATATTGTAGGGCAAGTTTAAGGTTTTTGGGCAATCACATTTTCACCGATAACTCAGTTATCGATCAATTTACCGAAACCTATCGAAGTCCAAATGAAACCTGCGGCCTTCTCCTTTCGTTTTATACCCATATTATAGAGTAATGTTAAGTTTTTTGGGCAATCACCGATAACTCAGTTATCGATAAACTTATCGAAATATATCGAAATCCAAATGAAACCTGGAGCTATCTCCTTTCGTTTGATACCCATATTGTAGGGTAAAATAGAGGTTTTCGGGCAATCGCATTTTGACCGATGACTCAGTTATCCATCAATTTATCGAAATATATTGAAGTACAAACGAAACCTGGGGCCTTCCCCTTTCGTTTGATGCCCATATTGTAGGGCAATTTTAAGGTTTTTGTGCAATAACATTTTCACCGATAACTTAGTTATCGATAAATTTATCGAAATATATTAAAGTACAAATGAAACCTGGGGCCTTACCCTTTCGTTTGATGCCCATATTGTAGGGCAATTTTAGGGTTTTTGTGCAATAACATTTTCACCGATAACTTAGTTATCGATCAATTTATCGAAACCTATCGAAGTCCAAATGAAACCTGGAGCTATCCCCTTTCGTTTGATACCCATATTGCCGGGTAATATTAAGGTTTTCGGGCAATCGAATTTTGACCGATAACTTAGTTATCGATCAATTTATCGAAATATATCAAAGCTAAATTGAAACCTGGGGCCTTCCCCTTTCGTTTGATACCCATATTGTAGGCCAAGTTTAAGGTTTTTGGGCAATCACATTTTCACCGATAACTCAGTTATCGATCAATTTATCGAAACCTATCGTAGTCCAAATGAAACCTGCTGCCTTCTCCTTTCGTGTTATACCCATATTATAGGGTAATGTTAAGTTTTTTGGGCAATCACCGATAACTCAGTTATCGATAAACTTATCGAAATATATCGAAGTCCAAATGAAACCTGGAGCTATCTCCTTTCGTTTGATACCCATATTGTAGGGTAATATGGAGGTTTTCGGGCAATCGCATTTTGACCGATGACTAAGTTATCGATCAATTTATCGAAATATATTGAAGTACAATTGAAACCTGGGGCCTTCCCCTTTCGTTTGATACCCATATTGCCGGGTAATATTAAGGTTTTCGGGCAATCGAATTTTGACCGATAACTTAGTTATCGATCAATTTATCGAAATATATCAAAGCTAAATTGAAACCTGGGGCCTTCCCCTTTCGTTTGATACCCATATTGTAGGTCAAGTTTAAGGTTTTTGGGCAATCACATTTTCACCGATAACTCAGTTATCGATCAATTTATCGAAACCTATCGTAGTCCAAATGAAACCTGCTGCCTTCTACTTTCGTTTTATACCCATATTATAGGGTAATGTTAAGTTTTTTGGGCAATCACCGACAACTCAGTTATCGATAAACTTATCGAAATATATCGAAGTCCAAATGAAACCTGGAGCTATCTCCTTTCGTTTGATACCCATATTGTAGGGTAATATAGAGGTTTTCGGGCAATCGCATTTTGACCGATGACTCAGTTATCGATCAATTTATCGAAATATATTGAAGTACAAATGAAACCTGGGGCCTTCCCCTTTCGTTTGATACCCATATTGTAGGGTAATTTTAAGGTTTTTGTGCAATAACATTTTCGCCGATAACTCAGTTATCGATACATTTATCGAAACCTATCGAAGTCCAAATGAAACCTGGAGCTCTCCCCTTTCGTTTGATACCCATATTGTAGGGCAAGTTTAAGGTTTTTGGGCAATAACATTTTCACCGATAACTCAGTTATCGATAAATTTATCGAAATATATCGAAGCCCAAATGAAACCTGGGGCCATCCCCTTTCGTTTGATACCCATATTGTAGGGTAATATTAAGGTTTATGGGCAATCGAATTTTGACCGATAACTTAGTTATCGATCAATTTATCGAAATATATCGAAGCCAAAATGAAACCTGGGGCCCTCCCCTTTCGTTTGATACCCATATTATAGGGTAATGTTAAGTTTTTTGGGCAATCACCGATAACTCAGTTATCGATAAATTTATCGAAATATATCGAAGTCCAAATGTAACCTGGAGCTATCCCCTTTCGTTTGATACCCATATTGTAGGGCAATTTTAAGGTTTTTGTGCAATAACATCCAAACATCGCTACATTCACATTTATAATATTAGTAGGATTATTGCCTACTGAAGAATTTACCAAATTCGAATATTTTGAAAATTTGGAAAAAAGAGTATTGAAAACCGGTTTTCAAAAATTTTCTTTTGCGGTATTCGTTGGTAACGTTAGGGGGCCTTTCAAGAATTCAATTTTGACAAATTGTGCCAGGATGAATTGAACTTCAAATGTTGATTTGATACAATATTGTAGGGTAATATTAAGGTTTTTCTGCAATCGCATTTTTACAAATGAAACCTGGGGCCTTTCCCTTTCTTTTGATACCCATATTGTAGGGCAAGTTTAAGGTTTTTGGGCAATCACATTTTCACCGATAACTCAGTTATCGATCAATTTACCGAAACCCATCGAAGTCCAAATGAAACCTGCGGCCTTCTCCTTTCGTTTTATACCCATATTATAGAGTAATGTTAAGTTTTTCGATAAACTTATCGAAATATATCGAAATCCAAATGGAACCTGGAGCTATCTCCTTTCGTTTGATACCCATATTGTAGGGTAAAATAGAGGTTTTCGGGCAATCGCATTTTGACCGATGACTCAGTTATCCATCAATTTATCGAAATATATTGAAGTACAAATGAAACCTGGGGCCTTCCCCTTTCGTTTGATGCCCATATTGTAGGGCAATTTTAAGGTTTTTGTGCAATAACATTTTCACCGATAACTTAGTTATCGATAAATTTATCGAAATATATTAAAGTACAAATGAAACCTGGGGCCTTCCCCTTTCGTTTGATGCCCATATTGTAGGGCAATTTTAGGGTTTTTGTGCAATAACATTTTCACCGATAACTTAGTTATCGATCAATTTATCGAAACCTATCGAAGTCCAAATGAAACCTGGAGCTATCCCCTTTCGTTTGATACCCATATTGCCGGGTAATATTAAGGTTTTCGGGCAATCGAATTTTGACCGATAACTTAGTTATCGATCAATTTATCGAAATATATCAAAGCTAAATTGAAACCTGGGGCCTTCCCCTTTCGTTTGATACCCATATTGTAGGCCAAGTTTAAGGTTTTTGGGCAATCACATTTTCACCGATAACTCAGTTATCGATCAATTTATCGAAACCTATCGTAGTCCAAATGAAACCTGCTGCCTTCTCCTTTCGTGTTATACCCATATTATAGGGTAATGTTAAGTTTTTTGGGCAATCACCGATAACTCAGTTATCGATAAACTTATCGAAATATATCGAAGTCCAAATGAAACCTGGAGCTATCTCCTTTCGTTTGATACCCATATTGTAGGGTAATATGGAGGTTTTCGGGCAATCGCATTTTGACCGATGACTAAGTTATCGATCAATTTATCGAAATATATTGAAGTACAATTGAAACCTGGGGCCTTCCCCTTTCGTTTGATACCCATATTGCCGGGTAATATTAAGGTTTTCGGGCAATCGACTTTTGACCGATAACTTAGTTATCGATCAATTTATCGAAATATATCAAAGCTAAATTGAAACCTGGGGCCTTCCCCTTTCGTTTGATACCCATATTGTAGGTCAAGTTTAAGGTTTTTGGGCAATCACATTTTCACCGATAACTCAGTTATCGATCAATTTATCGAAACCTATCGTAGTCCAAATGAAACCTGCTGCCTTCTACTTTCGTTTTATACCCATATTATAGGGTAATGTTAAGTTTTTTGGGCAATCACCGACAACTCAGTTATCGATAAACTTATCGAAATATATCGAAGTCCAAATGAAACCTGGAGCTATCTCCTTTCGTTTGATACCCATATTGTAGGGTAATATAGAGGTTTTCGGGCAATCGCATTTTGACCGATGACTCAGTTATCGATCAATTTATCGAAATATATTGAAGTACAAATGAAACCTGGGGCCTTCCCCTTTCGTTTGATACCCATATTGTAGGGTAATTTTAAGGTTTTTGTGCAATAACATTTTCGCCGATAACTCAGTTATCGATACATTTATCGAAACCTATCGAAGTCCAAATGAAACCTGGAGCTCTCCCCTTTCGTTTGATACCCATATTGTAGGGCAAGTTTAAGGTTTTTGGGCAATAACATTTTCACCGATAACTCAGTTATCGATAAATTTATCGAAATATATCGAAGCCCAAATGAAACCTGGGGCCATCCCCTTTCGTTTGATACCCATATTGTAGGGTAATATTAAGGTTTATGGGCAATCGAATTTTGACCGATAACTTAGTTATCGATCAATTTATCGAAATATATCGAAGCCAAAATGAAACCTGGGGCCCTCCCCTTTCGTTTGATACCCATATTATAGGGTAATGTTAAGTTTTTTGGGCAATCACCGATAACTCAGTTATCGATAAATTTATCGAAATATATCGAAGTCCAAATGTAACCTTTCCCCTTTCGTTTGATACCCATATTGTAGGGCAATTTTAAGGTTTTTGTGCAATAACATTTTCACCGATAACTCAGTTATCGATAAATTTATCGAAATATATCGAAGCCCAAATGAAACCTGGGGCCCTCCCCTTTCCTTTGATACCCATATTGTAGGGTAATATTAAGGTTTTCGGGCAATCGAATTTTGACCGATAACTTGGTTATCGATAAATTTATCGAAATATATCGAAGCCAAAATGAAACCTGGGGTCATCCCCTTTCGTTTGATACCCATATTGTACGATCTTTCTATACCTATATGCGAAATATCATAAGTATAGTTTCAATATACTTAGAGTTATATGGAATAAAAAAAATTTCGGAAAGTAACGGTCCCTAGCAGGGTCGGAAGCCCCAAAATTAAAAAAAAAAATAGCCTATGGCTCCTTCCAGACTTAACCTGTAGGCGTGCCAAATTTCAACAAAATCCGTCTAGCCATTCTCAAGTTTTTAGGGAACAAAAGCAAACGTCTGGACATCCAAACATCCAAACATCCAAACATCCAAACATCCAAACATCGCTACATTCACATTTATAATATTAGTAGGATTATTGCCTACTGAAGAATTTACCAAATTCGAATATTTTGAAAATTTGGAAAAAAGAGTATTGAAAACCGGTTTTCAAAAATTTTCTTTTGCGGTATTCGTTGGTAACGTTAGGGGGCCTTTCAAGAATTCAATTTTGACAAATTGTGCCAGGATGAATTGAACTTCAAATGTTGATTTGATACAATATTGTAGGGTAATATTAAGGTTTTTCTGCAATCGCATTTTTACAAATGAAACCTGGGGCCTTTCCCTTTCGTTTGATACCCATATTGTAGGGCAAGTTTAAGGTTTTTGGGCAATCACATTTTCACCGATAACTCAGTTATCGATCAATTTACCGAAACCTATCGAAGTCCAAATGAAACCTGCGGCCTTCTCCTTTCGTTTTATACCCATATTATAGAGTAATGTTAAGTTTTTTGGGCAATCACCGATAACTCAGTTATCGATAAACTTATCGAAATATATCGAAATCCAAATGAAACCAGGAGCTATCTCCTTTCGTTTGATACCCATATTGTAGGGTAAAATAGAGGTTTTCGGGCAATCGCATTTTGACCGATGACTCAGTTATCCATCAATTTATCGAAATATATTGAAGTACAAATGAAACCTGGGGCCTTCCCCTTTCGTTTGATGCCCATATTGTAGGGCAATTTTAAGGTTTTTGTGCAATAACATTTTCACCGATAACTTAGTTATCGATAAATTTATCGAAATATATTAAAGTACAAATGAAACCTGGGGCCTTCCCCTTTCGTTTGATGCCCATATTGTAGGGCAATTTTAGGGTTTTTGTGCAATAACATTTTCACCGATAACTTAGTTATCGATCAATTTATCGAAACCTATCGAAGTCCAAATGAAACCTGGAGCTATCCCCTTTCGTTTGATACCCATATTGCCGGGTAATATTAAGGTTTTCGGGCAATCGAATTTTGACCGATAACTTAGTTATCGATCAATTTATCGAAATATATCAAAGCTAAATTGAAACCTGGGGCCTTCCCCTTTCGTTTGATACCCATATTGTAGGCCAAGTTTAAGGTTTTTGGGCAATCACATTTTCACCGATAACTCAGTTATCGATCAATTTATCGAAACCTATCGTAGTCCAAATGAAACCTGCTGCCTTCTCCTTTCGTGTTATACCCATATTATAGGGTAATGTTAAGTTTTTTGGGCAATCACCGATAACTCAGTTATCGATAAACTTATCGAAATATATCGAAGTCCAAATGAAACCTGGAGCTATCTCCTTTCGTTTGATACCCATATTGTAGGGTAATATGGAGGTTTTCGGGCAATCGCATTTTGACCGATGACTAAGTTATCGATCAATTTATCGAAATATATTGAAGTACAATTGAAACCTGGGGCCTTCCCCTTTCGTTTGATACCCATATTGCCGGGTAATATTAAGGTTTTCGGGCAATCGACTTTTGACCGATAACTTAGTTATCGATCAATTTATCGAAATATATCAAAGCTAAATTGAAACCTGGGGCCTTCCCCTTTCGTTTGATACCCATATTGTAGGTCAAGTTTAAGGTTTTTGGGCAATCACATTTTCACCGATAACTCAGTTATCGATCAATTTATCGAAACCTATCGTAGTCCAAATGAAACCTGCTGCCTTCTACTTTCGTTTTATACCCATATTATAGGGTAATGTTAAGTTTTTTGGGCAATCACCGACAACTCAGTTATCGATAAACTTATCGAAATATATCGAAGTCCAAATGAAACCTGGAGCTATCTCCTTTCGTTTGATACCCATATTGTAGGGTAATATAGAGGTTTTCGGGCAATCGCATTTTGACCGATGACTCAGTTATCGATCAATTTATCGAAATATATTGAAGTACAAATGAAACCTGGGGCCTTCCCCTTTCGTTTGATACCCATATTGTAGGGTAATTTTAAGGTTTTTGTGCAATAACATTTTCGCCGATAACTCAGTTATCGATACATTTATCGAAACCTATCGAAGTCCAAATGAAACCTGGAGCTCTCCCCTTTCGTTTGATACCCATATTGTAGGGCAAGTTTAAGGTTTTTGGGCAATAACATTTTCACCGATAACTCAGTTATCGATAAATTTATCGAAATATATCGAAGCCCAAATGAAACCTGGGGCCATCCCCTTTCGTTTGATACCCATATTGTAGGGTAATATTAAGGTTTATGGGCAATCGAATTTTGACCGATAACTTAGTTATCGATCAATTTATCGAAATATATCGAAGCCAAAATGAAACCTGGGGCCCTCCCCTTTCGTTTGATACCCATATTATAGGGTAATGTTAAGTTTTTTGGGCAATCACCGATAACTCAGTTATCGATCAATTTATCGAAATATATTGAAGTACAAATGAAACCTGGGGCCTTCCCCTTTCGTTTGATACCCATATTGTAGGGTAATTTTAAGGTTTTTGTGCAATAACATTTTCGCCGATAACTCAGTTATCGATACATTTATCGAAACCTATCGAAGTCCAAATGTAACCTGGAGCTATCCCCTTTCGTTTGATACCCATATTGTAGGGCAATTTTAAGGTTTTTGTGCAATAACATCCAAACATCCAAACATCGCTACATTCACATTTATAATATTAGTAGGATTATTGCCTACTGAAGAATTTACCAAATTCGAATATTTTGAAAATTTGGAAAAAAGAGTATTGAAAACCGGTTTTCAAAAATTTTCTTTTGCGGTATTCGTTGGTAACGTTAGGGGGCCTTTCAAGAATTCAATTTTGACAAATTGTGCCAGGATGAATTGAACTTCAAATGTTGATTTGATACAATATTGTAGGGTAATATTAAGGTTTTTCTGCAATCGCATTTTTACAAATGAAACCTGGGGCCTTTCCCTTTCGTTTGATACCCATATTGTAGGGCAAGTTTAAGGTTTTTGGGCAATCACATTTTCACCGATAACTCAGTTATCGATCAATTTACCGAAACCCATCGAAGTCCAAATGAAACCTGCGGCCTTCTCCTTTCGTTTTATACCCATATTATAGAGTAATGTTAAGTTTTTCGATAAACTTATCGAAATATATCGAAATCCAAATGGAACCTGGAGCTATCTCCTTTCGTTTGATACCCATATTGTAGGGTAAAATAGAGGTTTTCGGGCAATCGCATTTTGACCGATGACTCAGTTATCCATCAATTTATCGAAATATATTGAAGTACAAATGAAACCTGGGGCCTTCCCCTTTCGTTTGATGCCCATATTGTAGGGCAATTTTAAGGTTTTTGTGCAATAACATTTTCACCGATAACTTAGTTATCGATAAATTTATCGAAATATATTAAAGTACAAATGAAACCTGGGGCCTTCCCCTTTCGTTTGATGCCCATATTGTAGGGCAATTTTAGGGTTTTTGTGCAATAACATTTTCACCGATAACTTAGTTATCGATCAATTTATCGAAACCTATCGAAGTCCAAATGAAACCTGGAGCTATCCCCTTTCGTTTGATACCCATATTGCCGGGTAATATTAAGGTTTTCGGGCAATCGAATTTTGACCGATAACTTAGTTATCGATCAATTTATCGAAATATATCAAAGCTAAATTGAAACCTGGGGCCTTCCCCTTTCGTTTGATACCCATATTGTAGGCCAAGTTTAAGGTTTTTGGGCAATCACATTTTCACCGATAACTCAGTTATCGATCAATTTATCGAAACCTATCGTAGTCCAAATGAAACCTGCTGCCTTCTCCTTTCGTGTTATACCCATATTATAGGGTAATGTTAAGTTTTTTGGGCAATCACCGATAACTCAGTTATCGATAAACTTATCGAAATATATCGAAGTCCAAATGAAACCTGGAGCTATCTCCTTTCGTTTGATACCCATATTGTAGGGTAATATGGAGGTTTTCGGGCAATCGCATTTTGACCGATGACTAAGTTATCGATCAATTTATCGAAATATATTGAAGTACAATTGAAACCTGGGGCCTTCCCCTTTCGTTTGATACCCATATTGCCGGGTAATATTAAGGTTTTCGGGCAATCGACTTTTGACCGATAACTTAGTTATCGATCAATTTATCGAAATATATCAAAGCTAAATTGAAACCTGGGGCCTTCCCCTTTCGTTTGATACCCATATTGTAGGTCAAGTTTAAGGTTTTTGGGCAATCACATTTTCACCGATAACTCAGTTATCGATCAATTTATCGAAACCTATCGTAGTCCAAATGAAACCTGCTGCCTTCTACTTTCGTTTTATACCCATATTATAGGGTAATGTTAAGTTTTTTGGGCAATCACCGACAACTCAGTTATCGATAAACTTATCGAAATATATCGAAGTCCAAATGAAACCTGGAGCTATCTCCTTTCGTTTGATACCCATATTGTAGGGTAATATAGAGGTTTTCGGGCAATCGCATTTTGACCGATGACTCAGTTATCGATCAATTTATCGAAATATATTGAAGTACAAATGAAACCTGGGGCCTTCCCCTTTCGTTTGATACCCATATTGTAGGGTAATTTTAAGGTTTTTGTGCAATAACATTTTCGCCGATAACTCAGTTATCGATACATTTATCGAAACCTATCGAAGTCCAAATGAAACCTGGAGCTCTCCCCTTTCGTTTGATACCCATATTGTAGGGCAAGTTTAAGGTTTTTGGGCAATAACATTTTCACCGATAACTCAGTTATCGATAAATTTATCGAAATATATCGAAGCCCAAATGAAACCTGGGGCCATCCCCTTTCGTTTGATACCCATATTGTAGGGTAATATTAAGGTTTATGGGCAATCGAATTTTGACCGATA
Organism: Sphenella marginata; assembly: GCA_951509765.1. Classification (NCBI taxonomy): domain Eukaryota; kingdom Metazoa; phylum Arthropoda; class Insecta; order Diptera; family Tephritidae; genus Sphenella; species Sphenella marginata. The sequence continues at coordinate 16,994,244 of OX608078.1, forward strand.
ACTTAGTTATCGATCAATTTATCGAAATATATCGAAGCCAAAATGAAACCTGGGGCCCTCCCCTTTCGTTTGATACCCATATTATAGGGTAATGTTAAGTTTTTTGGGCAATCACCGATAACTCAGTTATCGATAAATTTATCGAAATATATCGAAGTCCAAATGTAACCTTTCCCCTTTCGTTTGATACCCATATTGTAGGGCAATTTTAAGGTTTTTGTGCAATAACATTTTCACCGATAACTCAGTTATCGATAAATTTATCGAAATATATCGAAGCCCAAATGAAACCTGGGGCCATCCCCTTTCCTTTGATACCCATATTGTAGGGTAATATTAAGGTTTTCGGGCAATCGAATTTTGACCGATAACTTGGTTATCGATAAATTTATCGAAATATATCGAAGCCAAAATGAAACCTGGGGTCATCCCCTTTCGTTTGATACCCATATTGTACGATCTTTCTATACCTATATGCGAAATATCATAAGTATAGTTTCAATATACTTAGAGTTATATGGAATAAAAAAAATTTCGAAAAGTAACGGTCCCTAGCAGGGTCGGAAGCCCCAAAATTAAAAAAAAAAATAGCCTATGGCTCCTTCCAGACTATAACCTGTAGGCGTGCCAAATTTCAACAAAATCCGTCTAGCCATTCTCAAGTTTTTAGGGAACAAAAGCAAACGTCTGGACATCCAAACATCCAAACATCCAAACATCCAAACATCGCTACATTCACATTTATAATATTAGTAGGATTATTGCCTACTGAAGAATTTACCAAATTCGAATATTTTGAAAATTTGGAAAAAAGAGTATTGAAAACCGGTTTTCAAAAATTTTCTTTTGCGGTATTCGTTGGTAACGTTAGGGGGCCTTTCAAGAATTCAATTTTGACAAATTGTGCCAGGATGAATTGAACTTCAAATGTTGATTTGATACAATATTGTAGGGTAATATTAAGGTTTTTCTGCAATCGCATTTTTACAAATGAAACCTGGGGCCTTTCCCTTTCGTTTGATACCCATATTGTAGGGCAAGTTTAAGGTTTTTGGGCAATCACATTTTCACCGATAACTCAGTTATCGATCAATTTACCGAAACCTATCGAAGTCCAAATGAAACCTGCGGCCTTCTCCTTTCGTTTTATACCCATATTATAGAGTAATGTTAAGTTTTTTGGGCAATCACCGATAACTCAGTTATCGATAAACTTATCGAAATATATCGAAATCCAAATGAAACCAGGAGCTATCTCCTTTCGTTTGATACCCATATTGTAGGGTAAAATAGAGGTTTTCGGGCAATCGCATTTTGACCGATGACTCAGTTATCCATCAATTTATCGAAATATATTGAAGTACAAATGAAACCTGGGGCCTTCCCCTTTCGTTTGATGCCCATATTGTAGGGCAATTTTAAGGTTTTTGTGCAATAACATTTTCACCGATAACTTAGTTATCGATAAATTTATCGAAATATATTAAAGTACAAATGAAACCTGGGGCCTTCCCCTTTCGTTTGATGCCCATATTGTAGGGCAATTTTAGGGTTTTTGTGCAATAACATTTTCACCGATAACTTAGTTATCGATCAATTTATCGAAACCTATCGAAGTCCAAATGAAACCTGGAGCTATCCCCTTTCGTTTGATACCCATATTGCCGGGTAATATTAAGGTTTTCGGGCAATCGAATTTTGACCGATAACTTAGTTATCGATCAATTTATCGAAATATATCAAAGCTAAATTGAAACCTGGGGCCTTCCCCTTTCGTTTGATACCCATATTGTAGGCCAAGTTTAAGGTTTTTGGGCAATCACATTTTCACCGATAACTCAGTTATCGATCAATTTATCGAAACCTATCGTAGTCCAAATGAAACCTGCTGCCTTCTCCTTTCGTGTTATACCCATATTATAGGGTAATGTTAAGTTTTTTGGGCAATCACCGATAACTCAGTTATCGATAAACTTATCGAAATATATCGAAGTCCAAATGAAACCTGGAGCTATCTCCTTTCGTTTGATACCCATATTGTAGGGTAATATGGAGGTTTTCGGGCAATCGCATTTCGACCGATGACTAAGTTATCGATCAATTTATCGAAATATATTGAAGTACAATTGAAACCTGGGGCCTTCCCCTTTCGTTTGATACCCATATTGCCGGGTAATATTAAGGTTTTCGGGCAATCGAATTTTGACCGATAACTTAGTTATCGATCAATTTATCGAAATATATCAAAGCTAAATTGAAACCTGGGGCCTTCCCCTTTCGTTTGATACCCATATTGTAGGTCAAGTTTAAGGTTTTTGGGCAATCACATTTTCACCGATAACTCAGTTATCGATCAATTTATCGAAACCTATCGTAGTCCAAATGAAACCTGCTGCCTTCTACTTTCATTTTATACCCATATTATAGGGTAATGTTAAGTTTTTTGGGCAATCACCGACAACTCAGTTATCGATAAACTTATCGAAATATATCGAAGTCCAAATGAAACCTGGAGCTATCTCCTTTCGTTTGATACCCATATTGTAGGGTAATATAGAGGTTTTCGGGCAATCGCATTTTGACCGATGACTCAGTTATCGATCAATTTATCGAAATATATTGAAGTACAAATGAAACCTGGGGTCATCCCCTTTCGTTTGATACCCATATTGTACGATCTTTCTATACCTATATGCGAAATATCATAAGTATAGTTTCAATATACTTAGAGTTATATGGAATAAAAAAAATTTCGAAAAGTAACGGTCCCTAGCAGGGTCGGAACCCCCAAAATTAAAAAAAAAAATAGCCTATAGCTCCTTCCAGACTATAACCTGTAGGCGTGCCAAATTTCAACAAAATCCGTCTAGCCATTCTCAAGTTTTTAGGGAACAAAAGCAAACGTCTGGACATCCAAACATCCAAACATCCAAACATCCCAACATCGCTACATTCACATTTATAATATTAGTAGGATTGGCCAGAAAAATATTACCAATTGTCTCATTTAGAGCAAAGCTGTCCTGCAATGAGTATACATTTATACCCATTTTGGTATAAAAAGGATACAATTAGTGCCTTCATAGGACATGCTAGAACAAATGTGACCAATTTATTCCATTATTATAAAAAAGTAGTAGTCTACTACAATAAAATATTGGAAAAGTATATTTTCTAAGCAAAAAATGTATTTTTCATACTAAGAATGAAGTTAGTTATATAGAATAAAATATTTTGATAGCAACACCAGAAGAGGAATTTTCAAAAATAGAAGAGAAAAAAGAAAAATGTCAAAATCCATGCAAAGAAATGTAAAGCAGGAGTTATTACCTTTCAAATGTTGTTGAAAATAATCTGTAGCCTTACTACAAGCCGAAATCTAATCACTTCAGTTGGTGCATGTTTTCATTACCTTATGAAAAATTTCAGCAGTATCTATATATTAACAGGCTAACACTCTCCCCATAGTAATTTTCGCAACCCAACTTCATATAGTATTTATAGATAGATCCCTATAAAAGTTATATTGCCATCTTGGTATGGACTATTTCTACAGTCTCGCGAAAAAACATTTTGAAAATTATGCTTTGTTTATTTGTTATTAAACAAAAAAGAAGCCTACAAACTTTCCGGAACTCTCCAACTATTTTGTAATCTCCAACAGCACAACATATATAAAAGCTTTTACCAAAAGCAAAAACTACAATATGTAATTGTTTCGATGTACGATAGGTGGGCCCGTGCGCGCCTTGCGTAAAGAATTTCACCACTACCCTTAGCGACATCTGCAACCCAGTAAATAAAGTCTCTGATTCACAACAGAAATGTTATACATGATACAGCAGTGGTAAAGGTGCCGGCTCTGATGCGTGCGTTTACAGGTTCAAAAGCACGGGTTCGGGGCAGGTTAAGGTTTTTTTTTATAAATTATATTTGCCTTGAAACATATAGTAACATATGAAAACCTTTTATAGTTTTGCAGACTTAATCAATTTCGTATACGACTTAATGAGTCTGCCACATAGTTCGGCAGCCGCAGAGCGCAAATTTTTCGAACTTTCCCTAATTAAAACAAAGCTTCGAAAAAAATTAGAATTTGCTTCAATTAATAATATTATGCTGGCCAAAGAACTTTCTCAAAACCCAGGCCCTCACTATGTTTGGTCTGTCAAAGATATAGGCAGGCACTAGAAATTGAAGAGCTTTATGTAATTTATTATTTTTCTGTACGTTTTTGTCATAAAATTATTTTAATATACATATATAATAGGCTACTTTTTTGTAACTTTTATTTTTTTACCTATACCACATCGAAGTATTGTGGCAGATACCTACCAAAATAAGTATTTAGTATGGGAAACTTTGAACTCCCAAATATTTTAATATACGTATAAGACTGAAAAATTCACCTACTTATGTATATGTGATGAAATGTATTTAAAATTTGTTTAACGTGCAATGTGAATTAAAGCACTTTTTTGTTATTGTTATATGTATTATTTTTTAAAAATTACATAGTTTGTGTATCAATATACAAGAAAAAATAAATTTGGTCCTTTTTTTTGAGATTTGGTCCATTTTTGGTCCAAAAAAAAACATGCAGTGGCAACCGTGGTTGTAAATGCGAATAGTCAATTGTAATTGCGAAAGTGTCAAATGTAATTGAGATTAGGTACTTGTAAATGAGAAAGCGTCACATGGAAGTGCGAAGGCGTCATTTGGAATTGAGAATAGTCAGTTGTAAATGCGAACAGTCAGTTGTAATTCCGAAAGTGTCATATGTAATTGGGATTAGGTACTTGTAAATGAGAAATCGTCACATGAAAATTAGAAAATATTATTTTAAAATGAGAAAGCGTCATGTTAAAATGGGAAATAAAGTAAAATATAGGATCGTGTAAACATTTAAAAAATTGTTTTCACTTAAACTCATACTTGTTTAACAATTCAAGGAGCTTTGTGTACAAATTATTGAGACTGATGCTGCGATATCCCGATTGTGCCACTTTGACTTCGTAGTCATTCTATGTACATATATTTTTTGTCCTATTAGTATACTTGAATAAAAACCACTTTATGATTAAAAATTATATACATCAAGTAAGCTCAAAGTTATAAGTCTCCTGGATACTAATGAAAAACAAATTGTTTAAAAGTTGCAAATCAGTGAAACGTGCCATATCTAAAATGGAGTTTAAAGACAATTGTGCCGTGTGTGTTACTAAAATGCAACGAAAGTCGGTAGTTCGTTTGGTTCGAATTGGGCAAAATCCGGGAGAGGCAGTCATAAAATAAAAGGTGGTACAAAGCCAAAAATTTTGCAGCAACATCACATAGATGCTATTCTAGGCTGGATAGAAGCAAACTGCAGTATCACGCTGATCGCCATCACAACACGTCTACAGACCGAGTTTAATTTCGTAATATCTCGCTCAGCGGTAGGGAACTATCTGGAAGGTCAAATGTACACAACCAAAAGCGTTCATTTCGAGCCATGCACCATGAACAGCATGGTTAACAAGGAGAAGCGAGCAGGGTTTGTAACAGCCTTGAACCAATATATTCAAGCAGGCAAATAAATTATCTATATGGATGAAACAAATTTCAATTTGTTTTGCCGCCATACGCGAGGACGATCAAAAGTAGGACAGAGAGCCATTCAACTACTTCCAGCAGCAAGGGGGCCGAATATTCACCTGGTAGGGGCAATATCCGCCTCAGGCGTGGTGTCGATCGACAGGCAAAGGGGATCGTTCAAAATGGAAACGTGTGCAGCATGGCTCCGTACAGTTATGCAAAGTTGGGAGGAACAGGGAAACCGACTGGAAGATTTGGTTCTGGTGTGTGATAACGCTCCATGTCACTCCAGAATCGAATCTGCAGTCGGTGAGGCCTCTAATGGACGAGTGCGGGTTCTGCGTTTAGCACCGTATTCGCCGATGCTCAACCCAATTGAGATAGTTTGGGCAAAAATCAAAACATATGTAAAGGGACATATTTCGAACCCCCATACAATCGGACCTCGTGTTGTGGAACAACGATTACAATACAATAAGGGCACTGTTACAGGAGGAGACTGTGCGCGAGCATTTCAGCATGCATCATCATTTCACGGAAGTGCTGTATCATTAGAAGACATGCCCGTTGGCTCTTAATAATAATACAAATTTTCTTATACAATAAATACTTTTTATACTTACTGTTGGCATCCCGCATATAAGTAGCAATTAATTACATTTAAAATGGCAACCCTGAATTCAGAAGAGGTGTAACAAAATGACTTGCAAGTCGGGCATTCGAGAAACGTCAGCGAAAAACACAGGTGTCTGCTAACCTACGTTCATTATATACATTCTTCTTAATTTGCATATTGTAATTTGTATTCTTAAATTTCTTTAATTTGTTTTAAATAAATATTGTATTATAATCAATTCGCGATCATAACAAGTGGCGACGAGGATTTTGAACCATACAAATTGCAATGGATGCCGACGTTGTTCGCAATCTATTTGCCCAAATGCAGGAACAACATGAACGCGACAATGTAGCTATGCAGAACCTGGTAAAACAACTTCTTACGAGTCAAATTCAGACTAGCGCACCCTCCAAAATAGAAGAAAAAGGTCCGGAATTCATCATTGAAGCCCTTGCATCTAGCATAAGTGAGTTTTGCCATGACCCAGAAAATAACCTCACTTTTGACATGTGGTTCGCGTGATATGAAGACCTCTTTGAAGTTGACGCTGCAAAGTTAGACGACGCAGCCAAAGTCCGGCTTTTACTGCGTAAGCTCAATACGGTCGTCCACAGCAAGTACATAAATTACATTTTGCCAAAGCACCCTCGTGACTTTACTAGAAAAGCTTAAGCAACTTTTCGGGCTCCAAACTTCACTTTTCAACATCAGGTACAATTGCCTGCAACTCACAAAAGAACCAACGTCCGACTTCATCACATACGCAGGTATGGTCAACCGGCATTGCGAAAGCTTTAAGCTAAATAGTTTGAAGCTTGGCCAATTCAAGTGTTTAATTTTTATAATGGGCCTGAAGTGGCAATCGGATTTTGACATCAGAACAAAAATGTTGAGTAAACTGGACACTCAAGCCGATACACTCACTTTAGATACTCTGTCAAAAGAGTGTAAACGTCTCATAAACCTCAAAGCCGATACAAATTTGGTTGAAAACCAAAAGAGCGAGGTGCAGGTAAAGCGCTTGCACACTAGTAGTTCAAAGCAAAAGTCAGTGCCTAAAACCCCCTGCTGGTTTTGTGGCGCCATGCACTTTTCTCGCGAATGCTCGTACAGCAATCATAAATGTGAGCAATGCAATATAGTTGGTCACAAAGAAGGCTACTGCTCTTCGAAGAAAAAGGTGAAGCACTCTAAGCAGAAGCAACCACAACACAAGAACAAAGCGAGGGGGCCACAGTCTAAAAGTATTTTTATTTCCAACAAGATTGAATCAGCTCAACGCAAATACGTCAGTGTTCTTATAAATGGTAAACAAATCAAGTTGCAGTTTGACACTGCGTCAGACATAACCATTATATCGGAAAATAACTTCCATAAATTAAACGTGTCAAACACGTTCGCAGTCGAGCAGTCAGCTCGCAGCGCCACAGGCTCTGCATTGCCTCTTTCACTTCAATTTGAAAGCGATGTCGAATTCAAGCAGCAGAAAGCAAAACTAACATGCTTCGTAACACCAATAAAAAATTTGAATGTATTAGGTCTCGACTGGATTACCGCTTTAAAACTTGACAACATGTCTATCAACGTAATTTGCAATCAGTTGTCAATGGAAAATCGGGAAAGTATCACCAATGATATACCTACTATTTCCACATTAAAACAATATTTTCCAGATTTGTTCGATGAAAAACTGGGTTTGTGCACTAAAACAAAAGCCAACTTGGTAGTCAAACAGGGCCATAAACCAGTTTTTCGACCAAAGCGACCGGTTGCATATGCCATACAGCATCTTGTTGAGGAGGAGCTACAGAGGCTCCAAGACATTAATGTTATATCACCAGTCAACTACTCGGAATGGGCCGCTCCGACTGTTGTTACTAAGAAAGCAAACGGCAACATACGTATTTGCGCAGACTTCTCAACAGGTCTAAATGACGCGCTCGAATCACACCAATACCCGCTTCCGCTACCCGAAGACATTTTTGCAAAGCTGGCAAACGCGAAATATTTTAGTCATATAGATCTATCTGACGCCTTTCTCCAAATTGAGGTTGACGACGCCTCAAAAGAACTGCTGACAATAAATACTCATTTGGGGTTATTTCGTTATAACCGCATGATCTTTGGCGTTAAAACGTTCCCTGCTATCTTTCAACAAGTCATGAACAAAATGCTAATTGGTTTGGATTATGCAGCAGCGTACATCGATGATATCTTCGTATCTGGTAGAGATCAAAGCGAACATGATAAGAATTTACACGAAGTTCTGCGCCGAGTTCGGAACTATGGTTTTAAACTCATGGTTTTAAACTCGCCAAATGTAGGTTTTCGGTGACAAAAGTGAGGTATCTGGGCTACACAATCGATCAAAACGGCCTCCAACCAGACCCAGAGCGTATTTCCGCAATAACTGACATGCCAGAGCCAACTAATATCTCTGAGTTACGCTCATTTCTGGGCGCAATAAACTTCTACGGAAGGTTCATTAACAAAATGCGTCAGCTGAGAGGTCCGCTTGACGAGCTTTTGAAAGCTAACACAAAATGGCATTGGGGTCAAACCCATCAAAAAAGCTTCAACAGCCTTAAGGAAGTACTTTCTTCAAATTTACTTTTAACGCATTACGACCCACAGAAAAAAATTACGGGCTGGGGGCCTGCATTCTACATGAGTTCCCCGATGGCTCAGTCAGAGCTGTCAGCCACGCATCACGGTCGCTCACTCCCGCTGAAAAGGCATATAGCCAAATATAAAAAGAAGGACTCGCGCTAGTGTTTGCGGTGACCAAATTTCAAAAATGACATTCGGCATATCATTTAAGCTCCATACTGATCACAAGCCACTGCTTGCAATTTTCGGCAAGAAAACTGGAATTTCGGCACACGAGGCAAACCGGCTACAGAGGTGGGCAGTACAGTTGTTGGCATACGACTTTGAAATCAGTTTCACATCTACAAACAGATTTGGTTACGCCGACGTGCTTTCACGTCTCATCAACAAAAACAGCGAAACAACTGAAGACTATGTCATTGCGTCAGTGCAGTTTGAAAGCGAAATCAAACAAGTTCTGTCAAGCGTTTGAAAAATTGCCAGTTACACACAATATGATAAAGTATGAATCAAGCAAAGATGCGACATTGAAACAAATATTTAGTTACGTTAAAACGAATTGGCCAGTATCAAACCACGATAACACGGAATTAAAAATATTCCAAAATCGAAAGGACGACATAAGCGTAATCGATGGCTGCATCATGATGGGTCAGCGTGTAGTGATACCAGAGGTGTTGCGCAAACGAGTTCTTAGGCAACTACATCGTGGACATCCAGGAGTTGAGCGAACAAAGGCAACGTTTGCATATTGATTATGCAGGGCCAATCAACGACTGCTATTTTTTTGTTGTAATTGATGCGCACTCAAAGTGGCCGGAAATAATTCCAACCAAGTCTATATCGACTCAACAAACAGTTGATATCCTACACGAAATTGTTTCGCGTTTTGGACTTCCATCAACTATAGTTTCCGATAACGGAACGCAATTTACCAGCGCACATTTTCAGCAGTTTCTACGTGAGAATGGCATCCAACATATTCGTTCAAGTCCATATTATCCCATGTCTAACGGACAAGCAGAGAGATTTGTTGATACATTTAAACGCGCACTAAAAAAGATGAAAGGATAGGGAACAACGACTAACAACTTACAAGTTTTCTTACAATGTTATCGAGCTTCGCCAAACAAAAACAACATCAACATCAAATCACCAGCTGAAGTCATATTCGGCAGAAATATTCGCACCAACTTGGATCTCCCGAAGCTTAAACCGGGTGATAATACCCAGTCTGAGTTGGCACAACAGCAACAAGAAGGTATGAGACAACAGTTCGATAGAAAACATGGTTCTAAACAAAGGTCGTTTGCGAGCAAAGAGACCGTCTATGCGTGCATTCACAAAAATAACAGCTTCCAATGGGTGCCTGGAAAAGTAGTAGAACGTGTTGGCAAGGTAATGTACAACGTACTACTCGACAACCAAAAGCTCATAAGAGCGCATGCTAATCTATTGCGTAAACGATTTTCTGAAAATGAGCAAAGTACGAGCACGGATGCTAGTTCCTCAAAAATGTTAATCGACGCATTCGGGTTGTACGAAAAGGAGAACAACGCACCTTCATTTTGCGAGAGTGAATCTCCTCTAAGGGCACCACCAACTAGCGCACCGTCAACGTGCGCCGAACATGAACAAACGTCGCAATCCAGTGACAGAACTTCAACTAGAAATGAAGATAGCACAGCCATACCAACAAGGCGTGCTCAACGGGTACGCCGACCAGTGGATAGATTTGTTCCCGGTTAAGCTACGAACATCTAACTTAAAGAGGGGAGGTGTTGGCATCCCGCATATAAGTAGCAATTAATTACATTTAAAATGGCAACCCTGAATTCAGAAGACGTGTAACAAAATGACTTGCAAGTCGGGCATTCGAGAAACGTCAGCGAAAAACACAGGTGTCTGCTAACCTACTTTCATTATATACATTCTTCTTAATTTGCATATTGTAATTTGTATTCTTAAATTTCTTTAATTTGTTTTAAATAAATATTGTATTATAATCAATTCGCGATCATAACACTTACCTATTATGTATACTATGTGAATATGCTTGTCAACAATACCTGAATAAAACAAGTTTCGCATTTACAAATGACGCTTTCTTACTTTCAATTTATGTTTTCTTATTTACAACTGCCTATTCCCAATTTCAAATTACTTACGCTTTCTCATTCTAAAGTGGCGCTTCTTAATTTCAAGTGGCCTTTTCGCATTTCCAACTGACTATTCTCATTTTCAAATGACGCTTTCTTATTTTAAAATAACATTTTCTAATTTTCATGTGACGATTTCTCATTTCCAAGTACCTAATCTCAATTACATTTGACACTTTCTCAATTCCAAATGACGCCTTCGCATTATCATGTGACGCTTTCTCATTTACAAGTAATTAATCTCAATTACATTTGACACTTTCGCACTATCATGTGACGCTTTCGCATTTACAAGTACCTAATCTCATTTTCATTTGACACCTTCGTATTTACAACTGACTAATCTCAATTGCAAATCACGCTTTATCATTTATAAATGACTCTTTCTCAATTACAACTGGAAATGGTGTAGAGAGTGTCAGCGATCTGTATAGGGTGGGAGGTTGTATGAGGAATCCCATGGCAGATCTCTTAACGCAAAAAGTAAGAATTGTTTTTGAACCGATTCAATCCGATCGATGTTAACTTGGTACCGAGGGTTCCCGTTCGACACATGTGTTGTAAATTCTAGTAGGTTAGTATTTGTTGATTTTCCCTTACAAAAGCCATGCTGACAATCTGCAATCAATGTGGAGATAGAATCTGTAAGCTGATTTGTAACAATAGCTTCAAATAATTTTGGAATCGCGGAAAGCTTTGCTATGGGACGATAGTTGTCGACAGATGATCTACTCCCACTTTTATAAAGTGGCGTAAGGAAAGGTTCTTTCCAAACTGATGGAAATATGCCACTTTTCAGAGACAAATTAAAGAGACCAGTAAGAGGCTGGTAAATGAAGTTAGCACAGTTTTTAAGAAAACATGCCCGAATCATATCAGGGCCACATTTATATGACTCTTTTAAGATTTTTAGATAGTATAACACATTTTCAGGAGAAATTATTGGACTATTAATAGAGTTGTTTGTATCCAACAGGTATGGATACTCGATTAATTGAGAAAATGCTGTAGTAGAATAATTAGACTTAAAAAACTGAGCAAAGAAATTTGCAATATCTTCATTATCACTGGATATACAGTCTTGGTATTTCATAGCAGAAGGAAAGCTCTTTACATTACGTTTTGAGTTTACGAAACCATAAAATGACCTTGGGTTGCAGATAATGTTGGTTTTTACTCAAAGTATTTCTGACGTAAATTCGGTTCTTTTTATTTTTTAAGGTTTTCAATTCTTTGGTAAACCATGCTTGCATTGGTTCATCATAGAAAGATTTACGTCTAGGTACATGTTTATCAAAGAGCCTATAAATAGTGTTATTAAAGTGTGAAAGATTAAGCTCAATATCGCCACAATATTCAGGCCAAGTTAATTTAGACAACTCTTTATTTAATTTATGAAAGTTGGCTTTTGCGACGTAAACTAAGTCCAGGATCTTTCCGAAATTGTTAGGTATGATGTTTATTTGATTAAGACAGCGGTCCGACATTTCATCCAAGAAGTCGTTATACCCCGCTTTAGATGGAATTGGCACAATGCCTCCGTCAAAGATATTCCATGAAATATGGGGTAGGTTAAAATCGCCCAGTACGATCATTGAATCTGAAAGTTTAATCATTGAATTTACAGTTTTGAACAGTGAGACATGTTGCATATAACTTGATATATCTGATGACGGAGGAATATAACAAACCACTAAGTATATATAAGAATTCTTTAGAAGTATACGGACGCACATGAATTCACTTGAATCTAAACCAGGAACACTAACCTCCTCAGAGGGCACTGACGAATGAACAGCTATCAGAACGCCACCCCCGACTCTGTTAATGCGATCATTTCTGAATACCTGGTAATCATCAGACATTTAAAGAAATATCAATTCTGAAGGAGAAGACGTTTCTCTCGTAATTAAATTTGAATTTTTTTATAGTTAAACTATCGGGTTTTAATATAGAAATAATTTACAACTTTATGTCCTCTTCCGGTTTTATTTCGCGGAACTACAACCAGATTCCTAGCGGTTGGTACAGGTGCCAACCTAGTAGGTTGAGGCTCAGTTTTTTTTTCGAGGAAGCAGTTTTGGTAGTTGATGGTTGGGCTGATGGTTTGGGAGAGGCTAAATCAATAAGTTCTATTGACAAAGGTGCAGGAACACTCGGAATTGTGTTAGTATTTCCTACATCCGGCGAGACATCAACAGCAATTTTGGGATTGCTTTCTCCAGCAATGATGTTTAAATCGTGAGATTTTTCATCCAGACACTTAAAAGTCTTAAAAACTGTTTCATACTTATGAAACTTTTCGGTTAGCAAAGTGAGGTCTTTGCCTAGTTCAGAAAACCCATGACGGACTTTTCTAAAGACTTTAAATGAATCAACTTCAGTTGAACGGCACTTTAAACAAGACCAACGAAGGCCTTTATCATCGTGCACCAAGTCCACGACCCGACCAGTCAGTCCAGCACACTTAATATGAGCATCACTGATTATCAAAATCGCGTAGGAAAATAAAAAACAAAAATATTTAGGGAAAAAATCAGTTATAAAAGGCAACACTGAAAAGCAATAGTAGCGAGCAGTTTGAGATAAACTGTATTGTGACACTCAATAAACACAACGCAAACAGCTGTGATAAAAGAAGGCAAGAAAATGAGGGAAATGAAAAAGTGTGCACAAGAAACAAAAATAATAAATAACAAAAGCCAGTCAAACGCAACAAAAACAATATGCAAAATGACTCGGCAAATGTAAACTAAAGCAATTAAATAAAATTATTCACATTCATAAGATATGAAAAACACAAGTAAAACAATTAGGTAACTTTAAACTTTACAGCACACCACTAGATTTTCGCACTTCATTTTATCACAAAATATAAATAAAAGCTAGGAAAACTTATAATTTTTCGCAATTTAAAACACAGCAGAAATTTTCACAGCTACACAGCAGAAATGACGTTATGTTTCTTAGAGTGTTTATTTCGGGCTTAAGAAAGCCTTTATGCGATATCTTGTTTGCTTCGCGAACTTCGGATCGTCCATCCGCTTTAGCCCTGGCACAAGAGGTAGATGCGAATAACGAGCGTTACGTTTTCGCCAACAATTTCGAAGGCTCTCACAATAGAAAAACGAACCACACATCGAACAACCAGAAACCGGGGTGGGTCAGAAAAACCCACACTATTCGTTCGTAAAACAAGGCAAACCACCGTCACATAACTCCGTCAGCAGCCATAGGCCCTTAACTGGCGGTAATCAGTCGGGTCAGGGGCGCATCGAGCCGATGGAAGTTGATCCCTCCGTATCCCAGTTGCGGCACCCATCCTGCGGTCCTACCCAAGACCAAAATTGGAGGTCGCAAGGAACGTTATACTGGGCCCAAAGTACCTACAGCGGGTGAATCATTTGTGAGCGAAGAATTGGTTGAGTCAAATGAAACAAAGTATGATAACGAAGCTGAGCAAGCAGCAAATAGTATTAAAAACGACGAAATTAATTTTTTAGGACAAAGTCCCTCCTTCCTTGGGTTTGAGGTCAATAGGAGGGAAGGAGGTCAAACTCCTAGTCGACACTGGGGCGTCAAGGAGTTACATCAAGCCCTTTCCTGGACTGGTGGGAATACAACCAGTTAAGACACCATTTTCAGTGAAATCAATTCACGGGGTTACACCCATTAGACAAAAATGCAGAATCATATCATTTGATGGGGTAATAGGTCTCGATTTGTTAAACAAGGTGCACGCCTCCATCGATTTCAAAACAAACACAATTACGAACGACTTTGGAAGGGAGTCGATTTTGTTCATTACAATCCAGGCCATCTGCAACTACAAGCGAGATCGGTTTCACAAGATTTTGAAAAAGTTTTCTCGAAGTTAATCCGTGATGTAAATGGGGTCTTCGCAGATCCCAAGAAGGCCCTACCCTATAACACAAACGTCGTGGTATCCATACGCACCGAAAAGAAGGACCCGGTATACTCAAGGTTATACCCGTGCCCACTAGGCCTTTCGGATTTCGTAAATAGAGAAATTACGGACCTTTTGTCCAACGGTATCATTCTACCGTCTAGGTCACCGTACAATAATCCCATATGGGTGGTAAAAATAGGGATTCGACGAAAAGGGTCAAGAAGCGATTGGTGATAGACTTTCGTAAACTAAACGAAAAAACCATCAGCGACAAATACCTTATTCCTGATATCACAGGGATTCTGTCCAATCTTGGCGGAAGCAGAGTCTTCACTACACTGGACCTAAAATCTGGCTTTCACCAAATTAATCTAGAGGAACGAGATAGAGATAAAACTGCTTTTTCCGTAAAAAATGGGAAATACGAGATTTGTAGGTTGGCCTTCGGCCTGAAAAACGCTCCCAGTATCTTATAGAGGGCGATAGACGACGTGCTAAGGGAGCACATAGGGAAGATATGCTTCGTCTAAGTGGACGACGTTATAATTTTATCGAAGAACGAACAGCAGCACTTTAAGGATATTGAGTTGGTGTTGAGAAGTTTGTTCGATGCCAATATGAGAGTCTCCGCGGAAAAGTCCAAGTTTTTTAAAACAGAGTTCGAGTACCTGGAATTCATAGTATCGCAGGGGGAATTAGAACATGCCCAGGGAAAGTGGACACAATTCGAAATTTTCCCGAGCCCATCACTCTAAGATAGCCGAGGTAATTTTTAGGATAATCGGGATATTTAAGCTGCCTTATAAGTTATTTTTCGACTGATATAACGGACCCGAACGAACAACAGGAGATTATTGCCGCGAACATAATAGGGCGCATCGAGCCGCCCAGGAGAACGTCAAGCAGATACTAGAGGATTACTTTTCTGCTAAAATGGAGAAAAAAAAATAAACAATTCGTCCGAAATTGCCGCGTATGCTCCCTGGCGAAGTTTGATCGCCAACCAAAGAAACAAATTATCGCTCATACACCCATACCGACGTATTGCGGGGAAACACTCCACATCGACATCTTCTCTATTGGTTCAAAATACTTCTTGACGTGCGTGACAAGTTTTCTAAATTTGCGGTAGTACAATCATTAAAATCCAGAACGATTGTGGATGTTAAGCCACAACTTTTACAGTTGCTGAACTTGTTCTCGGGGACTAAAACCATATATTGTGACAACGAGGAGTCACTCAATTCTCATACTGTCAGGGCTACACTCAAATATCATTTCGATATTAACATCGCGAACGCCCCACCCCTTTATAGTACTTCAAACGGTCAGGTGGAGCGCTTCCATAGTACGTTGATGGAAATAGCGCGGTGTCTCAAATTGGACAAAAATCTGGACGATGTGGGAGAAATAGTCCTCAGAATAAAGAGCTAAATACGCACTATAGGAATAGGCAAGATAGGGAGTTTGACATAGGAGATATGGGTCCATAAGGACAACCTACGCTGAAGTTTTATACTAGCTAATAAAAATAATTCATCTGTTTTAGGACTATCCTGGCACTGATTGTGATATTATCGTCATCCCCTTCGACAGGACGAATAAAAGACTCCACTAACGCAAGATACATCCCTGGGTCCGATAGAGACGTCATAATCTGGGAAACCTTCTGCCATATCAAGCATATGACCAATTTAACACTGTACCAATTCATAAGAGACGAAACATTTGACGCCACAGGAAATTTCCCAGAAACGCACCTGAAGAAGTTGTTGGTCGCAGATATAGGCCAGATGAATAGAGTTCTACAAATGTTAAGCACACACAAAATACAGAGAAGGAGTTTGAATGCTCTCGGGACGGTACTAAAATACATTACGGGTACTCCAGACCACGACGACTTTGAGAAAACATCTAATACAGCTGAGAAATTAATCGAATCACAGGACAGACAGTTTATCATTAACACAGCAGTCCAAAAGGAAATAAACAGCCAATGCATTAATTGAAATCTTGAAATCAACAAAAAAACATGAAATAGATACAGGCCATCTTTACGATATACTTTTGGCTAGGAATAGGGCGATAATAACTGAACTAGATAACCTAGTCACCTCCATCACTTGTGCTAATAATGAGTCCAACTATTCTGGACAGTAATGAAATTAAAATGGTACTGGAAACGGAGCACTCCACGAACCTCACCGTGGCCGATATCATGTCGTTAGCCAGGGGTGGCTTTCCGTAATTCGATAGTCGACACTCGTTGGCTCGATACTTCAAAACGATATCGAACTCTCAACGATGCCGTTTTGGTCCCCGTATTTCGACAAAGGCACTATCGTTTTCATATTTCAGGAAATGTGCAGAAAGTACTTTAATTTTTACGGAAGTGTTCGGAAAGCACTTTCTGACTGTCAAAATCTGTGTGTAAAAATAAAAATAAAGAGTAATTTGAAATGTATAATTGGCGTAATTTTTTGATTTTTGACGATTTTTGTGCAGAAAACTCTTCAGTTTATAAAAGGAGGATAAGAGATTCATCAAATCCTATGGAGTTTATACACATTTTCGAAAAAAGGGCAATATCTATTATTTAATTTCTATTTCATAGCTTCCAAACTAAATATCGTCTAACCAAAGAGGTATTTATGTATGTTCTCAGTGAAATAAAGTTAAGGGAAGGCATAAGAAGCACATATCGCACTTGTTTCGTTAAAGTGTAACAACTCAAAATTTCCAAATTTTAGTTTTTTGCCAGAAAATAATGTGCAGTGGTCATCTCTACCCACTGTAAAAATCGTTCAGTGATTTGTCCAGTCTTTCGTTAAAAAACCCGTTATGACTCTCTTTGTTTTCAGAATGACTTCTTTCGACTCCCCTAAAGAGTTACATTTTTAGTTGTATTCAAATGTTTTATTAAATTTGTTCGTTAGCGTATCACATAAAGTGTAACATTTTGAATTGTGCCTATTTATAACAAATCATATTTATCAATTCCAGTGAGAATTTTCAGTTAAACAGAGACAACCCAAAATAATACCACTATGTATATAAAAAAAAATTTCAGGAAAAGCGTAATAACTCAAAATTTTGTTATTTTCGTGCAAATACTAAACAAATAAAAATGAAACAACGGTTATATTATTTTTAATGATATTTTCGTGCAATTACATTGTTTTTTCTTTGTAATATATTACTGAAAATGTTCAAATTTTGAGTTGTTACACTTTAACGTAACAAGTGCGATATATTAATCCAATCATGAGACTAGCAGCGACATTGGAGATATTAGGTGGTGGCGGTTACCAATGGCAAACTGGCGGCGCACACACAGCTCCAATGGGACACAGTACGCTTTCGAAGATATTTCGGCACACATTATTACCCATGGAAGAACATCTGTGCAGCCAATGGATAAATTTTGAAAAAGACTTTCAGCCATGTAAGGAATGGTTCAATCAAAAATATAATTTCCCTGGAGGTAAAGTATAAATAAACAATAATATGAACATTTTATATTTCTTTTTTTAACTAATTGCAGTTGTGGGCGCCGTAGATGGTACTCATTTGCAGTGGCTTAAACCTGTGGAAAACGAACATATATATGTTAATAGAAAAGGAATGCAAAGCATTAATGCAATGATTGTAAGTATATATGAACATACCCATATATATACATATTATGGAACTTTTGCTTAAATTATCCTTTATTGTAGATCTGTGACCATAAATTAATTATTAAATCCATATGTCCACAGTATGGAGGTGCTGCACACGACTCATTTGTGTGGAAGGCCTCAAACGAGGGACAAGTAATGGAGCGACTACATAACGGCGATACGAATTCGTGGTTATTAGGTACATATGTACATATATTATTGAATAGAGAAAACACAGTATCTCAATAATATATTATCCGTAGGAGATTCTGGATACCCCCTTGAACCTTGGCTAATGACCCCATATCGATTACGAGAAAATGAAACGGACTCCAGCAAACGTATTTTCAATGAAATACATAGGAAAGCTAGGAGCATAGTTGAAAGAAGCATTTGAGTTTATAAGGGCTAGTATATTTGGTGATTCATTTATAAATTAATGATAATAATATTAGTTTTAATTGCTTTGTTCCCTTTAGGTCGCTGGAGGATATTGTCTGATGACAGAAAACCAAGGTACAATCCGACATTAGTTTCGAAAGTTGCCAATGTGTGCGCTGCTCTCCGCAATATCTGTATCAGTCGCAATGTTCCATTCCAATGCAATAACGAAGTTTCAGCTTCAAGACAAGGGGGGAAGGTAGAGCCTAATCCACCGGACAGAGGTAATCGACAAGCGGAGAGGATTAGGAATCGCATAAAAAAAAATCTATTTCAATTAGCAATGTAAAAATTGTATTTTATTTGAATTAAATTGCTTAAAAAACGTTAAATTCATTTCATTTCTTATATAAGGCACACGTTCGTTTGTAATAAATAAATAAATTAAATTAAATTAAAAATAAATATTTTACTTCATGTATCACCCTTAAGTCATTTCGATGTATTTCATTTTTCTATTGCTTTACGTTTCAACAAAGCAATCTCACATTTAACTTTTTCCAATTCTAATTCTATAACTTGGACCTTCATTTTCTTATATTGGACTTCTGTTGCAACTTGTTTCTCCAATAACTGTAACTTTTTTTCCCCAATTTCGTTGCTCTCTTTTAGCAGTCTTAACATTTCAGTTTGAAATTTTTCTTGATTTTCTACTTCTTTTTCTATAATTGCTAATTTTGGATCTTCCTTTTTTCTTTTATAAGAAGTTCGTGGAGCCTCATTGTCGCTTTCCGCATCGGATATACTTTTTGCCTTGCCGACTCAGCCTCCCTCCGCGCTGGACATTGCCCTAAAGCATTCGGCAATGAAATCGTCGTCCTGAGGAGCCGTAGACGAACAAGGCTGGTCTGCATTGGCACCATGTGATACCGCGCCAGGAATGCCCATTAAGTGTTCACTATTTTGGCAGTAGCAATGATTCTTTCCTCCATATGACTTATTGGAGTAGCATCATATGGCCCACCACCGGTTTTTTTCAAGCTGTGTATTCGTTGGCTTAGCTTGCGCTTTGCATTATATTTGTAGTCCGCCCAAACCTAGAAATAGTACATGGATATTGTGTTACCACAAACAATAAATTGGATATCTAATTTATACTACGCACTTTCTGCCATCACTTTGTCGCCCTCGTGGGAGGACCGTTACTGTTTAACAGTTCCGTCAGTTTGGTCCACAATTGTTTTTTTTTTCGCGCGGCCATTGCTCGCATTTTGTTAGCTATTTTTAGCTAACGCATCGTGCTTCTCCATGAGGAGCGTTCGTTTGTTGACTCCCAAATAAATAGGTTTACAAAATTTAAAATTAAAAAAATTAAAATTAAATTAAATTTTTAACTTACATTTTATTGCGTTTGGCAGCTGCGAAAATTGAAAACGAGAGCAAAAGTGGTGTCGAAAGTTTATATCGAACGTTCGATACAACGCGACGATATTTTTGCTTAGAGAAAGCAAAAACGATACTTGGATACTCGTTTTTGCTCGATATTGAATTACGGAAAGCCACCCCAGTATTAAAATTCTCGAATATGATGATAAAATATACTTTTTAATAAAATATCCAATGTAGAACGGACTCCAGCAAACGTATTTTCAATGAAATACATAGGAAAGCTAGGAGCATAGTTGAAAGAAGCATTTGAGTTTATAAGGGCTAGTATATTTGGTGATTCATTTATAAATTAATGATAATAATATTAGTTTTAATTGCTTTGTTCCCTTTAGGTCGCTGGAGGATATTGTCTGATGACAGAAAACCAAGGTACAATCCGACATTAGTTTCGAAAGTTGCCAATGTGTGCGCTGCTCTCCGCAATATCTGTATCAGTCGCAATGTTCCATTCCAATGCAATAACGAAGTTTCAGCTTCAAGACAAGGGGGGAAGGTAGAGCCTAATCCACCGGACAGAGGTAATCGACAAGCGGAGAGGATTAGGAATCGCATAAAAAAAAATCTATTTCAATTAGCAATGTAAAAATTGTATTTTATTTGAATTAAATTGCTTAAAAAACGTTAAATTCATTTCATTTCTTATATAAGGCACACGTTCGTTTGTAATAAATAAATAAATTAAATTAAATTAAAAATAAATATTTTACTTCATGTATCACCCTTAAGTCATTTCGATGTATTTCATTTTTCTATTGCTTTACGTTTCAACAAAGCAATCTCACATTTAACTTTTTCCAATTCTAATTCTATAACTTGGACCTTCATTTTCTTATATTGGACTTCTGTTGCAACTTGTTTCTCCAATAACTGTAACTTTTTTTCCCCAATTTCGTTGCTCTCTTTTAGCAGTCTTAACATTTCAGTTTGAAATTTTTCTTGATTTTCTACTTCTTTTTCTATAATTGCTAATTTTGGATCTTCCTTTTTTCTTTTATAAGAAGTTCGTGGAGCCTCATTGTCGCTTTCCGCATCGGATATACTTTTTGCCTTGCCGACTCAGCCTCCCTCCGCGCTGGACATTGCCCTAAAGCATTCGGCAATGAAATCGTCGTCCTGAGGAGCCGTAGACGAACAAGGCTGGTCTGCATTGGCACCATGTGATACCGCGCCAGGAATGCCCATTAAGTGTTCACTATTTTGGCAGTAGCAATGATTCTTTCCTCCATATGACTTATTGGAGTAGCATCATATGGCCCACCACCGGTTTTTTTCAAGCTGTGTATTCGTTGGCTTAGCTTGCGCTTTGCATTATATTTGTAGTCCGCCCAAACCTAGAAATAGTACATGGA